>JAGMVL010001547.1:0-503324 GCA_019202695.1 Populus x sibirica
GGGGGGTACAATTGTGATTCTTGTATTAAATTTATTATTGATTCTTTTATTTTTTATTAAAAAAATATGGGAGCAAAGTGATTTTGTTGTTTCATGCAAACAACACTAGTAATTAAGTAAACAAAAGTTTAGTGGTATGTGCCCCCTCCCCTCCTCTCTAAAATTTCCAAAGCGCATAGAGCGGAGAGATATATATGAGAGACAAAAATATATTTTATTAAAAAGAATGAATATATTCGATATAAAATAAGCATATATTTATTATAATTTTTAAATAAATCTTTTTATTTTTAAAAAATAAAGTACACGAAAACATTATCTTTATTTTTTCTATTTAAATAGTATAATCATGATAGAGTGTTTTCTTTCATAGTTTTAGATTTAATTTTTATTTTGTATCTATAAATTTAGATTTTATATTTTAGATTTATATGGTTAGGTTACATTCTTTATTCTTCTCTGAATTAAAGATTTAATAGTTGTTTTTAAGTTGCAAGAGAAGCTTATAACGTAATGGTTTTGGATTCATCAATTAAATAGTATAAGTTTTCTCGTTGGATTCTCAATGATTTAGAGTTTGTTTGGTATTATGATAATTATTATTTTTAAAGTGTTTTTCAATTGTAAATGCATTAAAATATTATTTTTTAAATTTTATTTTTAGCATCAATATATCAGCTTGATCTAAGCTAAAAAAATAATTTAAAGTAAAAAAAATAAAACTTTTTTATTTTTTTCAAAATATTTTAAAGCACTTAAAAATATATAACCTTGTATGTACGTATAAGATATATTTAAAAAATTTGTAATTTTGCCATCGATGAAATTATTAAAAAGTGATTGCTATATTAAAAATCAATTCTTAATTATATTATTAGCATTGCCAATTATCATTTAAAGCAAGCTATGATTATTTTTTCTTCTTTAGTATGAAAATATTAATTTACTTTTCTTAGTAAACAATAGACAATCATTAAAATAAATCAAAATCACATAAATTGGAATTTATTTCATAGCAGAAAAATTCTTGGATAATCAACAATTGACAAACCGTCCCGCATCTTGTGGTCCTCTATGGAATCTATGCCACGTGCCAGACGTTGTTGGTTTGGAAAGGAAGGGCCAACATAACTGCTTTTTGAAAGCGTAGGCAGCGTCACAGTGGCCACGCCTCCGCTTTAAAAATAAGAAAAAGACGGGAATATAATTTAAATTAAATTAAAATAAATCATGATTTGTATCAAAGTTATTCAATCAAATTCGGTTTATGACCCAACTCAGTATTTAGTTTATGAATTCAAATAAATTACGCCCCAAAATAATATTGAAATATTATTTTGATAAATAAATGTTTAAACCAATAAAGTTGTTTTACTATTTTTTTAAATCAAACGGAAGTGTTGACTATATTATATATTAACTTAAATTGATGATTTGATCAACTTTCACCCGGTTCATAAAAATAGATAAACAATTTTTTTAAAAAAATCAATGTGTTTTTAATTAAAAATATATTAAAATAATATTTTTTTATATCTTTTTTTTAATTTTGATATCACGCATATAAAGACAATAAAAAAAATATAAAAAACATCAATTTAATATTTTTTCAAGTAAAGAAATAATTTTAAATAAAAATTACCCATGAAATAAAATACAAACTAAGTAATCTAAGCTCATAAAATAACCCATGAAAAAATCTGGAATTGCCCATGAATTCCTAACCTATAGATTTTAATTATACCCTTTCACCAAGTATCAAGAAGCATGTGTAATTAAAATGATTTTTTAGGACAAATTGAAGACAAGATCCTTTCTTCAATTTATTTTATTGACGTGGTCATCATTTTTAGGATTGGCTCTAGATTTTTTACCATTCAATAATTGGAACAGAAAATCATTTCGTGCTCAATTTTAGGTTTTTTCATGCCATGCATGATGATGATTGGATGAAGTTACCATCACTTTGCTAATATATATATATATATATATATATATATATATATATTTGTTAATAATACGACCTTTCAAGATATTAAATGTTTTTAAAAAGATTAAAAATCATGCAACTAGGTTGAAGTCTTGATATTAAAACCAGAAATTGATTGGTGGAGTTGGTGATGTATGAACCTAGATTTTTAGCATATATCATATTTTAATTTTTAATCAATGAAATTTAGTCTGATCTAGACTTAATTGATGCAGTGAATTAATTGACATCATAATTTAAACTCAGTATGGTTTTGTTTTATTTTTTAAAAATAACTACATTGCTTTAATATTCTTTTAAAATATCTTATAGCAATACCTATTTTAGTTTTATGTAGATTAATTATTTAAACTCGTGTCGAATCTTAGTAGAGTTATGAATTAAAACGAAGTTTAGTAGGCTTTGGATTTAAAACTTTTGAAATTATTTTTGTATTGTTGTTATTGATCTTGTTACCATTTAAATATAATTAATTATCATTAATTACCATTCAAGATTTATAACTTTTTATTTTCTCATTTTCCAAATATAATCGTGCAATACTTTTGAAGCGATATAATTTCAATAGTTCATTATCGTTTAGTTTTCTTAATTCTAATGATTCTTTTTTCTAAGAAAAATGGTCAACACAAATAAATTTTTTATTTTTATATTATTAAATTACTTTTCAAAGTATTTTTCATTAGGAAATGCATCGAAAATAATATTTTGTTTATTTTTAAAAAAATTATTTTTAGCATTGAGTACGTTAAAATAATTTGAAACATCAAAAAAATATTAATTCTAAAATAAAAAATATAAAAAAATGTAATTTTTTTTAAAAAAATACTTTAAAATATAAAAACAGGATCAATATATATAAAGTCAGAAAACATGCTGGCGAGGAGCTCATCAACAGCCCGGTCATTGAAGCAGTCGGGAATCGTGGCTGGTCAAATGCTAATTATTGAGAGGCCTGGCTTTCCATGCTAAAAAACAGAGTCTATAATTTTTGTACAACATCCATCTATACATTAGTAAATCGTCATATTAATTTTAATGGATTTATATGATGATTAAAGAGAATATATTTATTTTTAGATTTAAATATTGAAGTCAGCATTGAATTCCTTTCATTAAATCCATCTTAGGTACATTAATTAAATAACATCAACATTATTTATTTCTTGTGTTATAAATTAATCAGAATCCTACTTTATAATATTCGTATGGCACATGAGATGATTTTTATATTAAAAATTAATTAGAATTTTATTTATAATACAACATGAATCTTAGTTTTTAAACCCAGTCTCGTAGATTGGCCCGGTCCAAGCACCGGTTTGAGTTTTAACTGGATCTAGCGGGGATCAATCCCTATTTAAAAAAATTTAAACAACGTTGTTTTAGTAAAAACAAAGGTCAACGGTTGCAACCTGGTTTTTGATTGGGTTTGTCGGTCACGGGTACACCAAGTCACGACTTTTTTCATTTTTCATTAAAGCCGGTTCGCGAATCTGACCATAGGATACACAGTTTGTACGTTTGGCTAACCTATGGCATGGATAGATACACTTGTTGACGAGATATTTATACAACCATACACGAGATGATTTTTTTAAAATAAAAAAGGGACAATCATGCATTATTAATTATTATACATGAGAACGAAAAATAATGGAGGAGTCAGAGGTATAATCAGAAAGTATGTATGGATATGTAAAATATGGTGGGAGATTATCTATGAGATAGAGTCTCCTCGGAATTAAAAAATAAAGAGATTATAAACGTATTATAAATTATAGCTATGCATACATCGAATAGTCATGCACCCAAATAATAATGAAATAATAATAATAATAATAATAATAAAATAAAAGAGAGAAGGAGCAGCAGAAGATAATATATTGAGGTCAGAATCAGAAGGGAGAAGAGGCTGTTGAACATTGTCAGGTAACTGTCAAACAATCAATAATTTTTTTTTTTTAAAAAGGAAATCGAAAAATCAAAAACCCATAAACCCAAAATCACTAATTAATATACTTTGAGTAAAAAGCACTACTTATTATATTAATAAATATTTGTTTCATCAATCAATCGAAGAACATTTTTTTTTTTACTTCCACCCGGAGTCTGAAATGCAAGAAATCTCCTCTCTCCTGAAGCATTTCCAGGTTAGTATGATCATTATTTGTTGAGTCTTTGATTTATTATATCATGATCTGTGTTGAATCTGTTGAAGAGTTGGTGTAATTATGGTTTAATCAAATGTTTTTTTTTTCGGGTTTTTGAGGTACAATTTTAGGTCTAGATCTGAGTATTCTTGTCCAAGTTTGTTTCAGTGTTTGATGTTTTTCCTTTTCATCTTCTTTGCGTCGTTTAAATTGTGGGTTTTGTTTTTTATTGCTAGATCACGACTAGAAACATTGATTTCCAGGTAAAGTTACAATCTTTGAGTTTTTGTTGGTTCATAGTTTTGATAGAAGCAGAGTAATTTCAAGCAACTGGGCTGTTTTTATTTGTGGTGCTGCATATAATTCTGGGTTGATTTTATCGTGTAAGTAGTTGTAGCATGGATATTGAGCATTTATTTGATGGAATTTATGCAGTTTCAAGCTTACATAAAGAACCCTCGATTGCTTTTATTGGTTATGTTAACTTTTCAAGATTATATGATGTGAAATTTAGCGTGAATAATTATTTGAGTTGATTGATAAATTATGTTATGTGAAATTAACTCTCCTCTAGCATCCTTTTTTTTTTTAATGTTTAGTTTCCGTGTCTGACTTGTAATTTTGTAATTCTACTAGGAAGATAAGTGCTTGGATTGGGTGGATTGCAGAACTGCAAAGTGTCATGAGGGTAGGAAATACTAGCAAGTGCAATACTTGTTGCGTGTACTCATGTCGTCTGCCAGCTTAGGAAATGGGGGAGTTGGAAGTTCCAGGTCCGTTAATGGTTTCAAAAGTTCGTCTAGTTCTGTGGATTGGCTGGGCAGGGAGATGCTTGAGATGAGATTGAGGGACAAGGTGGACCATGACGAGGACAGAGTAAGTTGCCATGTTGTAGAAGATTCTGTTTTAAATTATTCTGAGTTGTCCTTTTCTGTTGTTGTTAGATATCAAATGATTGGCTTCTTCCTTTGAGTATCTTCTGTAATTGAAACACTGGCAAATTGTTTTGCGTGGTGATTTGATCCTTCATGTGGGAGGTTTACTCATTCTAGAAACCAATGCTCAATTTCCATAATCGATTGAGCTTACCTGGCTTCACTAATGTTTTCTGTATCTACTGAAGTCCTTCTTTCTCTTCCGTTGCAGGATAGTGAACCCGATATAATTGATGGTGTGGGTGCAGAAGCAGGGCATGTTATCAGGACCACTATTGGTGGTCGAAATGGTCAATCTAGGCAGGTTGGAAACTTATTAATGCAGTACAGAAACCTCATTCTGTATATGATCCTAGTTGATGAAAATTTTACATCTTAAGTAACTTCTGCTTTGTTTGGGTTGACAGACTATCAGTTATATAGCAGAACATGTGGTTGGAACTGGTTCCTTTGGTGTTGTTGTTCAAGTAAGTATAGCTGTACATTGAATTGATTGCTCCCCTGTTTTCCATTAAATTACATTTTTTTAAAACTTTATCTGAACTACTTTGGCAGGCGAAATGTAGGGGAAACTGGAGAGATTGTTGCCATCAAGAAAGTTCTCCAAGACAAACGCTACAAGAACAGGGAGTTGCAGATTATGCAAATGCTGGATCATCCAAATATCGTTGCCCTTAAACACAGCTTCTTTTCTACTACAGACAAGGAAGAGCTCTACCTAAATCTTGTTCTTGAATACGTTCCTGACACTGTTAATCGTATTGCTAGGAACTACAGCAGGAACAGCCAACGAATGCCTTTAATATATGTTAAACTCTACACCTACCAGGTAAAATAGCAATCTGGCTAGTTCCTTCTTATGTCCTATTTTGGCATCTTACCTTTTTAGTCTCTAGTTTATGACTATTTTCAGTCCCATGTATCTTGCTTTCATGAATTGAGAGTGGGGGGAATAAAGCAATCGTACTCTTACAAACAGTGGATTTGAATTCAATCCACAAGGGGTTAGCACAAGTGGTTAAGACTTGCCCTAGGATATGGGGAGGTTCCAGGTTCAAGTCTTACCTTTGGATATCTTGTGATTTTCTAGTTCTTGTGGGCTACCAAGCATGAGGCCTCTTTCAAAACATCAAGGTGGATGTATCCCAATCCCACTGCTTGTGAAATATAAAAAAGAATTAAAAAATTTATAGGAATTCTGTAGAAACTAGTAGTTTTTAATTTGTTTTTCTAACTACTGTATTTGAAAGGGTGCAAGGGATTTTCTGGTGCCATCTTAGACATGCTCAAAACATGTAATTTGAACTGATGAAATGCTACATCTTGCCAAGTGGCTATATGGTGGGAAGTGGTTTTAACTAAAAGCTACTCTTTTCTCATAATTTCATTGCTTTTATTTTTATGACAATGTTCTTACTAATTTATATACGGAGATTAAGATGTCAACCCAATTTTTGTTCTTCCATGTTAGTTTAAGGTCTAAACCTTTCTTCATACCTTGTCATTCTTCATGTTGGATGGTGTTTGCAAAATTGGATGTAAAGGGCTTATAGCTGGCAGGTGGCTTGATGAATGATACGGTGGCTTATTGCTGGCCACTGATATGTTATGAATGACATGGTTTATGGTGGTACTTTTGGAAGGTTAAATGATCTAATCACCAATTTCAGAAATAGGGTTGAGTTCTCAGGATGCAGGTTAATATTAGGGTTTAGTTTGGTTTGAGAGAGTAAGAAGAGAAATAAAGGGAAAAAGTGAGTTTTGGAATTCCATTTCAGGTTTATGAGAATCAGGTACTGACCACTGTTCTGTTACACATGGCTAGGCTAGAAAGAGGTATGGAGATGCATGACTCTTCAGTAATTTGTCTCTTTCTAACACTGAGGGTAAAGTCCTTGGTACAGGCAAATGATCTACTGATTAGCGACTTCTTTTCTGGATTTTTCTAATAGCTGGAATGATCAAAATTCTCCTACTAGTGGCTATTTTATGATATAAGATGATTATCTCTGAATTTTGGAGCAATTCTTCCTAGGTCATAAGATCCTCCTGCCTAGTGGCATTAAGGGATGCCATTAAAATCATTTACCTGTTTTATTCTAATATTTGGTTTGCTAGGGAAAGTCAAGACCAGCATTTTGAAGCCCTCAATTACAGTCAATTTACCTTTAACCCGTATTCGTTATAAACTGCCAGTGTTATCTGTGTGCATACACTTGTATATGAGATATTTTGAAACTTAAAGACAAAAGCAGCTGAGAAACTGAAATGGAACTGATGAACGCACGTTTACTTGGCTGCAAAGTTTCAAACCTTCATCTAACATGATGATTGTAAAGCCATGTTGGCATAATTTCTGTAGTTGACAAGAGCTGAGAAAATTTCTGAAGCACAGCCTGCCAATAACATGAAACTTTTTAAAATGCAAGACTTAATCCTGACATCAAAGCCTAGGTGTTTATGGGAGATAGAACACAGCTTCTGTGTTAATCTTGACACTGTCTGCTTGGCATGAGTTGTCAAGCAACTCATCACCCTGCGCTTTGTTTTGTTGTTTTTAATTTTTTTGTCTCCCTGGGAGTGGACAGGTGGTAAGGGAACGGTGCTTCATCAGAGAGAGGACTACATGACACAGATGGACAAGCAAATTTTTCTAGGAGCGAATAATTTTGGGTTCAACCATTAGTTATATTTTCCACTTATAAAATGGTTTGCATTATCATATCTATCATAGCATCCTATATGCTAGTGCTAAATTACTACAGCTGTATGATGAAAACACCAAAAAGTAGTGTAGGTCATCCATAGATTAAATATGCTAAAGTTACCAAGGCTCAAATCCTGGTAAATGGTAATGTGTGTATAAATCTTCACCAATTCTTATTGTGTTTTTCCTCTTCCTTTTTCGAGTGCAGATATGTCGGGCACTTGCCTATATACACAATTGCATTGGTATTTGTCACCGTGACATCAAGCCTCAAAACTTATTGGTAAGATGTTCTGTTTAAGGATTTAGGTTTTGTTTGGTGAAACCCATGTGCATGTAGAATGAGATTTATATGTACAAGTAACATCTAGTATGCAAATTAGTGGTTGCCTAGCCAATTCAGTTACACATGGTGGTCCATGTTTTGATGATTGATGTAACATTTTGAAGGGAAAATTCCTTTTCAAAATATGTATTGAGAACTGAATAGTTTAAAATTTATAAACTAAACTTTCCTATACTCTGTATATGTATAGATGCCGTGAGGCTTTTTCTGGAACAAATTGAAGAAATATATGAAAAAACCTTTCTTTATTGGTGGCCAAGAGCTTGCAGTTTAAGTTGTTTAGCACAGCTCACTTTTAGTTGCATCTAGTTGTGGTCAATGTGGCTTAAACAGAATAGGGTCATCCTCATTTTATGCCAACTCATAATTTGTATTTGCTTTGATTTTGATTGGATAGAAGTAGGTTTTCCATTTGATACTGGCATTCATTTCATAACTATTCAAATGTCTCCTTTTCTGTTAGTTTTAATAGTAAATTGTCCATTGCTTAGGTGAATCCATCCACACATCAGCTGAAACTATGTGATTTTGGGAGTGCTAAAGTGCTGGTAAGCTTTCATACGACAGTGAATATTTATGTTTGCCTCTCCTTCCTTTGCTTGAGCTTGTTTCCTTTGTCATTTTAACAGGTGAAAGGTGAGCCAAATGTCTCATACATCTGTTCAAGATACTATCGTGCTCCAGAACTGATATTTGGTGCTACCGAGTACACAACTGCTATTGATATATGGTCTACTGGTTGTGTGATGGCTGAGTTGCTACTTGGGCAGGTAGGTTTATACTCTGCTTACTATAGTTGTTACCATTTCCCCTTTATTTCTTCAGATTAATTGATTCTTTCTGACTTACTGTACAGCCTTTGTTTCCTGGTGAAAGTGGAGTTGACCAACTAGTTGAGATCATTAAGGTAGACAAAGCTATTGATTCTCACATGTTTTTTCAGAATATCTTTCCTCTTAAGATGTGATTGCAGAATTAGATTTAACTAGTTCCCTTTGCTGAACAAGGCAGCCCAAGTTTTACAATGGCACAAAAGTGAAGCTCAATGTTTTGGAACCGGGAAGATACTTATTGGACAATTTTTTTCTTAAATCCCATTACCCTGGAAAGGAATTCAATTCTGAAAATCTTTTCTAGATGACTATATTGGATAGGAAATGGGTAAATGTTGAAGAATGACATTGGATTTTGTAATCTTAGCTTATTGTCTCGGTTGCCAATTTGTGGCAAACAGAAACATCAAAGAGGTAGAAGAAAAACTTCAATTTTATAGAAACATACAATTTAAACTTCGGAGATTAAGAATGGAATTGAAGACAGAAAACTTACGTTTCTCACATGCCTTCTCATTTGTGTTTCTGATTGCACTAAGTTGAAAATGTCAACTCCCAAGAAGAAAGTCAATTTTATAGAAACATACAATTTAAACTTCGGAGATTAAGAATGGAATTGAAGACAGAAAACTTACCTCTTCTCACATGCCTTCATTTGTGTTTCTGATTGCACTAAGTTGAAAATGTCAACTCCCAAGAAGAAAGTGCTAACAATTCCATGTTTTTTCAGGTTCTGGGAACACCAACCAGGGAGGAGATAAAGTGCATGAACCCAAACTATACAGAATTTAAGTTCCCACAGATAAAGCCTCATCCATGGCACAAAGTATGCATTATTCCTCCTCTATACTGATTTTAATGAGTTGCTAATTAGTTTATAAATTTGGCTAGGTTAGTTAAGCAAATTTTCTATCTTTGATACATATAGAACCCAACAAATGAGTAAGCTTGTGGAATTACTTTGGGCTAGCTAACTTGGGTTGTGGTGATCTTGAGAAGCAGTAAATTGTATATAGTTAATATACCATTAGTTTCCCCAAATTTCTTTTGTTGGGAAAGGCGTGATTTAACTGTCACAGAAGTCTTAGAATCTCACATGTTATCTTTAGATGATTCATTTAAGAGCTACATATTCTTTTAGCATATAAGTTCAAACCTTTGATACTGCATCCATGCTATGGCTGTATGAATATCTCCTCTTTGGAGGCCAACTGATCTAATGGCAGGTCAAGATACAAACCTAATCCCCCTTTATAGTCAACCACTGATAATTTTGTGGAAGTCATCACAGACAGTCTTTTAATTCTTTCTTCTTCTGTTCTTTTTTTTTTTTTTACAGAAATTGTTTTGAGAATTAGTCTGGAAGAGTCGAGTTTAGAGTGTAACTTATTTATGATTTACATTAGTTTCAGAAAATTTAGTATCTTCTAGTGTTTTTTTCATGGTGATTTGCTTGGCTTTGTTTTTATGGTGGCCATACAGCTGCTATGGGGAAAAAGAAGTCCTCTGTTACTTTTCTCTCTCCCAACATCAGTTTTTACCTTTGTTAAAATGTCACTGCAGGGTATAGTAGTAATTTTAAATACAGTAGTTGCCACAAGGTGGCCCAAAAGTTACTGAGCAAGCCCGAGTAGCCACTAGATTTTACGAAAGTGGGACATAGGTTGGTTGGTATGAAAACACTTAATTATATAGTAGAAAGTGACAGGATTATAGTTCTCTCTTAGTAGGCAGGCTCTATATCAATTGTCACAGGGTCAACTTTCTCGTCAAAATTTTCAGCCCCTATGTGGCAGTCTAGTCCTGCTAGACTTGGCCCTTTCGCCCACCAATTCACTTGTGTTTGCCTATAACTAATTTGTCCCACAAACCCAAAAGGTTTCCCACACTCTTTCAATGTTGTAAATGAACGGACTACACAAATGAATATGAACAATATAATGCATAAACTCAAACATGGCAGATTACAGGAAAACTCCCAACCTTTTATTAAGTCTCAACAAAAGGAATGCACAATGTCCATCTTGTGTGCTATGCACATTCTGATTGCATGCTACAGTAGTATTTACAGCCTACATATTACAAAACATAGTGGAAGTTACAATAGGAAACTGTCCCTAAGTTCCAGCACCATTCAAGACACATGTCCCTCTGTTCTGGCCATTTCTCCCCACACAAGAAACTGCTGAAAATTGCCACCAACTGTCCCAAACTGCCATAACTCCCTTGGCTTGCCCCCACAAACCAACTGCCCAACTGTCAACACCCATGCTGCCAGTCCTACTGTGTCTCAGCATGCCTTGGACTGTCCGCTGTCCAAGTCTCCACTCTTGTCAGCCCACTGTGCCAATAAGCCAATGCTGCCAAATCGCTGCTGCAACCCTACAAAGTTGTTTCATGGTGAAGAACTTCCACTGATTCAGTGGCAGTATGTGCAGAATACTTTTTTGGGTGTCATACTAGCAGGATAGTTGTGGCTTTGATCCTATTCTACTTGGTGGCATGGAGTGAGATGAGAGTAATTGAAATACGAAAATAATCATCCAAACTTTGAAATAAATAACTCAAATTGTAGTCTTGGAAACTAAAGTTTGTGAATGCATTCAATAACAAGTCAAATGATGCACATAATCATATCTTAAACAATAAAAGTCTCTTGCAAGTCCAAAAACATGGGCAAATAAATCTCATCTGTGGCCATTATGAGAAAATACAAGAATGGTGTGCTATCCAAATTATATCTTTATATGTCTAAGGTACCAAAACAGCTTAGAATATTGTTTATCAATTCCGTTCTTTTATGTTCTTTCTTAACAAAAAAACTAATGAATTAAGTACAAATTTGAGACTTATAGTTAGATTTTAATGCAGTACATGGGAAATCAGGTTATTATTATTAGTGGAATTTTCTTAACCTATTGACTCGAGAGAGTGTAGAACAGCTAGTGGAATTATCTTGTCTAATTGGCTGAGAATGAGAGAGGAGACATAAATGTGAACTAGAGTTAATGATGTTTCTGGCTTCTATTCTACATCTTTTTTTTTTGGTTTCAGTTGGCTGAAAATTTGCAGTATAATATAGTGGTTACTACATTCAAGTCTTTCTCTCTCTTAAAGATGGATTCCATATTGTTAAAACTAATAAAGGGTCCTCCAAGTCACTGTCCATGTTTTCATCCTGGGCAAGCCGTTCCTACTCTAGTTGCTTAAATCTTGGAAATGTTTGCAGCTAAACATAGAAAATTTAGTAAAAATCTCAAAGCATCCTATCTACATGTAATGTCCTTTCATAAGAGATTAACATGCTGCCAAAACATATATTAGTTGCTCAACTTTCTTCTCAGATAGACTGTTCTTTTGTTGAACGGTCTTATCATATCTGAATGCCTGCATCTTGATGCATCTCCTATCTTTAACACTAGCTTCTTGTATCGGCACTGCGATTGTCATTTGCAATCGCATTAGTAATCAATATTTTCTGTTACAAGAATTCATTTTACTATTGAGATCTTGTCTGATATTCTCATTCACCAGGTCTTCCAAAAGCGTTTTACCCCCAGAAGCGGTAGACCTCGTCTGTAGGTTTTTCCAGTACTCTCCTAATTTGCGATGCACTGCTGTAAGTTTATCATGTTTTTAAGTTGTTTGCTCGAGTGATAAGTTTCATTTATTAATCAATTTGGTTTGTTGTTTGGTGGTACTGCAGTTGGAAGCCTGTGTTCACCCTTTCTTTGATGAATTGAGAGATCCAACTACCCCGCCTTCCAAATGGTCGCCCCTCTTCCTCCACTATTTAATTTTAAATCCCAGGGTAAGTTTCCTTCAGTGCATCATGGTGCTGCTATGTTTATTTGGAGACATATTCAAGAAGCTAAACCTAGTCCTAGTCCTTGAATGAACGTCTTCCAACTTCCACAACAGCTTTCCTTGCCACAAAAAAAGTAGCCTCAATTTTGTGGTTTTCTCTCCTGAATTCTATTTGGAATTTTTTTTCACTTTGTTCTGCCTCAGTTTTCTTGCCACTGATAATTTATAAATCTGTTTCGCTTTCGGAACAGAGCTCTCAGGCATACCGACCGATATTGTCAACAGGCTCATTCCAGAGTATGCTCGTAAACAGAACTTATTCATGGCGTTGCACACCTAGGAATTGTTGCAGGAACCTTGGTTCTACTCATCTTACATGCCGTTGTCTTGTATCAAAACTTGTAAAAATTTCCTCCTCTGATCATCCTCTACCTGATATGAGAAAGAGTGCTGCGAAAGGAGTTGGGATAAATTGTGAAACCTGAGGCTTTAAAGTTTGCTTGTTGGTGAAGGTGTATTTTTGTTGTTACTTGAAGACAACTGTAACTCGTGATGTATATTTATGGTATGCCCATTATTATAGCTTGTCATTTACTTAGAATTAATTTGTTTTGCAGGTGTATTATTTTGGTAATTAATATATCTACAAATATAAAATATATTTTATTTAAATTATTGATGAGTGGATAAATGGAAAAATAATGAATTAAAAATGTTTCAAGTTTGACAATTTACAGTTAAATTAGTTAATTTGTATCTGTAATTTTAATTTAAATTCATGTGAAAAGGACTGCTTAAAATAAAAAAAAAAGATTGGTTTATAATAATATAATAATATGATGTTTAATAAATTGTTTTTAATAATTATCATTCTTGAAAGAGTTAAAGGAAAGATATTTCAATTTATGTCCCGTTTATATGGTTCAGAAGTTAAGAGCTTTAGTATATTGTATTCATAACAGTAAAGAAATTAAAATCGGTACTAGTATTAATTGAGTTAATTAAGATTTAGTCTCTATAGTTTAACAAAATTAAATAAATTAGTCTATAGGGTATAAAAATTATGAAACAATCCCTGATCAGTTGATTATAGTTAATTTTGCCTTGTTTTTTCTTCCCTTTTTTCCCCAAACAAATGTCTTCTTTTCTCACCAATTTTTATATCCTATCAACTTATTTTGTTTTTCCTTTTTATAACTCTTAAAATAAAAAAATCACAATGAATTGGAATAAAAAAGAAATGGACGAAAACTATATTAAAAACACTTAAACAAAAACATTTTATTTGTATTAAACAAAAACTATGCTAAAGCTTTGTTATGTTGTACAAATAGCATCCCTAGCCTTGATAGGTTCAACTATTTTATCACTAAGCTTCCTAGCTTCTTACTAAAAATGTTCATATTAATGTTTGCAAGTACATGTCACCTTCATGTTGCAAGAGTTGCATCATATTATTTTTGTATAATTTCTTGTATTGATTGTGGAAATATTTCATATGTATTTTAAATATTTATTTTTCTATTTATTTTGGGTAAAATCTCACTGCTTGTTATGGATATTAAGATTATTCATGTGGCGTGTATGAGAGTAGTTCTATCTATTATCGTCGCAGGGGTTATTATGATTGAACGGGAAAGAAATAGAATTTATATATAGCAGCTAAAAGAAAATTTTATATGGCTAACATCGACTTGGGAAGAGAACATTAAAGTGCAATGTACTTAGATTGAAAATGATAGTTCATATGAAGAAATTTCGAAAGAAGAAGAGATCTTTCTCTAGTGCATAAAAAAGACAACACATGAAGAGAAACCATATCCATAAGATGATGATGATGACATTAAAAAGTTGTCTGAAAAAATTAGAGAGGTAGCATTTACATTTCAAAACCTAAGCAAAAATTAACTTGATATTAATAAGTTGTATGCAGAAATGACGAAAACTGAAGGTTTTGATGAGATCACTCTTGATGATGCTTTTGATAATTTAATCCAAAATGAAGTGTTGGCAAAAATATTTATGGAATAAAATGTTAAGTTGAGAAAAAATTGAGTTCAAAATTTCATAAATCAACAATATTATAAGTCTATACGCTAAGATGATTTTACTAGGATAAAAAAAAAATTCATGTTTTTTATTTAACAAGTATATTTATGTTTGTTATTTAGTGAAAAATGTTTATGTTTCTTAATTTGAATATATATTAAAGGGATAATTGCCTAAACTCTCTTGAAAAAATGAAAAACCTATCAAAATAATTGTATTTATTTATCCCTATACCAATAAAATCGAAATATCTAACCCTTACTTACCATTAACTAATTTGGCTTTTTTAATATGAATTTTTTTTTGAAGTTTTAAAAATAAAAATATCAATAGATTTTACTTGAGAAATATTTAACAATTTATATGTCTATAATATTTTATTTAAAATATGTATATTATTTTTATTTTATAAAACAAGTTTTATGTAAATATATGATGTAATAATGTTTTTCTCACCATTTCACCTTTCATATCTTATTTTTTTATTGTAAGTTGTCAAATAGTTACATTTGATATAATGTTATATATATGTTAGATAAACTTAAAAAAAAATTAAAAAATTAAAAAAATTATTTTTTAATTTATTTTTTATGACATAATTAAATACTAAAAAATATTTTTAAATTTATTTTTTATAATACTGTGAAACATATAAAAATAATCCATTTTCCAAGATATTTAACTTATGCATTAAAATCTCTTTTTATGACTTGATTTTTCTCTTTTTTCTTGTTTAATACTCACTAAAAACATATAAAAAATAGAAAAAATAAAAAAATATTCTAAAATGACTAACATTTAGAAAAATAATGAATTTTTATGGGGAAATCTCTTTAATGATTCATATGAAAAAATTTATAAAAAAAATAAAAGTTAAAAACTTAAAAATGAGTAATGAAAAAACTGATCCTCTAAGGCCAGCCAAATACCAGGAGCAGGAGGAAACAATGTCTTGTTCACTCTCATACTCAAACCAGTTGCCTTTCTTCTCTAAAAGGGCATCCACCAATCTCCTATTTCCCAATTTCACTACGTCTTCCCTTCAACTTGATAGTGATAAGCCATGCCGAAGAAGATTAAGGGCTCTGTTATCCATTCAAGAAATCCCCCCCCAATGCCCTTCGCCGGAAGAATGACCCACTGTGGAGAGGAGGGTTTAGTCTAGGGGTCGACTTGGGACTGTCTCGCTCTGGTGTTGCCCTTAGCAAAGGCTTTACCGTTCGCCCTCTCACGGTATTACTACCATATATTCTTAGTATTTTTTTTTGGAACATTTAGAGTTTTATTAATGTTATGTTTAGGTTTTGGAATTGCGAGGACAAAAGCTTGAGCTTCGACTTCTTGAAATTGCAGAAAACGAGGTAGAAATCTCTTGTTTTCTTGTCTTACGAAAAACAAAAGGCCCATGTATTAGTTTTTGATGATAGTGTAAGGAAATGATGGTTTGTATATAGGAGGTAGATGAATTCATAATTGGGCTTCCAAAATCTTGGGATGGTAAGGAAACTCCACAATCCAACAAAGTTCGTAGTGTTGTTGGAAGGTTTGCTGTTCTAGCTGCTCACAGGTGAAACTGTACCTGTCTTTATGCTTGTTCTGCTTCCGTTCATTTAGATATGGATTATAATTGTTATTCATAGTTTTAAAATTCAGGGGTTGGAGAGTGTACCTACAAGATGAACACGGTACATCAACGGAAGCCACTAACCGAATGATTGACATGTAATTGTTCCTTTAAAGAATTTTATTTTAGTGCTACTTTTTTGATAGATTTTTGCGGTCATGTAGCATTGTGCTATCTGCCCTAGTTAAATTCACTCGTCTTTGTGAAATTGTTCTATATCTTTGAATAGCTTGCAAGTTAGGATTTTCTTGGGAGTCGCATGTGTTATGAATTGGTTTGTTACATGTTGACCGGTATCTAAATGCGCAGGGTAGGTTTCCTAAGGTGGTATCACCGCGATCATCAATAGGAAAGGGTCATTTTTCGGTGGATGTTAGACTTCTCTGCTGTATATAATGATATATTAGTTTCTTTCTTTTTAAGTTACAGATGAGATGCTTGGTGTGTTGCTTCTTTTGTTCTTCTTTTATATCATCACTTTGTGTTAATCTATTTGGATCATTAAGCATCAAGACAAAAAAATAATTGTGTAGAAGATCTTGAACTGATCTCAAGTTTGACATGCAAATTGAGGTTTTATTGTTGTGATTGGGATTGCACTTTATAACACCTTATTGTGCTTGTTTTTGTTTTAACATTTGAAGGGAGATGCTTCGTCTTACCATGCAGAAATACAGGTTGATAAATTAAAGGTTGCATTATTACACTGAAATGCAAAAATTGCACAAGCATTTATAAATTATGGTACCTACTTTGTTGGATACTTGTATGCCAAACAAATGTTTCTACAGCTGACAGAAATTTCTCAATAGTTATGACCTGTATCTGTGACAACTATTTCTCAACTCTTTCAGGGGCCTCAACAAGTCTACTCGGCAAAAGAAAGTCGATGCCTATGCTGCTGTGGTGCGCTATCACATTTTATTTCAATTTCATGTCAAGGATATTTGATGTATTCATATTGTGATGTTCTCACTATTTTTCTGCTAACTCTATCTTCTTTTTTCTCTTGTACTGCCCCTTTCTGGTTGCAGATGGTTTTAGAGAGATATTTTTCCACGTTTGGCGAGGAACTGAGCTTGTACTACCAAAACAATCAGATCTACAAGAAAAACTTCAAAGAGGTCCGCCAGCGGACATAGATTTTTATCCAGAATAATTTGATGGTTCACAATTATTTTCTAATGAAGGGGATGATTCAATTCCTGCAATCTGTAATGCATGAGTCTCACTTAGCATATGCAGAGGGAGAAGATTTTGTTGCAGTGAAAAAGTTGCTATGCCCTTGACATTTGAGAATGCTTCAAGGCTTTTCTGTGTATATTTCTATATGAGAGATTTTGATTTTCCATTTTCAAAGTTCTTTCTTTTTAGCCTTGTTGCTACTAGTAGTTATCATGTATTTTTTTTTATCAGAAATATATTTTCATTAAAATCACAATAAATATGAAAGTTGAATCTGTGAAAAAACAATCGGCATATTAAACAATGAATAGCGATTCTCCTTGTTGCATCTCTTCCTTTCCACTTTGCTGACTTGAACTTCCTCTTTCCAAGCTCCTTCTGTATCTCGTGAGTATAAGAATAACCTATCATCACAAAATAATGGGGGAATGAGGGCTGCGTTGCTAGGCCTGTTGAAGGAAAAATAAGTTGTCAATCAATGCAGCATAATATTTCTCTAACAACAAACAAAAATGGCAACTTTATTTTTTAATATATGTTTGTTTTGTGTTTTAAAAGTTTTTTTTTAAAAAATTTGATTTTATTTTTTATTTTTTTTTTTATTTCAAATTAATATTTTATTGGTGATTTCATATTATTTCGATATGCTAATGTCAAAAATAATTTTTTAAAAATAAAAAAAATATTATTTTAATATATTTTTTAGCAAAAATTACTTTGAAAAATAACAAGAATCACATTCCCAAATAAACTCTTACATGAATTCATAAGCGATGACATTTTTTTTGGTTCGTAGTGCTTGCCATTTTGAAATGAAGAGGAACAGCAGCAACTCCTCTGTTAGCAATGAAGGACAATGGTGGAACTTTGTATTGAAGATGAACTTCGTTAGCAATTAGAACATGTCTAGATGCCTTCCCCATGAAATGCAACCTTGAAAGAAAGGAGTACGTCCAGGTTTCTACCATATCTGCCAGATGTCTTTGGAATGTCCTTGGGCAGTGAAGGTTTGGGAGGTTGCCCACCACAAAGAAGTGGCTGCAGGATATGGCCAAAGAGGTAGATGGTGAAAAGATGTTGGTTTGTATTGTCTGGTATATTTGGGAGGAGAGAAATCTCCTTGTCTTCGAGAATCACTCCTCAGAAGCTGCAGATTGCATGGCCTGGTCTCTAGCATGGTTCCAGGAATATGATTCTGAAAACCGAAATATGGCTCGTGCTACCTAGACAGTTGAGAAAAGCTGACACCCTCCTCCATTGGGAGTGATTATTCGTAATGAAAAAGGAGAAGTCATGCTAGCTGCTTCAAAAGCCTTGCAGAAACCAGTCTCTGTGGAAGTTGGTGAAGCCTTGGCAGGTTTACATGGTCTGAACTTACTCAGATGTTATGCTGGAAATAGATAGTTTGATGCTAGTGCATGCCCTGAAATCTCCTAGCCTCTGTTGCAATGAGCTTGGACAGTTAGCGGAAGACATCCTTCACGCTGTATGTTCCTGGAGGCTCAAACCAGGGTTGCCCATGCCTTTAGTAAAATGGCAAGAAATCCCAGTTTTTGAGAGAATTTGGAATCAGACTTTAATATCTGTTTATTGGGTCTTGGTAGGTTTTTCTTATTGTTTGAAAAAAATTGATTAATTTTTTTGTTGCTGTAATTTTAGATAATTAAGATTTTTCATTAACAAGGCATAGTAGTATGACCCGTTCCTCGTCGATTTATAATAGTGCTAGGCTCAATTATTTGTAATATATATATAAAATCCATCCTGCTTAATTCTTGTTAAAATATTTTTGTGAATTTTTGACAATGTTCATAAAGCTTTGATTAAAGATGAAATTTAAAGTTAATTTTGTTTAATAAAAAGATCAAGAAAAAAAAATAAAAAATCAAAAGAATAAGGACAAAAATAAAAAAATATGTGAGAAATTGTAATTGAATAACTAAATTGAATAAAATAAAAGTTCTACAAAAAAATAAAAATAAAATAAGAAATAAAAAAATGAGAAATGAAATTGAAAAACAAAAAACAAAAAAAGAAAATCATGCCCTTTATTTAGTAGGAGAGAGAAAAGAAGGAAAAAAAATGATAACCAGTTATAATCCAATCATCATACAACGTCGCGCGCCACACCATGGGAAAGAGAACATAATAACGCATCTAAAGAGACGATAGAGGATTAGGTTTGGCCATCGAGTGGTGTCGAACGTGTTGTCGAAATAGCGCAGACGCTATCCATTTGCTGGTGCATGCCTAGCATGCAACAACAACTTTTTTAATTAAAAAATTAAAAATTTAATATGAAAAATATCAAAACACTCTCCATAACCATGATAATTACCCAAAAAAATCATGTAAAAGTAAAAATATACCACCGAATACAAATCTTATTTTTTGTTTTTTCTAAGGTAAAATTCATACTTTGCCACATATAAAGAATAGAAAAATCCAAAATATCCTTGCTTAGCAGCCTAATATTTTTTTAATCATAGAGTAAAGAAATATTTTTATCATTTAAAAGTTAATGAAAAGTAAAAAAACCTCTTCATCAACAATTCTAGATTTTGTTAATTTCAAGAGTAAAAATATATTTTTACTGTGTAAAAATAAAAAATACTTAGATATTTTCGAATAAATTTTTAATAATAAAAAATCTAGTAGAAAAGATCAAAACACCTCATTTAAATATAAAATAATAATTTCACTGTAACAATTCATCATAATTTATATTTATCACTACGATGAAACAATTACTCTCTCTATATATACCTGTTGATTAAGAGGTTGGAGAGTTTGATCAAAATAAATTATATTGGGAAATGAAAAATTAAGGGCTTTGATTTAGCATAGAGTGTATTTGGTATTGTCATTTTTACTCAATAATATATATATATATATATATTTTTTTTTTTGATATTAGTAAATCAAACCCATTATAAAAATACAAATATATATATATATATATATATATATATATATATATTTTTTTTTTTTTAAAAAAACAGCCTCGTAGTTACTCCACAAATTCTAACCCAAATTTCGCCGCTATTTATATTTTGGCAGGACTGTGAGTCACTGACTAGTTACTACACAAACACAAACACAACGACACAACACATAAACCCTCAAGTGTCTTTGGGGTTCTGTCTCAGCTCCTTAAAATCTGCAGACTCCCCATCCCCGTCCACTCCACCCCCTTCTCCCCCCCCTACAAGTCTATTTTCCCTTCGATTTCAAGAGGTAAAAAGCTGTCCCACTTGTTAACTTTTGATTTATTCTAACATGGATTCGCCTTTTCCTTTCCTTTCCTTCTTTTTACAATTTTCTTCTCTGCTGCCGCATAGCATCTGCTTTTGTGTTAATGGGGTTTATTAGCTTCTTCTTTTAATACCAGTAATTAACGTTTTAGTTCAGTTCCTTACATTATTGCTATTTATTTCTTCATATCAGATTCTGGGTTGCTCTGGTATGCCATTTTTGTCTATGTGCTGTTTTTGTTTTGAATTGGTTTGCTCTAGCTATTTACTTCAGGGCTGCCCTTGATTGCGGTTGTTTCTGGGAAAATCAAAACGTGGTACTTTTTAGCATAGCATCTGTTCTCTTCCATGTCTTGACTTAACAACTTTAGGATGTAAATGCTATCAAATTGTCCAGCTCGCGAAAGATGCAACAAGCAATAGTGTCACTGTACTTGTTTATATCAATCTCTTTTGGGAAATGAAGTACGAAAAACAATTCTTTGGTTTTTGGTAACCCAAAATCTAATTGGGGAATACCACCCCCTCGTTTTATTTATTTTTCTGCCAAGCATCTAAACATATGCTCATCTTTTTTTTTTTTTTTTGCAGTTTTACGTCAATGACCAAGCCCTTAATCCCATACTAGCTGGGGGTAGGGGAAATTGAGTTTAAACAAAACCTGCATGATTTAGAATCCAGAGGGCTAGAAGCATGTCTTGTGGTACCTTAAACCTACCACCTTCTCTCAAACTTCTCAATAGCTGCTTTCAGCCTTCAAACAAGAAATCTTGTTTCATCAGCAGCTCGTTTTCTTCGGTAAGCTTTGTGGGACCCTTGACTTCCTATGGTAACAAAAGCTCTTGGGACTCATGCCATGTAATTAAGGGCTTAAGATCGTTTCCCATCGTCTTCAAATGTGTTGCTCAGAAATCAGAGCTGTCGGTTTCAGTTGGTGCTGGCAGCAATATTGCTTCTGGTAAGAACTGATGATTTTAGTTTTGTTATTCCTGTTCATCTATTTGTTCACATGGTCTTTGGTTTTGTATTCCTTTGTTTCATTTCATAGTATCGTTGGGTTTTCTTTTTAGAAAGAGTTTAAGATGGTAAATAAGTGACCCACTGTTGCAACTTTTGTTGGTTTTTGTTGTTTTTATGCTTAAATTATCTTTGGATTTTTATTATACTTATAGAATGAAGAATATACATCATCACTTTCTCAAGTTGTACTTGCCTTTGCCTTTGGTATGAGTTGGAGTTCCATAATTTTCTACATTTAGGATGTGCAGCTGCAACTTCCACTGCCTCTTCTTGCTCTTTTTTTTTTTTTTCCTATTGGTTTCTTTGATCATCCAGTTAGCTTTTTTTTTTCCTATTATTTTTGTCTGGGTAGCTGAGCATGCCTAGGTGGCTATTGTTCACAAGATGAGAGGATGTTGTGAGCAGAAATTAACAATCAATGGACTTTGAGATGATATTCCATTGCATTTTTTTAATTGAAGTTTGTACTTAAGAGTAGGAACTTTGATACTTTGAGGTCAGATTGAGTAAGTGGTTAAAACCTGAGAAGTGGGGATTTTAAGTTCCTATTTGTTGATCTTCTGAGCACCGATTTTTATGTCAGCTTCAAATTTGCAAAGTTTATCGGGTAATCCTAGGAAGTTAACTCCATTGTGAAAGCAGTCGCCGATACCTGTCATAAACTATGCATGCAGTTCCTTTTTCCTACCATGGTACTAGTTTTTTCTTGTGAATCATTTCCATGGTGGTCTATCTATTTTTGAGGCACTTGCGTGAAAATGTATCAGTTTCTTCTTTTGTTTAGCAATAAGTTATAAATGAGATGAAATAGTTTGTCATTAAGTAGTGAAGTTTTTTACTGCTGCAATGATGGTTATTTTTCCATTCTTACATAGTTGAGACTGCCTCTTTATTTGTACATGGATTCATTTAAATCTTATTGATTTTTGCATACACTTCCATGATATTTTGCTACAGGTTTTTGTTTTAGTTTTTGTTTTTTTCTCTATTGAGATGGGAGACAAAGAATTGGGTTAAAATAGTTGTTAAATTTTTAGTCTTACTGTTTTCTTGTTTATTGATCCTCCTTCACCTACAAATTTTGCAGAAAAGAGGTTGGTTGTGTTGGTTATTGGTGGAGGGGGAAGAGAACATGCACTTTGCTATGCCTTGCAGCGATCTCCCTCCTGTGATGCAGTCTTCTGTGCTCCTGGCAATGCAGGGATTTCTAACTCTGGAAATGCCACCTGTATTCCAGAGCTTGACATCTCTGATAGCTCAGCAGTGATCTCCTTTTGCTGCAAATGGGGTGTTGGACTGGTTGTTGTGGGACCAGAGGCACCTTTGGTTTCTGGCCTTGCAAATGATTTAGTAAAAGCTGGAATCCCTACTTTTGGGCCATCAGCAGAAGCAGCTGCTTTAGAAGGTTCAAAGAACTTCATGAAAAATTTGTGCGACAAATATAAAATTCCTACTGCTAAGGTTTATTCCTTTTACCCCTTTAGGTTTTAGTTACCAGGCAGACTCAAAACCTTCTTGCTTCTCCTGAACTTTTCCAATTGCCATTTCTTTTCTTTTAGTCTTAGTTTCATCAGTAATTCTTTTCTTGGAAAATGAAAAAAATTGAAACAAAATAGTGTGCCTGGAATCCTCTCATTCTTACCTGACTAAAAGTTTCAAGGCACTCTCTTTGCTTTTCCAGTTCTTTGTTGCTGGAACCCTGTTATTAAAGCTTTCTTTATTGTTGCAGTACCAAACATTTACAGATCCATCTTCTGCAAAGCAATACATTAAGGACCAGGGAGCACCTATTGTCATAAAAGCAGATGGCTTGGCTGCTGGAAAAGGAGTTATTGTTGCCATGACACTAGAGGAGGCATATGAAGCTGTTGATTCAATGCTCGTGAAGAGTGTTTTTGGTTCTGCAGGTTGTTGCGTAGTTGTTGAAGAATTTCTGGAAGGAGAAGAAGCGTCTTTCTTTGCCCTGGTGGATGGAGAGAATGCTATTCCTCTAGAATCTGCTCAGGACCATAAAAGAGTTGGTGATGGAGACACAGGTCCCAATACTGGTGGGATGGGGGCATACTCTCCAGCACCAGTATTGACAAAAGAACTTCAGTCAGTGGTCATGCAAATTATAATTCACCCAACAGTCAAGGGAATGGCAGCCGAGGGTTGCAAGTTTGTAGGTGTTTTGTATGCTGGGCTGATGATTGAGAAGAAGACTGGCTTACCTAAGCTAATTGAGTACAATGTACGCTTTGGTGACCCTGAGTGTCAGGTTAGATACAGGCCATAATATGCATTCAAAATTATAAACCCAGTTCTTGCATGAGAAACTGAATTATTATTTGCAATGTTGATTTATATTTTTTGGATGAGCGATCATTAGACCCTTGTATTTATTGGGTTATTTATGTCTTGTTAGTTTACAGTATCTACTACTCACAGAGTGGGCTTAGGATATATGTGTAAGAGTAAATGGTGAAAGGGAAAACCCAGAAGGCTTGTCGTTATTTCCCTGGCCATTTAGCTTTCTTTTAGTTTCTCTCACCATATTCTCGTCTCTTTTTCGTTGTTATTCTTGTGTCTTTGGAATTAGTGTTGTGCCGTTGTGGTCTTATGCAGCATTTGCTGCTTGATTAAAGTGAAATACCCATGGAGAAGCTGTATTTTGATTGAGATCCTGCCCTATACCACTTTTATGCTACTAATGATGGGGAAACGAGTTTTTATTGAAACTGTTGGTTTGGGAAAATATATGTTCCCGTCAGGGCTCAAGGATCAAAGTTTAGAGTTTGGTCATATTTAGCTTGTTGGTAGTTTGTTGCTTCCTGGTGAAAACCTTCTATCATTTGTCTTATTATTCGTTTAACAGTGACTGACTGCATAAACTTTTAGATTTTAGGTGATCATTAAAGGAGGTGGTTTTTGGTTTTTTCCCTAACGGGTTTGTGATGTGATTGGGTCAACCTGAATACTTGTTTCAAATTATCAATAAACAGCATGATGTAATTCAGATATGGTTTCTTCATACCTTCAAATTATGACTGTATGCATAAACTAAAGCAATATCCAGTTGGGTTATCTATATTGGCGATGATGAGTGGGGAGGTTGCGCTGATTTTCTTTTATGTGCATGTGCATGTGCATGTACATGATTGAACAAACTATAAATTGGCCATCAGATTTTAGCTGTCATGATTATCCCACAAAAGTTGCTGGAAGTGTGGTATATCAATAGTTGCGACATAAAACTAATAGGGGATTCTCTTGTATTAATGTGCAGGTGTTGATGGTTCGCTTGGAATCGGATCTAGCACAAGTCCTGCTTGCAGCTAGTAGAGGAGAGCTAAGTGGAGTGTCCCTGAAATGGTCTCCAGGGTCTGCCATGGTGGTGGTTATGGCAAGCAAGGGGTACCCTGGGTCCTATGAAAAGGGGACTGTGATTCAAAACCTTGAGGAGGCTGAGAATGTTGCTCCAACAGTTAAGATATTTCATGCCGGAACAGCTTTGAACTCAGACGGCAACTTCATTGCTACTGGGGGCCGAGTTCTTGGGGTCACTGCCACTGGAAGAGATCTTGAAGAGGCCCGGGACAGAGCATATCAGGCAGTTGAGGAAATCAACTGGCAAGGAGGGTTCTACCGGCGAGATATTGGGTGGAGAGCGCTTCCTCAGAAGCAATTGGCTCCAAAAAAATAATCTGACATAAAAAAATTGAATAGCCAAATTCAAGAACACAAATATTGTATTCTGAAGAATTCCAAAATAGTTGATGACATGAAGGTGGCTTACAATCAATCATAAAAAGATTCCAAAAAACGGTTTGTGTAATTGATCTTGAAGGTATGGGAATACTGTTGAGGTAATTTATGTTTTCTTTTTCGCTATATTCTTGAAACAGTATATTCTGCTCTTTCCATTAAAAACATAGCATGCAACAAGCGAACAAGAGAGTTGAAAATGGTCGGTAAGGTTGCAAGTGACTTCTTGAGTAAAGGAAGTGTCTTCTGATTGAACTCCCATTGCACCTCCACCAATTCTTAAACCATTTGAAATCCTCCCGTGTTATTAAGAACACGACTGGTTGTTGTTCTAGACTGTCTTGTCCTCTCAAATATTATAGGGGTGTTTGAGAGTGGAATTTAACATGTGTTTTTGTTATTTTTTTTACTTCAAATTAATTCCTTTAATGTTTATGGCTTGTTTTAACATGTTAGTGTTAGAAATAAATTTTTCAAAAAATAAAAAAAATATTATTTTAATGTTTTTTCTAGTAAAAAACACTTTGAAAAACTATGACTACCACATTTCTAAACATCTTTTATGTTTGTCTCTACTTTAACCTTCTTAGGGTTCCACCATCCAATGGTAGCTCGTGAGGAAAATTTGATATTTATTGAAAAAATAGAGCCAAACCATGTTCTAAGCAAGTAGGACTTATTTAATCAGCTTTGCATATATTTTCTCTATTGATTTGAAGTTTACAAGTAACTTCTAGAAAAGTTTATGGGGTAAGATGAGAATTCAACTGAATTTTAGTAGTGTATATCATGCTTACAAAGATGGGCAGACAGAGATGGTTAACTGAAGCCTTGGTAACTTACCGTGGAGTTTAGTAGGAGACAAGTTGAAACAATGGGATCTGGCTTTACCGCAAGCAGAGTTTGCTTATAACAAGTCTTGGAATTGGATTATCCAACTAAGTCCATTCAAGATTGTCTATGGATAAAACCCTTTTGGAGTGCTGGAGTTGATGCTTATCCCTTGTATTGGATAACCGAGTGTTCAAGCTGATGGTATGACATATTACGGTATTTATAAGCAAATCAAGAAGACAATTCAATGACAACAAATTGAAGTATAAAGCCCTGTATTGGAAGAGTGGGGTTTCAGTTGGTGATTTAGTATGAGTAGTGCTTACTTGTGATAAGTTTCCAGTGGATTCTCTTTGTCTTCATAGCCATCTGAAAACTTCTAATGTCTTTAATGTTTATCACTTGACACCTTATTAAAAAAAAAAAAATAATAGAACTTGAGGATGAGTTCTTTTCAACCTGAGGAGAATGATACAACCGAGCTTATAGAAACTAAAGGTTCTAAGTATTTGAGTGAGGATCTGACACTACTAAATAAGGGTTTGATCTAAATAGACTATACGGGTAGCCAGTGGGATAAGTCTGAGCCCAAGAGAAGGCTTGGTCGTGTCAGACTTTGTTAGATCCTTGAAACTAAGATAACAAGAGATTCGATCGTTGGATTATACTTAAATTTTTCCAGGTGATTTTACAAGAAGTTATCTTATAGGAAGCCATTATGTTGCTTATCGGACTATTGGATCTTCTGGAATTGGCACAAAAGGTGTTATTTGGGCTAATTTTGTTTTTGTTTTTCTAGGATTTCTAGGATTTATTATTTTTATTTTGGGTTCTGTTTTAATTTCCCTAATATTTTTGGATTTTAGGTTGTTTTTTAGTAAAGACAAGTTTTCCTGACCTATTTAAAGATCTTGTAAACCTCTTAAAAAAACATCGATCATATATCTAAATTTCAGAGAATGAACCTGTGAATTTAGGGTTCATATCTGCAATTCTTTTCACTTATTAAATTCTTGTGTTTTCTATGCTATTGCTGTTCTATTTAGCTTCTACCTGAATCACTATTTATTATTTAAATCTTGTTTGGAGTTGCTATTGATATTACTGAGTATTAAGACAATATATTTATGATTGATTTTGATAAAATAAGGTAGTTTTGGATTCTCTCAAAAGGTGGCCGTCGATGTTTGATGCCTTTTCTATTTTATTAGTGTATGTTCTTAATTTCTAAGCATGATTTTGATTCCAAGTGCTCAAAGAGTCAATTGTGAGTCGAAATTTTATGTTTTTGTTGTCTATCATTAGAGCTTCAGTTAAGAAGTTAAATGAAACAAAGTGTTTTGATCAAAACATATAAGAATTATTAAAATAAACAAATTATATAAAAAGGAAACCAAGATACAAGAAGCAAGAACATGAATTTCAAATCATCTTGAATAATACTTGAACTATATATATGTCAAGCATTGCATTGAAACTTGGGGAAGATGTCTTGAATGATCCAGTCGGCCAGCTGCTCATTTGCCTTCTGAGTACAATGTCCATTATCCCAGAAGACATATTCTTCAGGCTTAGGGCAAACTATGGTACCATGAGCTCCGCAGAGTTTATCTTTGTACAAGACAGCTTTCTTTTTAATTTCGACATCGACATCACAACAAGCTTCTGTCAATGATTTGAATCCTACACGTTGTTGCAAGAAGTAATTAAACATGTCAGAACCATATCATATCCGAACAAATTAATTTGATTTGAATCCTACTCGTTGCAGAGTTTTTTAAAAAATTGATTTTTTAATTTTAAATTAATTTTTTCATGTTTTTATATTTTCAGATTGTTTTGACGTGTTGATGTCAAAAATAATTTTTTTAAATTAATAAAAATTATTTTGTTGTATTTAAAAAAAAAACACTTTGAACCGCAACTACTACCACACTTTCAAACACCCTCTTACAATACATAATTGTATATGAAGGGGAAAAAGCACTCACCAAGAGACTGGGAGTTATCCAAAATCGATTGCATTGCATTGTAAAGATCACCGTATACTATTTGTACATCAGGATGTTGCTCTCTTAATTCCTTGAGGCCTTCTTGAAGAAGAACATTGTGGTAATTGCAGAAGTCATTGTTGTCCTTTACACATCCAAATCGATCATAAGTGGCAGATTTGTTAGCAGATTGCATGGTTACTGAGATTGGTCTACACCCATCTAGGGCTACTCCAAAGACGAGGACTTTTCTAGCTCCTTGGGAAATGATTTTCTGTAGCCAATTAAAGCAACATAATTTATTTACCACAAAATAAGATAAAATAATTAAGAATTTAGAACTCAAAATGTTTGATTTTTCAATGATCACAAAAAGGCTCTTCTTTTTTTAACATATTAACTTGTTTCTGGTAAGTAATTAATTAAAACAAAAGGAAAAATATATATTAAGGTACCTTAAGAGCTTGTTTTATAGCCTCCACAACGTCAGACACCAAGCCATTCTTCTTCATCTCTTCAATGTTTTGATTTTGGCTGAATGCATAACCATAGTCATTGGTTCCGAAATTTATCATGAAAAGGGACGAGCTGACTGCCTCCGTACAGTCTATCAAACGTAACAAAGTGTAAGATTAAAATTTATAGGCCTTTCTTTCAGTTCTATTATATAGAGGAATCTGTAAACCCTAAGATAAACACATACAAGATTGAAATTGTAAATACTAAGTTGACCCGACCAGGTTTTACTCGAACTTGACTTGGTCAATTGAATTGATTGAGTATAATAACTAAGTTAATCTAGATTTGATCGGGTTAATTTTCAAATTAAATAAAAATAAAATATAACTCAGACTAAGTTTAAGATCGATAAGTTAGTGTATCGATCTGAAAGGTTGTGACGAGTTTAATAACTACACGATGAGTGGGAAGTATATTATAGTAACCACCTTTGACATTATTACAGTATCCTTTGAAATAATCATCCAACCATCCAAGCTGTACACTGAGAGAAGGCTTTGCCCAATCTAGGGTGATATTCTTTTTTGCAAGAGCTTCCTTTGACAAGGCTGGAGCGCCGCTGTACGCGAAGTTCACTCCACGACTTGTTGACAAGTGTAATGCACTAGAATTCTTATAGGGAACGACCAAGGGGAGATCGGCTGATCTTGCTGCAAAATTTGGAAGCAAAATTCTCATAGCAATCCAGCCTTACTCTCAAAAGTAATAATTGTTACGTAAAACACAGAGAAAGAAGAAGATTGTTTGCTCACCAATGTAATCAATTATTAACAGTCCATCAGAGGGTCTACCAGTTGCTTCGTTAATGGTTTTTCCATAAGGAAACATGGCTTGCCAAATAGAAGGATTATCTATGGCTGAGTTGCCTGTATCTGAAATTGAAGTCCCGAGATTATATATTGCATCAAATCCACATTGCTTAAGTTTGGGTACTATATTAGATGCATTGCATGAATTCTGAGGAAGAATGATGTGAAGAAAAGTAGAATAGATAACAAGAACTTGAAACAAAGCCAGAAATCTGATGGCCATGGCTTCAAGGAAATTGATAGTTCTTGAAATTTCTTTTTTGTGTTTTTTTCTCATCAAATGGAGGGAAATATATAATGGAGACTAAGAGGTTAAAATTAGAAATAAGAAACCACTTGAAGACAGCCTAGTAGAACAAGGATAATAAAATCCAAACAGAAAATACCTAAGAAAAATAAAACACAAGCTCCACCTCAAACAAGCTCCAACCAGCAATCTAGCCAGCAAATTAAAACAAAATTATTAAAAATAATAATCTTATCAACATTCTTTTAGCAATGAAAGAAATTTCTGTTTTTTTTTTAATTTCATCAGATTATTTTATTTGTTACATCATAAGAACATGTTATTTATAGGTAGCTGACAGATTGTAGATCAAATTTGTAGAGGTAATAAATTATTTTTTACTAATTTGGGAAGAATGTATGTCATTTCTTGCTGTATAGAAGCGTGAGAATCAAACTAGTGTCCTATAGCATAAAATGGTTGGCTACACCAAACTGAATTTGGTTCATGTCTGTTATCCTTTACATTCTACTAATGCAATTTGCTGTATGAAATTTGAAGTTTATTTATGGCAGCAAAGATTTGAAGCAAAACAAACATGACATTTCTAACCCTAAAGTTTCACTTCAAAGTATAGATTTTGAATTTGTGAAACATTGTTGGATCATTGAATTAACAATCAAATTAATTAGTCCAGGGAAAGGGATGGAGAAAAAGGAAATACCTTGAGATCCTGTTTAAAAAGTTAAATAAACTATCCTAGGGAAAATGTGAAGCAGAACAAAATACAATAAATAAATCAACCTTTAAACAAGGTAAGTTGAGTAATATCAATACATTTGAGGTCAAATTAAAAGTAAAATCCTGGGTTAAAATTTTACTTGGGTAGGTCACACATTATAATGAGACAACTCTTCCTTTTTTTTTCCACTTGGGTAGGTCACCCATTACAACGAGACCATCATTTTTTCTAGAGAGGTCACCCATTACAATGAGACCTTTCTTCCACCTGGATATGTCATCCATTATAATGAGACCACTCTTCCATCTTCCATTCTTCACTTTTTATTTTTTCATCTGGATAGGTCACCCATTATAATAAGACCACCACACACTTTACATCCACATAGGATTTTGGTTCTGATTAAAGGGGACTAATGAAAGGATTCTCAGTTTAGCCCAACCACACTGGATTTTGGTTCTGATTAAAGGGGACTGGCGAAAGGAATCTCAGTTTAGCCCAACAACACACTGGATTTTGGTTCTGGTTAAAGGGGATTGGCGAAAGGAATCTCAGTTTAGCCCAACCACACAGGAATTTAGTTTGGTTAAAGGGGATCGATGAAAAGGATCTCAGTTTAACCCAACCACACATAACCTTTTAGCTTTGATACAAAGGAATCGCCAAATGGGTTTTCTGGTCGACCAAGCTTGAGAAGGCCAGTTTCGAAAGACCAGTTTTGTTTATCTTTAGAAAACTTACTACGCAAAGTCTTTGCTCCTTAAGTATTGTAAAGAGGGGGCATCTCGTTGTAACTCATTTTTGGGTCCCCGCTCAAATAAGAAGAAAATGCAAAAAAATCAAAAATATATTCAAAAGAAAAATAAAAAAAATAATAGCACTGAAAAGAGGATGTCAGAACGCTCAGAAAATGGCTAAAAATTGGTTGAGGAGGTTCAAAAATACAAAGATTGAAATTTGACAGTATTTTGTTGACTGATGAGAGCGTTGTTGACAAAGAAAATTCAATTTGAGGATGAAAAGTTCAAGATCAGATGTTTATAGACTCAATTAAATTTTATTTGAAAGTTTAATTGAATTTATGGAGGGTTTGATTGCAAGAAAAAATGATTTTGAAGTTAATTTTGGCTTTAATTGGAAGAAATTAAAGTTCTGGGGTCAAATTATATTTTTTGAGAGTTAATTTGGTCAAATCACGGGCTTAATTGCATAAATATTGAAGTTTGATTGCCAATTTGGAACTTAATTGAAGAAATCCAAAATCAAGGACCAAACTGGAAAAGGCGTGTAAATAGAGGGGTTGTAATTAAACCGAATCGGGGGCCAAATTGAAAAAATTAGAAGTTTATTGATCAATTGAGGGTCAAATTGTATAAATCAGAGACCAAGGACCAACTTGGAAAAGGCGGCCAACTTCATGGCCGACGGTTGAATTTAGCAGGGATGCAATTGAATTGATTTTTAAAATCAAAATTACAATTTAGGACTTGATTGAATAAATTTCGAATTGAAGACTGATTTGGACTTTGACAGGATTTTGCCGCCCTTTTCTTTTAAATGAAACGACGCGTTTTGTCCAAAACGGCGCCGCTTCATCCACTGTTCGTTAAAAAAAAGACCCAAACGGTGCCGTTTTAAACGGCGACCTGTGGGTCTTCTTCTTCCCTTGGATGCACGAGGCAGGGGAAGAAGAAGATTTTTTTCTCCCCCGCTTTTCTTTCCCCCTTCTCTCGAAAAAACTAAAAAAGCCCTCGACCCAAAGCCCCCACTTGCCTAAGCTCTGACCCATGGCCTGCCACGGTGTGGAAAAAACAGAGGGGACGTGCCCCTCTGGCGGTTTTTGGGGCGGCTGCACAGTGGTCGCCCCTACCTCTCTCTCCCCTGTTTTTCCTATAAATACAAGGGAAGAGAGCAGAAGAGGGGAGGAGGAAAGGAGAGGGGTCTAAGACCGAAAGAAAAAAGAAGAGAAGAAACAAACAGAAAGGAGAGGGAGGCAGCTGAAGGAGACCGAAAGGAAAGGAAGGAAAACAGGGGAGAAAAAGAAAAAAACAGAGGAATAGAGAGAGAAGAGAGGAGAAGCACATGGATAGAGAGGAGAGAACCGAGAGTAAAAATAGAAAAAAAGAGAAGAAGAAGACGCAGGGGTGATGTCTTTACACGAAAAAAGAAGAAGCATTGTGCCGCCGCCACCGAGCTTCCCGGCCGTCACCGCCGCGAGCCAACGTTAGCTCAAGAACCACGCTCCCCTCATTCTAGGTAATCTTCTCCCTTTCTCTGTCCCTTATTATCTGTTCTCATTTGCATGCAGAACGTGAGCAATTCACGTTCTGGAGCATATGAAAATAATTAGCTGGTTACTGTGCACAACACAGTAACCAGCTAATTATAATTTTGGGCCGGTGCTGGCCCATTTTTTTATGTTGGGCTGGTGCTGACCCATTTTTATTTTGAACCGGTGCTGGCCCATTCCAATTAAAAGTATTAAAAAAAACATTAGTGATTTTCTCGTGTATTTTTCTATCCATTTTGGTTAATATCGGTTTATATTTTTACACCATAAAAATACAGATCTGGTATTAAAATACCCGGTTTTCAAAATGAGAAAAAAAAACTTGTTTTTGTTTCATGCATATGGCCAAGTTTCTTAAAGAAAACTTCAAAAAATATGTTTTAACATGCATTTTGGCTTTGATAACCAGTTTATTAAAGTCACGAGAATTTAGCCAATATTTCAAAATTTCCAAAAAATATATATTTTATTTTGTTTTATTATCAAAGGTTACGAATTTATACGTAAAACGTATTCCCGATATTAAAAAGGTATTTCTTTTGACGACATAGAACAATTAGGATTTTACCCGATAAGATAAGGATCTCCTTACGTAAGAGAACTTTTCTTAAACCGTAGACAGACCAAAAATTAGAAACCACAACAAGATCTTAGATTTTATCGAGATAACAAAACAATGCAGCCTATCTTAGGTAGGGGGTAGTTGGGGTTCTAATACCTTCCCTTTAAGCAACCGGCTCTCCGTACCCGATCTTTGAGACCAGCTTAGGGTTCCTAGTGACCAGAATACTAGGTGGCGACTCCCATTCCAATTTTCCATTGATAAAAGACAAGAATTCCTTGTCTCCCCATACTTGCCAGATAGACTTACATTATACCATGAGGGTGGACGATTCGCCGCGACGCCGTATACGTGCGACAAACATAATCTATTTGAGGCGAGATCCTCATCTAGTAGTGGCGAGATCCACACCTAAGCGCCCATAATCACTTGTTATTGCAAGCTCAACTACATCAAGTACCCTTTAAACAACATATCGGTGCTACTTATTTGTCTGCGAATCCTATCTCCCATGTCCGTACTAAACATATTGATGTTGATTATGATTTTGCACGCGATAAGGTTGTTAAGAAGTACATTCCTATCGTTTCTTTTATCGATCTTTATTTCAAGCTTCGGGTTGACCCTTCTCCCTTAGCTTGAGGGGACGTATTATAAGAAAATTACACAATATAAGATGCATATAATTAGGAAAGGTTGATAGGTTTAATCTTGTGTTGTAATCTCTACATTAATTATTGTACATTGCCCTACATATATAAATAGAAAAGGTTAGCTAACTAATTGATTAAGCCTCTTACTATTATTCTTAACTCAAGTCGAGCTCATCTAGTGAATTCAACAAAATCATTGAATTTCATTTTAAGTTTTAGTTATAAACTATTAATTTCATTTTCACCTACACATGATGCCCTTGGTTGGCAATAGTCGTATGAAATCTTTTTTGAAAATGTCTAAAAGCATGTAGCTAGCATAAATTATTCATATATACCAGTACCCATTATCTTTAATTGTACTCTATTTTGAATTATTTGGATATGAGGAAGCAATGTCACAATGTGGTGGTTATAAGGTGATTTCAATGATATCTTTAATGTTTATCTTAGATTTTATCCTTTGAGTTTTACATATATTAATAGAGAAAGCAACCATGTAGCATATCTCAATAAAAAAAATAACCATGTATTGGATTATTTGGCCAAGAAGTTCATAGAGATACTGATTTGATTGCATACTTATAATTATCTTGCATAGATTTATATTTTGTTTGATTTGTTTATATTTATTAAGTAAACAGGGAAGATAATTAAGTTTGCCTGGCCCTTTTTTTTTGTATGTTTTTTGTCCTATTTATTGTTACTTTACTTCTCCTGTTTAGTCGTGCTATTCATGGTTAAATCAGTTTGATTGATATAAATTCTCTTATTTCATTAAAAAACAAACAAACAAACAAACAAATTAGACTAAAAAAAACATGTAAGAATCATGAAAATAAACAAATTATATAAAAAGGAAACCAAGATACAAGAAGCAAGAACATGTATTTCGAATCATCTAGAATAATACTTCAACTATATATATGTCAAGCATTGCATTGAAACTTGGGGAAGATGTCTTGAATGATCCAGTCGGCCAGCTGCTCATTTGCCTTCTGAGTACAATGTCCATTATCCCAGAAGACATATTCTTCAGGCTTAGGGCAAACTATGGTACCATGAGCTCCGCAGAGTTTATCTTTGTACAAGACAGCTTTCTTTTTAATTTCGACATCGACATCACAACAAGCTTCTGTCAATGATTTGAATCCTACACGTTGTTGCAAGAAGTAATTAAACATGTCAGAACCATATCATATCCGAACAAATTAATTTGATTTGAATCCTACTCGTTGCAGAGTTTTTTAAAAAATTGATTTTTTAATTTTAAATTAATTTTTTCATGTTTTTATATTTTCAGATTGTTTTGACGTGGCTTGATGTCAAAAATAATTTTTTTAAATTAATAAAAATTATTTTGTTGTATTTAAAAAAAAAAACACTTTGAACCGCAACTACTACCACACTTTCAAACACCCTCTTACAATACATAATTGTATATGAAGGGGAAAAAGCACTCACCAAGAGACTGGGAGTTATCCAAAATCGATTGCATTGCATTGTAAAGATCACCGTATACTATTTGTACATCAGGATGTTGCTCTCTTAATTCCTTGAGGCCTTCTTGAAGAAGAACATTGTGGTAATTGCAGAAGTCATTGTTGTCCTTTACACATCCAAATCGATCATAAGTGGCAGATTTGTTAGCAGATTGCATGGTTACTGAGATTGGTCTACACCCATCTAGGGCTACTCCAAAGACGAGGACTTTTCTAGCTCCTTGGGAAATGATTTTCTGTAGCCAATTAAAGCAACATAATTTATTTACCACAAAATAAGATAAAATAATTAAGAATTTAGAACTCAAAATGTTTGATTTTTCAATGATCACAAAAAGGCTCTTCTTTTTTTAACATATTAACTTGTTTCTGGTAAGTAATTAATTAAAACAAAAGGAAAAATATATATTAAGGTACCTTAAGAGCTTGTTTTATAGCCTCCACAACGTCAGACACCAAGCCATTCTTCTTCATCTCTTCAATGTTTTGATTTTGGCTGAATGCATAACCATAGTCATTGGTTCCGAAATTTATCATGAAAAGGGACGAGCTGACTGCCTCCGTACAGTCTATCAAACGTAACAAAGTGTAAGATTAAAATTTATAGGCCTTTCTTTCAGTTCTATTATATAGAGGAATCTGTAAACCCTAAGATAAACACATACAAGATTGAAATTGTAAATACTAAGTTGACCCGACCAGGTTTTACTCGAACTTGACTTGGTCAATTGAATTGATTGAGTATAATAACTAAGTTAATCTAGATTTGATCGGGTTAATTTTCAAATTAAATAAAAATAAAATATAACTCAGACTAAGTTTAAGATCGATAAGTTAGTGTATCGATCTGAAAGGTTGTGACGAGTTTAATAACTACACGATGAGTGGGAAGTATATTATAGTAACCACCTTTGACATTATTACAGTATCCTTTGAAATAATCATCCAACCATCCAAGCTGTACACTGAGAGAAGGCTTTGCCCAATCTAGGGTGATATTCTTTTTTGCAAGAGCTTCCTTTGACAAGGCTGGAGCGCCGCTGTACGCGAAGTTCACTCCACGACTTGTTGACAAGTGTAATGCACTAGAATTCTTATAGGGAACGACCAAGGGGAGATCGGCTGATCTTGCTGCAAAATTTGGAAGCAAAATTCTCATAGCAATCCAGCCTTACTCTCAAAAGTAATAATTGTTACGTAAAACAGAGAGAAAGAAGAAGATTGTTTGCTCACCAATGTAATCAATTATTAACAGTCCATCAGAGGGTCTACCAGTTGCTTCGTTAATGGTTTTTCCATAAGGAAACATGGCTTGCCAAATAGAAGGATTATCTATGGCTGAGTTGCCTGTATCTGAAATTGAAGTCCCGAGATTATATATTGCATCAAATCCACATTGCTTAAGTTTGGGTACTATATTAGATGCATTGCATGAATTCTGAGGAAGAATGATGTGAAGAAAAGTAGAATAGATAACAAGAACTTGAAACAAAGCCAGAAATCTGATGGCCATGGCTTCAAGGAAATTGATAGTTCTTGAAATTTCTTTTTGTGTTTTTTTCTCATCAAATGGAGGGAAATATATAATGGAGACTAAGAGGTTAAAATTAGAAATAAGAAACCACTTGAAGACAGCCTAGTAGAACAAGGATAATAAAATCCAAACAGAAAATACCTAAGAAAAATAAAACACAAGCTCCACCTCAAACAAGCTCCAACCAGCAATCTAGCCAGCAAATTAAAACAAAATTATTAAAAATAATAATCTTATCAACATTCTTTTAGCAATGAAAGAAATTTCTGTTTTTTTTTTAATTTCATCAGATTATTTTATTTGTTACATCATAAGAACATGTTATTTATAGGTAGCTGACAGATTGTAGATCAAATTTGTAGAGGTAATAAATTATTTTTTACTAATTTGGGAAGAATGTATGTCATTTCTTGCTGTATAGAAGCGTGAGAATCAAACTAGTGTCCTATAGCATAAAATGGTTGGCTACACCAAACTGAATTTGGTTCATGTCTGTTATCCTTTACATTCTACTAATGCAATTTGCTGTATGAAATTTGAAGTTTATTTATGGCAGCAAAGATTTGAAGCAAAACAAACATGACATTTCTAACCCTAAAGTTTCACTTCAAAGTATAGATTTTGAATTTGTGAAACATTGTTGGATCATTGAATTAACAATCAAATTAATTAGTCCAGGGAAAGGGATGGAGAAAAAGGAAATACCTTGAGATCCTGTTTAAAAAGTTAAATAAACTATCCTAGGGAAAATGTGAAGCAGAACAAAATACAATAAATAAATCAACCTTTAAACAAGGTAAGTTGAGTAATATCAATACATTTGAGGTCAAATTAAAAGTAAAATCCTGGGTTAAAATTTTACTTGGGTAGGTCACACATTATAATGAGACAACTCTTCCTTTTTTTTTCCACTTGGGTAGGTCACCCATTACAACGAGACCATCATTTTTTCTAGAGAGGTCACCCATTACAATGAGACCTTTCTTCCACCTGGATATGTCATCCATTATAATGAGACCACTCTTCCATCTTCCATTCTTCACTTTTTATTTTTTCATCTGGATAGGTCACCCATTATAATAAGACCACCACACACTTTACATCCACATAGGATTTTGGTTCTGATTAAAGGGGACTAATGAAAGGATTCTCAGTTTAGCCCAACCACACTGGATTTTGGTTCTGATTAAAGGGGACTGGCGAAAGGAATCTCGGTTTAGCCCAACAACACACTGGATTTTGGTTCGGTTAAAGGGGATTGGCGAAAGGAATCTCAGTTTAGCCCAACCACACAGGAATTTAGTTTGGTTAAAGGGGATCGATGAAAAGGATCTCAGTTTAACCCAACCACACATAACCTTTTAGCTTTGATACAAAGGAATCGCCAAATGGGTTTTCTGGTCGACCAAGCTTGAGAAGGCCAGTTTCGAAAGACCAGTTTTGTTTATCTTTAGAAAACTTACTACGCAAAGTCTTTGCTCCTTAAGTATTGTAAAGAGGGGGCATCTGTTGTAACTCATTTTTGGGTCCCCGCTCAAATAAGAAGAAAATGCAAAAAAATCAAAAATATATTCAAAAGAAAAATAAAAAAAATAATAGCACTGAAAAGAGGATGTCGAACGCTCGATAAAATGGCTAAAAATTGGTTGAGGAGGTTCAAAAATACAAAGATTGAAATTTGACAGTATTTTGTTGGATCGATGAGAGCGTTGTTGACAAAGAAAATTCAATTTGAGGATGAAAAGTTCAAGATCGGATGTTTATAGACTCAATTAAATTTTATTTGAAAGTTTAATTGAATTTATGGAGGGTTTGATTGCAAGAAAAAATGATTTTGAAGTTAATTTTGGCTTTAATTGGAAGAAATTAAAGTTCGGGGTCAAATTATATTTTTTGAGAGTTAATTTGGTCAAATCACGGGCTTAATTGCATAAATATTGAAGTTTGATTGCCAATTTGGAACTTAATTGAAGAAATCCAAAATCAAGGACCAAACTGGAAAAGGCGTGTAAATAGAGGGGTTGTAATTAAACCGAATCAGGGGCCAAATTGAAAAAATTAGAAGTTTATTGATCAATTGAGGGTCAAATTGTATAAATCAGAGACCAAGGACCAACTTGGAAAAGGCGGCCAACTTCATGGCCGACGGTTGAATTTACTTGAGGATGCAATTGAATTGATTTTTAAAATCAAAATTACAATTTAGGACTTGATTGAATAAATTTCGAATTGAAGACTGATTTGGACTTTGACAGGATTTTGCCGCCCTTTTCTTTTAAATGAAACGACGCGTTTTGTCCAAAACGGCGCCGCTTCATCCACTGTTCGTTAAAAAAAAGACCCAAACGGTGCCGTTTTAAACGGCACTGTGGGTCTTCTTCTTCCCTTGGATGCACGAGGCAGGGGAAGAAGAAGATTTTTTCTCCCCTGCTTTTCTTTCCCCCTTTCTCTGAAAAAACTAAAAAAGCCCTCGACCCAAAGCCCCCACTTGCCTAAGCTCTGACCCATGGCCTGCCACGGTGTGGAAAAACGAGAGGGACGTGCCCCTCGGCGGTTTTTGGGGCGGCTGCACAGTGGTCGCCCCTACCTCTCTCTCCCCTGTTTTTCCTATAAATACAAGGGAAGAGAGCAGAAGAGGGGAGGCAGAAAAGGAGAGGGGTCTAAGACCGAAAGAAAAAAGAAGAGAAGAAACAAACAGAAAGGAGAGGGAGGCAGCTGAAGGAGACCGAAAGGAAAGGAAGGAAAACAGGGGAGAAAAAGAAAAAAACAGAGGAATAGAGAGAGAAGAGAGGAGAAGCACATGGATAGAGAGGAGAGAACCGAGAGTAAAAATAGAAAAAAGAGAAGAAGAAGACGCAGGGCCGATGTCTTTACACGAAAAAAGAAGAAGCATTGCAGCCGCTGCCACCGAGCTTCCCAGCCGTCACCGCCGCCGCGAGCCAACGTTAGCTCAGCAACCACGCTCCCTCATTCTAGGTAATCTTCTCCCTTTCTCTGTCCCTTATTATCTGTTCTCATTTGCATGCAGAACGTGAGCAATTCACGTTCTGGAGCATATGAAAATAATTAGCTGGTTCTCGTGCACAACACAAGAACCGCCTAATTATAATTTTGGGCAGTGCTGGCCCATTTTTTTATGTTGGGTGGTGTCTTGACCCATTTTTATTTTGAACCGGTGCTTTGGCCCATTCCAATTAAAAGTATTAAAAAAAACATTAGTGATTTTCTCGTGTATTTTTCTATCCATTTTGGTTAATATCGGTTTATATTTTTACACCATAAAAATACAGATCTGGTATTAAAATACCCGGTTTTCAAAATGAGAAAAAAAAACTTGTTTTTGTTTCATGCATATGGCCAAGTTTCTTAAAGAAAACTTCAAAAAATATGTTTTAACATGCATTTTGGCTTTGATAACCAGTTTATTAAAGTCACGAGAATTTAGCCAATATTTCAAAATTTCCAAAAAATATATATTTTATTTTGTTTTATTATCAAAGGTTACGAATTTATACGTAAAACGTATTCCCGATATTAAAAAGGTATTTCTTTTGACGACATAGAACAATTAGGATTTTACCCGATAAGATAAGGATCTCCTTACAGAAGAGAACTTTTCTTAAACCGTAGACAGACCAAAAATTAGAAACCACAACAAGATCTTAGATTTTATCAGATAACAAAACAATGCAGCCTATCTTAGGTAGGGGGTAGTTGGGGTTCTAATACCTTCCCTTTAAGCAACCAGTCTCCGTACCCGATCTTTGAGACCAGTTAGGGTTCCTAGTGACCAGAATACTAGGTGGCGACTCCCATTCCAATTTTCCATTGATAAAAGACAAGAATTCCTTGTCTCCCCATACTTGCCAGATAGACTTACATTATACCATGAGGGTGGACGATTCGCCGCGACGCCGTATACGTGCGACAAACATAATCTATTTGAGGCAGATCCTCATCTAGTAGTGGCAGATCCACACCTAACTGCCCATAATCACTTGTTATTGCAAGCTCAACTACATCAAGTACCCTTTAAACAACATATCGGTGCTACTTATTTGTCTGCGAATCCTATCTCCCATGTCCGTACTAAACATATTGATGTTGATTATGATTTTGCACGCGATAAGGTTGTTAAGAAGTACATTCCTATCGTTTCTTTTACTGATCTTTATTTCAAGCTTCGGGTTGACCCTTCTCCCTTAGCTTGAGGGGACGTATTATAAGAAAATTACACAATATAAGATGCATATAATTAGGAAAGGTTGATAGGTTTAATCTTGTGTTGTAATCTCTACATTAATTATTGTACATTGCCCTACATATATAAATAGAAAAGGTTAGCTAACTAATTGATTAAGCCTCTTACTATTATTCTTAACTCAAGTCAGAGCTCATCTAGTGAATTCAACAAAATCATTGAATTTCATTTTAAGTTTTAGTTATAAACTATTAATTTCATTTTCACCTACACATGATGCCCTTGGTTGGCAATAGTCGTATGAAATCTTTTTTGAAAATGTCTAAAAGCATGTAGCTAGCATAAATTATTCATATATACCAGTACCCATTATCTTTAATTGTACTCTATTTTGAATTATTTGGATATGAGGAAGCAATGTCACAATGTGGTGGTTATAAGGTGATTTCAATGATATCTTTAATGTTTATCTTAGATTTTATCCTTTGAGTTTTACATATATTAATAGAGAAAGCAACCATGTAGCATATCTCAATAAAAAAAATAACCATGTATTGGATTATTTGGCCAAGAAGTTCATAGAGATACTGATTTGATTGCATACTTATAATTATCTTGCATAGATTTATATTTTGTTTGATTTGTTTATATTTATTAAGTAAACAGGGAAGATAATTAAGTTTGCCTGGCCCTTTTTTTTTGTATGTTTTTTGTCCTATTTATTGTTACTTTACTTCTCCTGTTTAGTCGTGCTATTCATGGTTAAATCAGTTTGATTGATATAAATTCTCTTATTTCATTAAAAAACAAACAAACAAACAAACAAATTAGACTAAAAAAAACATGTAAGAATCATGAAAATAAACAAATTATATAAAAAGGAAACCAAGATACAAGAAGCAAGAACATGTATTTCGAATCATCTAGAATAATACTTCAACTATATATATGTCAAGCATTGCATTGAAACTTGGGGAAGATGTCTTGAATGATCCAGTCGGCCAGCTGCTCATTTGCCTTCTGAGTACAATGTCCATTATCCCAGAAGACATATTCTTCAGGCTTAGGGCAAACTATGGTACCATGAGCTCCGCAGAGTTTATCTTTGTACAAGACAGCTTTCTTTTTAATTTCGACATCGACATCACAACAAGCTTCTGTCAATGATTTGAATCCTACACGTTGTTGCAAGAAGTAATTAAACATGTCAGAACCATATCATATCCGAACAAATTAATTTGATTTGAATCCTACTCGTTGCAGAGTTTTTTAAAAAATTGATTTTTTAATTTTAAATTAATTTTTTCATGTTTTTATATTTTCAGATTGTTTTGACGTGCTGATGTCAAAAATAATTTTTTTAAATTAATAAAAATTATTTTGTTGTATTTAAAAAAAAAAACACTTTGAACCGCAACTACTACCACACTTTCAAACACCCTCTTACAATACATAATTGTATATGAAGGGGAAAAAGCACTCACCAAGAGACTGGGAGTTATCCAAAATCGATTGCATTGCATTGTAAAGATCACCGTATACTATTTGTACATCAGGATGTTGCTCTCTTAATTCCTTGAGGCCTTCTTGAAGAAGAACATTGTGGTAATTGCAGAAGTCATTGTTGTCCTTTACACATCCAAATCGATCATAAGTGGCAGATTTGTTAGCAGATTGCATGGTTACTGAGATTGGTCTACACCCATCTAGGGCTACTCCAAAGACGAGGACTTTTCTAGCTCCTTGGGAAATGATTTTCTGTAGCCAATTAAAGCAACATAATTTATTTACCACAAAATAAGATAAAATAATTAAGAATTTAGAACTCAAAATGTTTGATTTTTCAATGATCACAAAAAGGCTCTTCTTTTTTTAACATATTAACTTGTTTCTGGTAAGTAATTAATTAAAACAAAAGGAAAAATATATATTAAGGTACCTTAAGAGCTTGTTTTATAGCCTCCACAACGTCAGACACCAAGCCATTCTTCTTCATCTCTTCAATGTTTTGATTTTGGCTGAATGCATAACCATAGTCATTGGTTCCGAAATTTATCATGAAAAGGGACGAGCTGACTGCCTCCGTACAGTCTATCAAACGTAACAAAGTGTAAGATTAAAATTTATAGGCCTTTCTTTCAGTTCTATTATATAGAGGAATCTGTAAACCCTAAGATAAACACATACAAGATTGAAATTGTAAATACTAAGTTGACCCGACCAGGTTTTACTCGAACTTGACTTGGTCAATTGAATTGATTGAGTATAATAACTAAGTTAATCTAGATTTGATCGGGTTAATTTTCAAATTAAATAAAAATAAAATATAACTCAGACTAAGTTTAAGATCGATAAGTTAGTGTATCGATCTGAAAGGTTGTGACGAGTTTAATAACTACACGATGAGTGGGAAGTATATTATAGTAACCACCTTTGACATTATTACAGTATCCTTTGAAATAATCATCCAACCATCCAAGCTGTACACTGAGAGAAGGCTTTGCCCAATCTAGGGTGATATTCTTTTTTGCAAGAGCTTCCTTTGACAAGGCTGGAGCGCCGCTGTACGCGAAGTTCACTCCACGACTTGTTGACAAGTGTAATGCACTAGAATTCTTATAGGGAACGACCAAGGGGAGATCGGCTGATCTTGCTGCAAAATTTGGAAGCAAAATTCTCATAGCAATCCAGCCTTACTCTCAAAAGTAATAATTGTTACGTAAAACAGAGAGAAAGAAGAAGATTGTTTGCTCACCAATGTAATCAATTATTAACAGTCCATCAGAGGGTCTACCAGTTGCTTCGTTAATGGTTTTTCCATAAGGAAACATGGCTTGCCAAATAGAAGGATTATCTATGGCTGAGTTGCCTGTATCTGAAATTGAAGTCCCGAGATTATATATTGCATCAAATCCACATTGCTTAAGTTTGGGTACTATATTAGATGCATTGCATGAATTCTGAGGAAGAATGATGTGAAGAAAAGTAGAATAGATAACAAGAACTTGAAACAAAGCCAGAAATCTGATGGCCATGGCTTCAAGGAAATTGATAGTTCTTGAAATTTCTTTTTTGTGTTTTTTTCTCATCAAATGGAGGGAAATATATAATGGAGACTAAGAGGTTAAAATTAGAAATAAGAAACCACTTGAAGACAGCCTAGTAGAACAAGGATAATAAAATCCAAACAGAAAATACCTAAGAAAAATAAAACACAAGCTCCACCTCAAACAAGCTCCAACCAGCAATCTAGCCAGCAAATTAAAACAAAATTATTAAAAATAATAATCTTATCAACATTCTTTTAGCAATGAAAGAAATTTCTGTTTTTTTTTTAATTTCATCAGATTATTTTATTTGTTACATCATAAGAACATGTTATTTATAGGTAGCTGACAGATTGTAGATCAAATTTGTAGAGGTAATAAATTATTTTTTACTAATTTGGGAAGAATGTATGTCATTTCTTGCTGTATAGAAGCGTGAGAATCAAACTAGTGTCCTATAGCATAAAATGGTTGGCTACACCAAACTGAATTTGGTTCATGTCTGTTATCCTTTACATTCTACTAATGCAATTTGCTGTATGAAATTTGAAGTTTATTTATGGCAGCAAAGATTTGAAGCAAAACAAACATGACATTTCTAACCCTAAAGTTTCACTTCAAAGTATAGATTTTGAATTTGTGAAACATTGTTGGATCATTGAATTAACAATCAAATTAATTAGTCCAGGGAAAGGGATGGAGAAAAAGGAAATACCTTGAGATCCTGTTTAAAAAGTTAAATAAACTATCCTAGGGAAAATGTGAAGCAGAACAAAATACAATAAATAAATCAACCTTTAAACAAGGTAAGTTGAGTAATATCAATACATTTGAGGTCAAATTAAAAGTAAAATCCTGGGTTAAAATTTTACTTGGGTAGGTCACACATTATAATGAGACAACTCTTCCTTTTTTTTTCCACTTGGGTAGGTCACCCATTACAACGAGACCATCATTTTTTCTAGAGAGGTCACCCATTACAATGAGACCTTTCTTCCACCGGATATGTCATCCATTATAATGAGACCACTCTTCCATCTTCCATTCTTCACTTTTTATTTTTTCATCTGGATAGGTCACCCATTATAATAAGACCACCACACACTTTACATCCACATAGGATTTTGGTTCGATTAAAGGGGACTAATGAAAGGATTCTCGGTTTAGCCCAACCACACCGGATTTTGGTTCGATTAAAGGGGATCGGCGAAAGGAATCTCGGTTTAGCCCAACAACACACTCGGATTTTGGTTACGGTTAAAGGGGATTGGCGAAAGGAATCTCGGTTTAGCCCAACCACACGGGAATTTAGTTTGGTTAAAGGGGATCGATGAAAAGGATCTCGGTTTAACCCAACCACACATAACCTTTTAGCTTTGATACAAAGGAATCGCCAAATGGGTTTTACGGTCGACCAAGCTTGAGAAGGCCAGTTTCGAAAGACCAGTTTTGTTTATCTTTAGAAAACTTACTACGCAAAGTCTTTGCTCCTTAAGTATTGTAAAGAGGGGGCATCTGTTGTAACTCATTTTTGGGTCCCTGCTCAAATAAGAAGAAAATGCAAAAAAATCAAAAATATATTCAAAAGAAAAATAAAAAAAATAATAGCACTGAAAAGAGGATGTCAGAACGCTCAGAAAATGGCTAAAAATTGGTTGAGGAGGTTCAAAAATACAAAGATTGAAATTTGACAGTATTTTGTTGGTGATGAGAGCGTTGTTGACAAAGAAAATTCAATTTGAGGATGAAAAGTTCAAGATCGGATGTTTATAGACTCAATTAAATTTTATTTGAAAGTTTAATTGAATTTATGGAGGGTTTGATTGCAAGAAAAAATGATTTTGAAGTTAATTTTGGCTTTAATTGGAAGAAATTAAAGTTACGGGGTCAAATTATATTTTTTGAGAGTTAATTTGGTCAAATCACGGGCTTAATTGCATAAATATTGAAGTTTGATTGCCAATTTGGAACTTAATTGAAGAAATCCAAAATCAAGGACCAAACTGGAAAAGGCGTGTAAATAGAGGGGTTGTAATTAAACCGAATCGGGGCCAAATTGAAAAAATTAGAAGTTTATTGATCAATTGAGGGTCAAATTGTATAAATCAGAGACCAAGGACCAACTTGGAAAAGGCGGCCAACTTCATGGCCGACGGTTGAATTTAGCAGGGATGCAATTGAATTGATTTTTAAAATCAAAATTACAATTTAGGACTTGATTGAATAAATTTCGAATTGAAGAGCGATTTGGACTTTGACGGGATTTTGCCGCCCTTTTCTTTTAAATGAAACGACGCGTTTTGTCCAAAACGGCGCCGCTTCATCCATCGTTCGTTAAAAAAAAGACCCAAACGGTGCCGTTTTAAACGGCACTGTGGGTCTTCTTCTTCCCTTGGATGCACGAGGCAGGGGAAGAAGAAGATTTTTTCTCCCCTGCTTTTCTTTCCCCCTTTCTCTGAAAAAACTAAAAAAAGCCCTCGACCCAAAGCCCCCACTTGCCTAAGCTCGACCCATGGCCCGCCACGGTGTGGAAAAAACGAGAGGGGACGTGCCCCTCCGGCGGTTTTTGGGGCGGGCGCACGGTGGTCGCCCCTACCTCTCTCCCCTGTTTTTCCTATAAATACAAGGGAAGAGAGCGAGAAGAGGGGAGAGCGAGAAAAGGAGAGGGGTCTAAGACCGAAAGAAAAAAGAAGAGAAGAAACAAACGAGAAAGGAGAGGGAGGCGGTGAAGGAGACCGAAAGGAAAGGAAGGAAAACAGGGGAGAAAAAGAAAAAAACGAGAGGAATAGAGAGAGAAGAGAGGAGAAGCACATGGATAGAGAGGAGAGAACCGAGAGTAAAAATAGAAAAAAAGAGAAGAAGAAGACGCAGGGGCTGATGTCTTTACACGAAAAAAGAAGAAGCATTGCAGCCGCTGCCACCGAGCTTCCCAGCCGTCACCGCCGCCGCGAGCCAACGTTAGCTCAGCAACCACGCTCCCTCATTCTAGGTAATCTTCTCCCTTTCTCTGTCCCTTATTATCTGTTCTCATTTGCATGCGAACGTGAGCAATTCACGTTCGGAGCATATGAAAATAATTAGGCGGTTCTTGTGCACAACACAAGTAACCGGCTAATTATAATTTTGGGCGTCTTTGGCCCATTTTTTTATGTTGGGTGGTCTTGACCCATTTTTATTTTGAACCGGTGCTTTGGCCCATTCCAATTAAAAGTATTAAAAAAAACATTAGTGATTTTCTCGTGTATTTTTCTATCCATTTTGGTTAATATCGGTTTATATTTTTACACCATAAAAATACAGATCTGGTATTAAAATACCCGGTTTTCAAAATGAGAAAAAAAAACTTGTTTTTGTTTCATGCATATGGCCAAGTTTCTTAAAGAAAACTTCAAAAAATATGTTTTAACATGCATTTTGGCTTTGATAACCAGTTTATTAAAGTCACGAGAATTTAGCCAATATTTCAAAATTTCCAAAAAATATATATTTTATTTTGTTTTATTATCAAAGGTTACGAATTTATACGTAAAACGTATTCCCGATATTAAAAAGGTATTTCTTTTGACGACATAGAACAATTAGGATTTTACCCGATAAGATAAGGATCTCCTTACGAAGAGAACTTTTCTTAAACCGTAGACGAGACCAAAAATTAGAAACCACAACAAGATCTTAGATTTTATCGGATAACAAAACAATGCAGCCTATCTTAGGTAGGGGGTAGTTGGGGTTCTAATACCTTCCCTTTAAGCAACCAGTCTCCGTACCCGATCTTTGAGACCGGTTAGGGTTCCTAGTGACCGAATACTAGGTGGCGACTCCCATTCCAATTTTCCATTGATAAAAGACAAGAATTCCTTGTCTCCCCATACTTGCCGAGATAGACTTACATTATACCATGAGGGTGGACGATTCGCCGCGACGCCGTATACGTGCGACAAACATAATCTATTTGAGGCGAGATCCTCATCTAGTAGTGGCGAGATCCACACCTAAGCGCCCATAATCACTTGTTATTGCAAGCTCAACTACATCAAGTACCCTTTAAACAACATATCGGTGCTACTTATTTGTCTGCGAATCCTATCTCCCATGTCCGTACTAAACATATTGATGTTGATTATGATTTTGCACGCGATAAGGTTGTTAAGAAGTACATTCCTATCGTTTCTTTTACGATCTTTATTTCAAGCTTCGGGTTGACCCTTCTCCCTTAGCTTGAGGGGACGTATTATAAGAAAATTACACAATATAAGATGCATATAATTAGGAAAGGTTGATAGGTTTAATCTTGTGTTGTAATCTCTACATTAATTATTGTACATTGCCCTACATATATAAATAGAAAAGGTTAGCTAACTAATTGATTAAGCCTCTTACTATTATTCTTAACTCAAGTCAGAGCTCATCTAGTGAATTCAACAAAATCATTGAATTTCATTTTAAGTTTTAGTTATAAACTATTAATTTCATTTTCACCTACACATGATGCCCTTGGTTGGCAATAGTCGTATGAAATCTTTTTTGAAAATGTCTAAAAGCATGTAGCTAGCATAAATTATTCATATATACCAGTACCCATTATCTTTAATTGTACTCTATTTTGAATTATTTGGATATGAGGAAGCAATGTCACAATGTGGTGGTTATAAGGTGATTTCAATGATATCTTTAATGTTTATCTTAGATTTTATCCTTTGAGTTTTACATATATTAATAGAGAAAGCAACCATGTAGCATATCTCAATAAAAAAAATAACCATGTATTGGATTATTTGGCCAAGAAGTTCATAGAGATACTGATTTGATTGCATACTTATAATTATCTTGCATAGATTTATATTTTGTTTGATTTGTTTATATTTATTAAGTAAACAGGGAAGATAATTAAGTTTGCCTGGCCCTTTTTTTTTTGTATGTTTTTTGTCCTATTTATTGTTACTTTACTTCTCCTGTTTAGTCGTGCTATTCATGGTTAAATCAGTTTGATTGATATAAATTCTCTTATTTCATTAAAAAACAAACAAACAAACAAACAAATTAGACTAAAAAAAACATGTAAGAATCATGAAAATAAACAAATTATATAAAAAGGAAACCAAGATACAAGAAGCAAGAACATGTATTTCGAATCATCTAGAATAATACTTCAACTATATATATGTCAAGCATTGCATTGAAACTTGGGGAAGATGTCTTGAATGATCCAGTCGGCCAGCTGCTCATTTGCCTTCTGAGTACAATGTCCATTATCCCAGAAGACATATTCTTCAGGCTTAGGGCAAACTATGGTACCATGAGCTCCGCAGAGTTTATCTTTGTACAAGACAGCTTTCTTTTTAATTTCGACATCGACATCACAACAAGCTTCTGTCAATGATTTGAATCCTACACGTTGTTGCAAGAAGTAATTAAACATGTCAGAACCATATCATATCCGAACAAATTAATTTGATTTGAATCCTACTGGTTGCAGAGTTTTTTAAAAAATTGATTTTTTAATTTTAAATTAATTTTTTCATGTTTTTATATTTTCGGATTGTTTTGACGTCTTGATGTCAAAAATAATTTTTTTAAATTAATAAAAATTATTTTGTTGTATTTAAAAAAAAAAACACTTTGAACCGCAACTACTACCACACTTTCAAACACCCTCTTACAATACATAATTGTATATGAAGGGGAAAAAGCACTCACCAAGAGACTGGGAGTTATCCAAAATCGATTGCATTGCATTGTAAAGATCACCGTATACTATTTGTACATCAGGATGTTGCTCTCTTAATTCCTTGAGGCCTTCTTGAAGAAGAACATTGTGGTAATTGCAGAAGTCATTGTTGTCCTTTACACATCCAAATCGATCATAAGTGGCAGATTTGTTAGCAGATTGCATGGTTACTGAGATTGGTCTACACCCATCTAGGGCTACTCCAAAGACGAGGACTTTTCTAGCTCCTTGGGAAATGATTTTCTGTAGCCAATTAAAGCAACATAATTTATTTACCACAAAATAAGATAAAATAATTAAGAATTTAGAACTCAAAATGTTTGATTTTTCAATGATCACAAAAAAGGCTCTTCTTTTTTTAACATATTAACTTGTTTCTGGTAAGTAATTAATTAAAACAAAAGGAAAAATATATATTAAGGTACCTTAAGAGCTTGTTTTATAGCCTCCACAACGTCAGACACCAAGCCATTCTTCTTCATCTCTTCAATGTTTTGATTTTGGCTGAATGCATAACCATAGTCATTGGTTCCGAAATTTATCATGAAAAGGGACGAGCTGACTGCCTCCGTACAGTCTATCAAACGTAACAAAGTGTAAGATTAAAATTTATAGGCCTTTCTTTCAGTTCTATTATATAGAGGAATCTGTAAACCCTAAGATAAACACATACAAGATTGAAATTGTAAATACTAAGTTGACCCGACCAGGTTTTACTCGAACTTGACTTGGTCAATTGAATTGATTGAGTATAATAACTAAGTTAATCTAGATTTGATCGGGTTAATTTTCAAATTAAATAAAAATAAAATATAACTCAGACTAAGTTTAAGATCGATAAGTTAGTGTATCGATCTGAAAGGTTGTGACGAGTTTAATAACTACACGATGAGTGGGAAGTATATTATAGTAACCACCTTTGACATTATTACAGTATCCTTTGAAATAATCATCCAACCATCCAAGCTGTACACTGAGAGAAGGCTTTGCCCAATCTAGGGTGATATTCTTTTTTGCAAGAGCTTCCTTTGACAAGGCTGGAGCGCCGCTGTACGCGAAGTTCACTCCACGACTTGTTGACAAGTGTAATGCACTAGAATTCTTATAGGGAACGACCAAGGGGAGATCGGCTGATCTTGCTGCAAAATTTGGAAGCAAAATTCTCATAGCAATCCAGCCTTACTCTCAAAAGTAATAATTGTTACGTAAAACAGAGAGAAAGAAGAAGATTGTTTGCTCACCAATGTAATCAATTATTAACAGTCCATCAGAGGGTCTACCAGTTGCTTCGTTAATGGTTTTTCCATAAGGAAACATGGCTTGCCAAATAGAAGGATTATCTATGGCTGAGTTGCCTGTATCTGAAATTGAAGTCCCGAGATTATATATTGCATCAAATCCACATTGCTTAAGTTTGGGTACTATATTAGATGCATTGCATGAATTCTGAGGAAGAATGATGTGAAGAAAAGTAGAATAGATAACAAGAACTTGAAACAAAGCCAGAAATCTGATGGCCATGGCTTCAAGGAAATTGATAGTTCTTGAAATTTCTTTTTGTGTTTTTTTCTCATCAAATGGAGGGAAATATATAATGGAGACTAAGAGGTTAAAATTAGAAATAAGAAACCACTTGAAGACAGCCTAGTAGAACAAGGATAATAAAATCCAAACAGAAAATACCTAAGAAAAATAAAACACAAGCTCCACCTCAAACAAGCTCCAACCAGCAATCTAGCCAGCAAATTAAAACAAAATTATTAAAAATAATAATCTTATCAACATTCTTTTAGCAATGAAAGAAATTTCTGTTTTTTTTTTAATTTCATCAGATTATTTTATTTGTTACATCATAAGAACATGTTATTTATAGGTAGCTGACAGATTGTAGATCAAATTTGTAGAGGTAATAAATTATTTTTTACTAATTTGGGAAGAATGTATGTCATTTCTTGCTGTATAGAAGCGTGAGAATCAAACTAGTGTCCTATAGCATAAAATGGTTGGCTACACCAAACTGAATTTGGTTCATGTCTGTTATCCTTTACATTCTACTAATGCAATTTGCTGTATGAAATTTGAAGTTTATTTATGGCAGCAAAGATTTGAAGCAAAACAAACATGACATTTCTAACCCTAAAGTTTCACTTCAAAGTATAGATTTTGAATTTGTGAAACATTGTTGGATCATTGAATTAACAATCAAATTAATTAGTCCAGGGAAAGGGATGGAGAAAAAGGAAATACCTTGAGATCCTGTTTAAAAAGTTAAATAAACTATCCTAGGGAAAATGTGAAGCAGAACAAAATACAATAAATAAATCAACCTTTAAACAAGGTAAGTTGAGTAATATCAATACATTTGAGGTCAAATTAAAAGTAAAATCCTGGGTTAAAATTTTACTTGGGTAGGTCACACATTATAATGAGACAACTCTTCCTTTTTTTTTCCACTTGGGTAGGTCACCCATTACAACGAGACCATCATTTTTTCTAAGCAGATCACCCATTACAATGAGACCATTCTCCATGTTTTTTTTACTTGGGTAGGTCACCCAATACAATGAGACCATTCTTCTACCTGAGTAGGTCACCCATTACAATGAGACCACTCTTTCATTTTTCATTTTCCATTCTTCACTTTTTATTTTTTCATCTGGGTAGGTCACCCATTATAATAAGACCACCACACACTTTACATCCACACAGGATTTTGGTTCTGGTTAAAGGGGATTGGCGAAAGGAATCTCAGTTTAGCTCAACCACACAGGATTTTGATTCTGGTTAAAGGGGATTGGCGAAGGAATCTCAATTTAGCTCAATCACACAGGATTTTGGTTCTGATTAAAGGGGATTGGCAAAAGGAATCTCAGTTTAGCCCAACTACACAGGAATTTGGTTATGGTTAAAGGGGATCGATGAAAAGGATCTCAGTTTAACCCAATCACACATGACCTTTTAGCTTTGATACAAAGGAATCGCCGAATGGGTTTTCTGGTCGACCAAGCTTGAGAAGACCAGTTTTGGAAGTCTAGTTTTGTTTATCTTTACAAAACTTACTACGCAAAGTCTTTGCTCCGTAAGTATTGTAAAGAGGGGGCATATGTTGTAACCCATTTTTGGGTCCCTGCTCAAATAAGAAGAAAATGAAAAAAAATCAAAAATATATTCGGAAGAAAAATAAAAAAAGTAATAGCAGTGAAAAGAGGATGCCAGAACGCTCAGAAAATGGCTAAAAATTGGTTGAAGAGGTTCAAAAATACAAAGATTAAAATTTGACAGTATTTTGTTGACAAAGAAAATTCAATTTGAGGAAGAAAAGTCCAAGATCAGATATTTGTGGACTCAATTAAATTTTATTTGAATGTTTAATTGAATTTATTGAGGGTTTGATTGCAAGAAAAATTGATTTTGAAGTCAATTTGGGCTTTAATTGGAAGAAAGTAAAGTTTCGGGGTCAAATTATATTTTTTGAGAGTTAATTTGGTCAAATTAGGGGCTTAATTGCATAAATATTGAAGTTTGATTGTCAATTAGTGACACGACCAAAATATTGATGTCTTCTCCCAAGTGTAGGAGTGTCGAAGTAATAAATAACCCAGGAAGACCGGGTCGAACCACAGGAGGTTACTTGTATAAATTATAAGCAACAATAATACTACAACAATATTAACAATAATAATAATAATAATAATAATAATAATAATAATGATAATAATAATAGTGAAGAAGAAGAGGAAGAAGTTGATGAGAACTTTGAGATGAAAGATTAACGTAAGGATTAAACAATGATAACAACAAATGTCAAGGTTAGAGGATCCACTAATGGTACTTCAAACAAGTATAATATAAACCCTTATTATTCAATTGGAAACCACACACAAGGAGGTTCCAATCAGATTATAAATTGTTAACATGATTACATTAGCTATCTTATTCGAATAATGCTAATACTTGTAAATGTTTTCGAGCATTCATGATTATAACTTATGTTAACAACAAATCAAGTTCCTTTCATAGCTCAGTGTCGGTTATACCATACAAGTATGGGCTATGAAAGTGCCAAGTATTTGTTGTACCAAGTGTTATACAACATAAATCTAGATTAACCATTTAACAAGCAAAGTATTAAAAGTGAACAAGATAACAAATATAAAGCATGTTAGTATCCAACATTAAAGTCCATGTTGAGTTTATATTATACTTATCGTTACACCATTAGTGTAACCTTTTCACCTTGACATAATTAACTTAGCTAGACATAATGAAAAAAAGAAACATAAATAAACAAGATAAGAACATAAGTAAGATTAAAGTTAACTAAGTAAAGGAAAGGAAGTGAAAGGCATAAACTTGATATTAATGAAAGCAAAGCATAAGCAATACAAAGAGAGAAAGCAAGAGCATGATCTTGATCTGAACACCAAGATGCCTAAATACATGGCAAATGCCTCCTTTTATAGGCCAAAATTCGGAACTATTGATTTGTTGACTAATTGATGAATGGGTGGCCACATCTTGACTTGATGACAATTCTTATCTTCTTGTCTGCTAAAAACATCATTGATAACGTCATAATTTGAACAGACTTCAATCATGAAAGTTCTAGGCAATTGTCTCATCTTTCCAGGGTAAACATTTGAGATTATTTGGACTTCTAGAACTCGAGATATGGGCTGAACACTGAACAATTAATCGGGCTGCGAGGACAGATTCGGACTTCTTCGTTGTTGCTACAATTTGGACTTGAAAACGGCCTTCTTAAATCTTGGACTCCTCATGGAAGTTGTAGGCCTATGTCTTAGCTTTCCATCCATATAAGGTAGACCTAAATCCGAGATCTACAGCTCCAGATATGACCCGATTACCAAACAGTGTTCCAGTTTGACCGCACCGACATCTCTTTTCTAAGTTTGGCCATCTCTTTGTCCTTTCAATTTCAGTACTTCAACTCATCAATCAATTCTTTCATTTATGTGATAGGCCTGCATTTAAGATGAACATTTACCATAAATTAAAGGTATCTTATATTATTATATATGTTATTATAAAACATGCTTTAGTTAAGGAGTTATTGATACTTCAAGTGCAAAATGATGATATAAAACCTTGATAAAAATACACTTTTAAGTACTAATCAATTAGGAACTTAATTGAAGAAATCCGAAACCAAGAACCAAACTGGAAAAGACGTGTAAATAGAGGGGTTGTAATTAAACTGAATTAGGGGCCAAATTGAAGAAATTAGAAGTTTATTGATCAATTGAGGGTCAAATTTCATAAATCAGAGACCAAGGACCAACTTGGAAAAGGCGGCCAACTTCATGGCCGACGATTGAATTTAACAGGGATGCAATTGAATTGATTTTTAAAATCAAAATTGCAATTTAGGACTTGATTGAATAAATTTCAAATTGAAGACTGATTTGGACTTTGACAGGATTTTCCTGCATTTTCCTTTCAAATAAAACGGCTCGTTTTGTCCAAAATGGCGCCGTTTCATCCACTATTCATTAAAAAAAAAGACCCAAACGGTGCCGTTTTGAACGGCCTTGTGGGTCTTCTTCTTCCCCGACGACGCGAGGCGGGGAAGAAGAAGATTTTTTCTCCCCTGCTTTCTTTCCCCCTTTCTCTGAAAAAACTCAAAAAGACGTCGTCCCAAAGCCCACACTTGCCTAAGCTCTGACCCGTGGCCTACCACGGTGTGGAAAAAACAGAGGGGACGTGCCCCTCTGGTGGTTTTTGGGGCGGCTGCACAGTGGCCGCCCCTGCCTCTCTCTCCCCTGTTTTTCCTATAAATACAGGGGAAGAGAGCAGAAGAGGGGAGGCAGAAAAGGAGAGGGGTCTGAAGACCGAAAGAAAAAAGAAGAGAAGAAAGAAACAGAGAGGAGAGGGAGGCAGCTGAAGGAGACCGAAAGGAAAGGAAGGAAAACAGGGGAGAAAAAGAAAAAAACAAAGGAATAGAGAGAGAAGAGAGGAGAAGCACAGGGATAGAGAGGAGAGAACCAAGAGTAAAAACAAAAAAAAAAGAGAAGGAGAAGACGCAGGGGCTGATGTCTTTACACGGAAAAGAAGCATTGCTGCCGCTGCCACTAAGCTTCCTAGGCGCCGCCGCTGCTGCGAGCCACCGTCAGCTCAGCAACCACGCTCCCTCATTCCAGGTAATCTTCTCCCTTTCTTTGTCCCTTATTATCTGTTCTCATTTGCATGTAGAACGTGAGCAATTCACGTTCGGAAGAAATGAAAATAATTAGCTGGTTACCGTGTCGTGCACGTAACAAGGTAATTATAATTTTGGGCCTTTGGCCCATTTTTATGTTGGGCCGATGCTGGCCCATTTTTTTTTTATGTTGGGCTGGTGCTAGCCCATTTTGATTTTGGACCGGTACTGGCCTATTCCAATTAAAAGTATTAAAAAAAAACATTAGTGATTTTCTCGCATATTTCTCTATCCATTTTGGTTAATATCGGTTTATATTTTTACACCGTAAAAATACAGATCTAGTATTAAAATACCCGGTTTTCAAAATGAGAAAAAAAACTTGTTTTTGTTTCATGCATACGGCCAAGTTTCTCAAAGAAAAAACCATATCATATTTTCACACAACAAAGAAAACTTCAAAAATTACGTTTTAACATGCATTTTGGCTTTGATAACTAGTTTATTAAAGTCACGAGAATTTGGCCAACATTTCAAAAATTCCAAAAAAATATATATTTTGTTTTGTTTTAGTATCAAAGATTATGAATTTATACGTAAAATGTATTCCCGATATTAAAAAGGTATTTCTTTTGACGACATAGAACAATTAGGTTTTTACCCAATAAGATAAGAATCTCCTTACAGATGAGAACTTTTCTTAAACTGTAGACAAACTGACAATTAAAAACCACAACAAGACTTTAGATTTTATCAAACAACAAAACAATGCAGCCTACCTTAGGTAGGGTGTAGTTGGGGTGCTAATACCTTCTCTTTACGTAACCAGTCTCCGTACTCGATCTCTGAGACCAGTTAGGGTTTCTAGTGACCAGAATACTAGGTGGCGACTCCCATTCCAATTTTTCACTGATAAAAGACAAGAATTCCTTATCTCCCCATACTTGCTAGATAGACTTACATTATACCATGAGGGTGGACGATTCGCCGCGACGCCACATACGTGAGACAAACATAATCTATCTGAGACAGATCCTCATCTAGTTGTGGCAGATCCACACCTAACTGCCCATAATCACTTGTTATCGCAAGCCTAACTACATCAAGTACCCTTTAAACCACATATCGATGCTACTTATTTGTCTGCGAATCCTATCTTCCATGTCCGTACTAAACATATTGATGTTGATTATCATTTTGTACGCGATAAGGTTGTTAAGAAGGGCATTCCTATTGTTTCTTTTACTGATCTTTATTTCAAGCTTCGGGTTGACCCTTCTCCCTCAGCTTGAGGGGATGTATTATAAGAAAATTACACAATATAAGATGCATATAATTAGGAAAGGTTGATAGGTTTAATCTTGTGTTGTAATCTCTACATTAATTATTGTACATTGCCCTACATATATAAATAGAGAAGGTTAGCTAATTAATTGGTTAAGCCTCCTATTATTCTTAACTCAAGTCAGATCTCATCTAGTGAATTCAACAAAATCATTAATTTCATTTTAAGTTTTAGTTATAAACTATTAATTTCATTTTCACCTACACATGATGCCCTTGGTTGGCAATAGTCGTATGAAATCTTTTTTGAAAATGTCTAAAAGCATGTAGCTAGCATAAATTATTCATATATACCAGTACCCATTATCTTTAATTGTACTCTATTTTGAATTATTTGGATATGAGGAAGCAATGTCACAATGTGGTGGTTATAAGGTGATTTCAATGATATCTTTAATGTTTATCTTAGATTTTATCCTATGAGTTTTACATATATTAATAGAGAAAGCAACCATGTAGCGTATCTCAATAAAAAAAATAACCATGTATTGGATTATTTGGCCAAGGAGTTCATAGAGATATTGATTTGATTGCATACTTATAGTTATCTTGCATAGATTTATATTATGATTTGTTATATTTATTAAGTAAACAGGGAAGATAATTAAGTTTGCCTGGCCCTTTTTTTTGTATGTTTTTTGGCCTATTTATTGTTACTTTACTTCTCCTGTTTAGTCGTGCTATTCATGGTTAAATCAGTTTGATTAATATAAATTCTCTTATTTCATTAAAAAACAAACAAACAAACAAATAAATTAGACTAAAAAAAACATGTAAGAATCATGAAAATAAACAAATTATAGAAAAAGGAAACCAAGATACAAGAAACAAGAACATGTATTTCGAATCATCTTGAATAATACTTCAACTATATATATGTCAAGCATTGCATTGAAACTTGGGGAAGATGTCTTGAATGATCCAGTCGGCCAGCTGCTCATTTGCCTTCTGAGTACAATGTCCATTATCCCAGAAGACATATTCTTCAGGCTTAGGGCAAACTATGGTACCCTGAGCTCCACAGAGTTTATCTTTGTACAAGACAGCTTTCTTTTTAATTTCGACATCGACATCACAGCAAGCTTCTGTCAATGATTTGAATCCTACACGTTGCAAGAAGTAATTAAACATGTCAGAACCATATTATATCCGCACAAATTAATTTGATTTGAATCCTATTCGTTGCAGAGTTTTTTTCAAATTTGATTTTTTTATTTAAAATTAATTTTTTCATGTTTTCAGATCGTTTTAACATACCGATGTTAAAAATAAATTTTTTAAATTAACAAAAATTATTTTGATGTATTTCTGAACAAAAAACACTTTGAACCGCAACCGCTATCACACACTCAAACACCCTTTTAAAATACATAATTGTGTATGAAGGGGAAAAAGCACTCACCAAGAGATTGGGAGTTATCCAAAATCGATTGCATTGCATTGTAAAGATCACCGTATACTATTTGTACATCAGGATGTTGCTCTATTAATTCCTTAAGGCCTTCTTGAAGAAGTTCATTGTGGTAATTGCAGAAGTCATTGTTGTCCTTCACACATCCAAATCGATCATAAGTGGCAGATTTGTTAGCAGATTGCATGGTTACTGAGATTGGTCTACACCCATCTAGGGCTACTCCAAAGACGAGGACTTTTCTAGCTCCTTGGGAAATGATTTTCTGTAGCCAATTAAAGCAACATAATTTATTTACCACAAAATAAGATAAAATAATTAAGGATTGAGAACTCAAAACGTTTGATTTAATTTTCAATGATCACAAAAAGGCTCTTTTTTTTTTTTAAACATATTAACTTGTTTCTGATAAGTAATTAATTAAAACAAAAGGAAAAATATATATTAAGGTACCTTAAGAGCTTGTTTTATAGCCTCCACAACGTCAGACACCAAGCCATTCTTCTTCATCTCTTCAATGTTATGATTTTGGCTGAATGCATAACCATAGTCATTGGTTCCGAAATTTATCATGAAAAGTGACGAGCTGACTGCTTCCGTACAGTCTATCAAACGTAACAAAGTGTAAGATTAAAATTTATAGGCCTTTCTTTCAGTTCTATTATATAGAGGAATCTGTAAACCCTAAGATAAACACATACAAGATTGAAATTGTAAATACTAAGTTGACCCGACCAGGTTTTACTCGAACTTGACTTGGTCAATTGAATTGATTGAGTATGATGACTAGGTTAATCTAGGTTTGATCAGGTTAATTTTTAAATTAAATAAAAATAAAATATAGTTCAGACCAAGTTTAAGATCGACAAGTTAGTATATCGATCTGAAAGGTTGTGATGAGTTTAATAACTAGATGATACGATGAGAGGGAAGTATATTATAGTAACCACCTTTGACATTATTACAGTATCCTTTGAAATAATCATCCAACCATCCAAGCTGTACACTGAGAGAAGGCTTTGCCCAATCTAGGGTGATATTCTTTTTTGCAAGAGCTTCCTTTGACAAGGCTGGAGAGCCGCTGTACGCGAAGTTCACTCCACGACTTGTTGACAAATGTAATGCACTAGAATTCTTATAGGGAACGACCAAGGGGAGATCGGCTGATCTTGCTGCAAAATTTGGAAGCAAAATTCTCATAGCAATCCAGCCTCACTCTCAAAAGTAATAATTGTTACGTAAAACACAGAGAAAGAAGAAGATTGTTTGCTTACCAATGTAATCAATTATTAACAGTCCATCAGAGGGTCTACCAGTTGCTTCGTTAATGGTTTTTCCATAAGGAAACATGGCTTGCCAAATAGAAGGATTATCTATGGCTGAGTTGCCTGTATCTGAAATTGAAGTCCCGAGATTATATATTGCATCAAATCCACATTGCTTAAGTTTGGGTACTATATTAGATGCATTGCATGAATTCTGAGGAAGAATGATGTGAAGAAAAGTAGAATAGATAATAAGAACTTGAAACAAAGCCAGAAATCTGATGGCCATGGCTTCAAGGAAATTGATAGTTCTTGAAATTTCTTTTTTGTGTTTTTTTCTCATGAAATGGAGGGAAATATATAATGGAGACTAAGAGGTTAAAATTAGAAATAAGAAACCACTTGAAGACAGCCTAGTAGAACAAGGATAATAAAATCCAAACAGAAAATACCTAAAAAAAAAAAAAAACACAAGCTCCACCTCAAACAAGCTCCAACCAGCAATCTAGCCAGCAAATTAAAACAAAAATTATGAAAAAAAAATATTCTTATCAACATTATTTTAGGAATTAAAGTAATTTCTGTTTTTTTTTTTTTTATTTCATCAGATTATTTTATTTGTTACATCATAAGAACATGTTATTTATAGGTAGCTGACAGATTGTAGATCAAAATTGTAGAGGTAATAAATTATTTTTTACTAATTTGGGAAGAATGTATGTCATTTTTTGCTGTATAGAAGCGTGAGAATCAAACTAGTGTCTTATAGCATAAAATGGTTGGCTACACCAAACTAAATTTGGTTCATGTCTGTTATCCTTTGCATTCTACTAATGAAATTTGCTGTATGAAATTTGAAGTTTATTTATGGCAGCAAAGATTTGAAGCAAAACAAACATGACATTTCTAACCCTAAAGTTTCACTTCAAAGTATAGATTTTGAATTTGTGAAACATTGTTGGATCATTGAATTAACAATCAAATTATTTAGTCCAGGGAAACAGATGGAGAAAAAGAAAACACCTTGAGATCCTGTTTAAAAAGTAAAATAAACTATCTCAGGGAAAATGAAAAGTTAAAATTACTCTAAATAACAATTAAGATTTTAGAGAATAGAGGACCTAAATAAAATGTGTTTTGGGCCTTAAGTCACACATATGGCTCGACTAATGCTCGGGCTTCAAGTCTTGGCCTGGGCATGGGTTAGGGTTTAATGTAAAAATAGATTTTTAAATTATAAAAAATTAGTTTTTGTTGCCAATCTTTTTTTATTTGCAACTTGGTTTTGGAATTATAATTCTTTGGCTATAAATAATTATTTTTTATTTGCCTATTTAGCTTTTTCAATACAATTTTTTCATAACCTTAATAGTTTTTTCACCTTAAAAACATAAAATGTAAAGCTATAATATTCAAGTTTAATTATGACTTTATAAAAGGTAATCAAAATTGATAATAGAGAGAATTTATTTTGATAATTACTATAATTAATTTTCTATCATTTTTGTTTCAAAATCATCCGTAAAAAGGGCTAAATAAGAGTGTTTCTGAGTTTTTTTAATAGTTTTTTCAGATTTTACAAACTCTTATTCACCATGATTTTTTCAGCTTAACTCCTCCGTAGTTCTTGTTTGTTTTTTCTCATAATCTATAGCTTAGGTTCAATTATTATAGAGAAATTTACCTAAAAATTTCTAATGTATCACGAAAAAAAATAATAGAAAATTAGGGTTGTTGCATTCCTAATGTCTGACTATTGTGAAATTTTAATTCTATATAAAACAAGGCCTTTAGAAACTTTTGCAAAAAAAATTAGCTCAATCAAACAATCAAAATGAAAGTTATGCTTATTAATGTAAAACTACGTATTAGAAAATATAAGCCCCAAACCACCTCTAATATCCACTTTCCTTGTTTGTTAGCATATTTCAAGCTTTAATTCAAACATATTGGTCTTCCTTGTTTGGATGAGTTATTTAAGATATCTAATTTTCAACTTAACTAGAATCACAACATAATTCTACCTATAACTTCATATATAACCCAAAATATAGAAAAAAATTCAGTTTTACAGATGTATAATTTTTTAACCCAAATATTTTGACTTAACTCATTAAATTTCTCTTTAATATTATTAGTTTTAAACCTTATAGGTATAATTGGTATCTATAATAGATCATTTATCATTCTTGCTGACTGTCATCGTATAGGTTGCATTATATGGTGAAAAATTGGAACTATATGCTTGAGAAATTGCAGCCTATCAACGAGTATGCCAAGGGCATGTTGCTGAGTTTAGCGAGGAGAATGGGGGTTTTATGTGCTCAGAAGAATATGGTGGGGCTTCTCATTTATTAATTAGCACGTGTGTGTGAAGCCCCACCATATTCTTCTGAGCACAGAGGTCCCCAATCTCCTTGCTAAACTCACCAACATCTTGAAATTTAAGAATTCAAAGATAGAAACACACGAGGCTTGTAGCTCAGTGGCATTGGCCGGCTTTGCCCCGCCCGAGTGCCCTGGTTCGAGTTCTCGTGTGTACCAAAGACTTGAGGGTTTAACCGTTGTGGTCAATTCGTGTGACTTGTTCCGTCCCCGTCCCGGTTCGACCCTCTATGTGTACGCTCGTCACCCCCGCGGTGCCTTACCCGTTCTCGGGCTTGCGGGATGTCCAACGGGCCGTGGGGAATAGTCGTGGTGCGCGTAAGCTGGCCCGGACACCCCACGTAAATAAAAAAAAAAAAGAATTCAAAGATAGAAATCCTGTGTTTCATATTAAGTTTTTTTTTCTTTTACAATATTAAAAAGAAATAGTTTTAATTGACATACACACAAGTTATTTTATATTTTAACACTATTTCTTATTTTTGAAAAAAAAACAATCCAATTTTTTTTTTTATTGTGATAAGGGAATTATTCCATTATACTTTGGGGATTACACTCCCTCAGAGGTCCTTAAATTTAGAATTTATCATAATTTTCTTAATATGGGCTATGTCAATTAATTTTTTAATAAAACCCTTCTATCTATCATAGTTATTAAACATGTTCTAGTGGGTTGATCAAAAACTTGGAGCTTAACCCGACCATGTTTTCTCTTCAAACTATTTTAGATATTGATTTAGTCAAATCAGGGTAATCTAGTGCACTACCGTAAATTCGCTAAATATCAACGGATTTACCGACGGAATATTTCTGTCGGTATTTTGAGGTTGAAATTACCAACGACCACTTTCCGTCTGTAATTACCGACGGAAAATTTTCGTCGGTAGTTACCGACTGAATTACGAACGGAAAAGTTTCCGAATTAAAAAAAAAGGTGGGTCGCTGACGTGGAGGTTTTGGCGGGTTATTTTTTTCTGACGGAATCACCGACGGATTCAAAACGACGGCCGCTATGCTGACCGTACAGTGATGTGACCGGTTCGCCGTTTAAATTGCCGACGGATTCACCGAGGGATTTGAAATGGCAGATCTGTACGGTGACGTGTCTATGTTTCCGTCAGAATCATCGACGTAATAACCGACGGAGTTTCCGTCGGTGAAACCGTCGGAAAAAAGTTAATATATGACAGCTTCCGCCGACCCTCTCCTCCCCTATTTCTCCTTCTTCTTCCTCATCCCAACTCTCCCCATCCGCAAACAACCACCCCCCCCCCTCCCCCCCAAAAAAAAAAATCTTCCTCATATCAAAGACAACAAGTTATATTTCTTGAAGTTTTGTGGTCACAAGATCCGTGTTTTGATTTACCGACGGATTTTATCAATTTTTGTAAGTAATTCTATCTTTTTAAATTTTAACATTTAATTAAATGTCAATTTTATTGTTTTTTTAGTATATGTATTTTGTTAGTAGATGTACATGTTTTATTGTTATTTCTCAAACAAACTTGTAGTATATGAATGTATAATTTTGTACCTGTTATGGTTTGTTTTAGATTTTGTAAGATTGTATTTGTTTGTAAATTGTTATTTCTTTATGGAATTACCGAATTACATGTGCTATTTTGAAATAATTAATAGCTTGCTTAATGGGCCCATTTAAAGTTTTATCAATGGTATTACGGAGTGGTAATTTCTGTAAATTTATATATTTTAATTCATATGGACGTTGATAAATGATAATGAATATTTAATATTTATGAGAAGTTGTGATTGTTTTGTTGGATAATCTCGAGGTAAAGTAATATTTTTGCAAGTTTATTTACCTAACTTAGTTAATTAATACATGATGTCATCATAATTTTATAGAGGTTCGATATAAGTCATGGATGATCGTTCATGGATGTATCGAGATTCACCCCAAGGATTGCAGAGGATGGATTATTGTAATGGGGTTCAGGGTTTTATTAATTTCGCAACATCTATTCCTGTAAATTTTACCTGGAGGCGGTATTAGGTGTCCACGCAGAAGTGTGAAAATAAAAAGTATCTCGCATCCGGATGTTGTAATGATGCATCTTCTTCACAAAAGGTTTATGGAGAATCACCAGTGTTGGTATGCACATGGAGAAGTATTTGTTAGCGAGAGTGAGAGGAGAATGGAAGAAACGGTGGTTGGGTCTACTTCTAGTGCTAGCAACGTGCATGAAACGGCAAATGACAACACTAATCCTTACGTAAATATGGTTATGGATGCAATGAGAATGAATCAAGGTAATGGCAAGTCAATGTCCAATCGTAGAAGAAGAACCTAATGTAGATGCAACTAGGTTTTTTGATTTGTTGAAAGATTCGACGAACCATTATGGGATGGCCGCACGAACCACAAGAAATTATCGGCCGTAGCACATGTGTTCACCATCAAGTCGATCACGGGTTGAGTGAGGCCGGGTATGAAAAGATTATTGAATGGGCAAGAAGCATTTTACCCGAAGGGAACAGCCGAAAGAGAACTTCTATCTTTGCGAAGTCCATGATGAAACCCCTCGGTTTAGGATACCAAAAAATTGACATGTGCCTTAACTTCGCATGTTATACTACCTTGAAAATGCCGAGATGACCGAGTGCATGACATGCGGGCATTCCCGTTACAAACCTAGAACCGGCGGGGGAAAGACTCTAGTGGCATATAAAAAACTTAGATACTTCCCGATCACACCTAGACCGTAGAGGTTATTCATGTCACCAAGGACCGCCGAGCACATGACATGGCACCAAGCACACCATGCGGTTGATTCAAGTGATGGTTCATCCTTCGATGGCGAAGCGTGGAAACGCTTTAACGTTGTTCATCCTTACTTTTCACTTGAATCAAGGAATGTGCATCTTAGGTTGTGTACAGACGGATTCAACCCATTTGGGTCATTTACTGCTCCTTATTCTTGTTGGCCGGTCATACTCACAGTTTATAACTTGCCACCAGGAATGTGTATGAGGCCGGAGTTCATGTTTTTATCTACTGTCATACCGGGTCCAAGAAGCCCGGGCGTAATATAGATGTTTGTCTTCGACCGTTGATTGATGAGTTGGCGCAGTTGTGGTCCTCTAGAGCTCTGACTTATGATATATCGAGGAAACAAAATTTCCTTATGAGGGCGGCATTGATGTGGACTATCAATGATTTTTCAGCTTATGGAATGCTTTCTCGGTTGGAGCACGCATGGGAAACTCGCATGTCCATACCGCATGGAAAACAACAAGGCATTCACGCTAGCAAATGGAGGTAAAGCTTCTTTTTTTGACTACAAGTCGCTTCTTGCCACTTCATCACAGGTACGTAAAGAACGGAAAAGATTTCTTTGTTGGCGAGTTGAAAAAGATGTTGCATCCCCGCGTCTTTCCGGTGAAGAATTGCATGATGTTGTCTCGGAGTACGGTGACATTGTGTTTGGCCTTCAATCAGGTAAGCAAAAGTTTCCTGGTTTTGGTTTGACCCATAATTGGGTAAAGCGAAGTATCTTTTTTGAGCTTCCTTATTGGAAGACCAATCTGCTCCGCCATAACCTTGACGTCATGCACATCGAAAAGAACATGTTTGAGAATATTTTCAACACCGTCATGAATGTGAAGGGGAAGACAAAGGACAACATCAAGGCTAGATTGGATATAGCTTTATACTGTAACCGTAAAAATATAGAGTTGGTTTATGATGAGTCACGGGTCGCAAAACCAAGAGCAAGCTTCGTGTTAGAGAAAAACGCACAACTGTTAGTCTATAAATGGCTTAAGAGTCTGTGTTTTCCGGATGGTCATGCATCAAACATATCAAGGCTGGTTAATATAGAGGACTACAGATTGTATGGAATGAAGAGTCATGACCGCCACGTGTTTATGCAAACACTCATCCCATTAGCTTTTCGTGATTTCTTGCCAAAGGGAATATGGGATGCACTCACGGAGATCAGTCATTTCTTCGAGATATATGCTCCAAAGCAAGTTGAATGTTGATCACATTGAGAGGCTTCAAACGAATATCGTCGAGACACTATGCAAACTTGAGATGATATTCCCTCCATCATTTTTTGACTCAATGGAGCATCTCCCTATACATCTACCGTTCGAGGCAAAAGCTGGAGGACCGTTCCAAAATAGATGGATGTACCCATTCGAACGGTTAGATATTACAGTTGCAATGTAATAGTCATATATAAAAGTATTTTATATGTTTTTCTTAATTGAAAATACTTGATTAATATTTCAATGCAGGTACTTGTTTAATCTCAAGAAAAAGGTTAAGAACAAGGCGCATGTTGAGGCTTCGATATGTGAGGTCTATATTGTTGAGGAGATCTCAACATTTATCTCGTACTATTTCGAACCTCATCTGAGAACGAGAATCAATCGCGTTTCACGGCATGATGATGGCGGTGAAGTGCCTTCCAGTGGGAACTTGTTAATATTCTCCAATACTGGACGACCCACACCTAAAAATACCGTAAGAGGAAGATATTTGTCGGAAATAGAGTTCAAAAAAGCACACAACTATGTTCTATTTAATTGTGATGAGCCGAGACCTTTTATTCAAGTAAGTTTATACTAATTAAACTTTGTTAGTAATATACCGTTAATTATAAATTGTAATATCATACACTCATTATCACTTGCAGTGCAACATCGTCAATATTTGCTCTCCAATAACTCACAGTTGACCGAATCCCCAGATCTTTCAATTATAAGATGAGCGTTTGTCACGTGGTTCGGAACACATGTAAGCACTATCACAAACTCATTCTAACTTGTAAAATTACCGTACGTATGCATGTCATTACGAGATTCTCGTTCATTTATCGTTTATTGATGTACATTACATACAAGGTTTATCAAATGGGAAGGAGTGCACCTAAGTCATTGTCTTCACTAAGCCTGGGGCCCGAAAGAAAATGTAAGTGCTACAACGGGTATTTTGTCAATGGATATGTTTTCCATCCGAAGAATACGGGCAAGAAAGAAAGACATACAACAACGGTGTTTGTGTTAAGGGATCCACTAGTAGTGAGTTAGAAGTTGACTACTATGGTAGATTAGAAGAGGTCGTCGAACCGCAATATCATAACGAGCGAGAATATAGTGTTTTTATTCAAATGCTATTGGTATGACACGACCGACAGAGGAATCGAGTTGATCCACACTATGGTCCGGTCGAAATCAACTCAAAAGCTAGACTCCGCAACATAAACGATGTCTTTGTTTTCGCAAAGCAATGTCAACAAGTTTCTTACACATACACCCCTTCATTTAGAAAGGATCGATCAAGAGTGGATTGGTTGTCCATTTTAAAAACGAAACCCCGGGGTCGTGTTGAGGTTGTTCTTGATGAGAACGAAGAGACAAGTGTGCGAGATGAAGTCTTTCAAGTTAGTGAGGTGGTTGAACCATATCGAGTTGCTCCTTCGATTGAATTGGAAGAAAATTCAAATTTTCGTGTTTTCGATGATAGTCTTGTTGATGTTGACGCAGAGGAGTTAAATTTTATTTTGAGCTCTAGCGGACAAGCAAATATCGATGAAGAAGATGATATTCATATTGAAGATTGCGATGAAGGTGATGACAATTCAATTGATGACGAAGAAGAAGAAAATTCTAACTAACTACCAAAATGAAGCCCTATGTAAAACCCTTTTTTTCATGTAATTTAGATTATGGATGATATATTTTAAAACACAAAATATTTATTACTTGAAATAATTAGTTGAAATGCCACAATTACGAAATAATTATTGATCATGGATGATATATTTTGTGACATGAAATAATTACTTGAAATGCCACCACATCACCGACGGCCACACCGATGGACTTAGTCCGTCGGCATTTCACAGAGAGTTTGAAAATAATTACTTGAAATGCCACCCAATCACCGACGGCCACACCGACGGCCTTAAGTCCGTCGGCATTTCACAGAGAGTTCGAAAATAATTACTTGAAATGCCACCCAATCACCGATGGCCACACCGACGGCCTTAAGTCCGTCAAGCATTTCACGAGAGTTCGAAAATAATTACTTGAAATGCCACCCGATCACCGACGGCCACACCGACGAATTTAAATCCGTCGGTAAGTTGTTGGCGGGTCAATTTTACCGACAAAATTACCGACGGACCGCGCGAATTTTAAAGGGTTGTGCATTAAATGCGCCTCTGACCGCGTCATCTTGCCGACGGAATTACCGACGGACCACGAAAAATATGGAGGGTCATTAAAAATTTTGGTGCGAAATTCAAAATTTACCGATGGATTTTTAACACATTGTTGTAACCCAATTTTGGATTCACCAAGATTTTCTTGAATGTTATTTTATTTGTATTATTATTTATAAAAATCCAAAAAAATTAAGAAAAAGTTTAAAATTCAAAAATATATTTTTCTCGAGTCAACCGCATCTTTCCATCAAAGCCAAGTCCACCGGGTCAAACCATGTCGACCAGGGTAAAAAATGAGTTTCGGTCTGTTTCGGGTCAAAACCATCATTTCCAACCAAAACCGAGTCCACCGGGTCAATACATGTCAAACCATGTCGACCAGGGTAAAAAATGAGTTTTAGGCCATTTTCGGGTCAAAACCGAGTCCACCGAGTCAATACGGGTCAAACCATGTCGACCGGGGTAAAAAATGAGTGTCAGGCCGTTTTGGGTTAAAACCGTCATTTTCGGTCAAAACCGAGTTCACCGAGTCAATACGGGTCCAACCATGTCGACCGGGGTAAAAAATGAGTTTCAGGTCATTTTGGGTCAAAACTATTATTTTCGGTCATTAAAATTAATTTTTAGCGGTTGAAACGAGGTTTTTCTAATACTCGATTTGAGTTTTTAATTTTACCTATATAAATATATATATTATTATATATAATAAAACAAAATTAATAATTCAGAATTGTCATATTAGGCGGGGCGTTACATTTATTGTAGGAGGAGCAATTGGATGAATACAATTTTTATTTAAAGCAGATGCTTCTTGTTCCCTGTCATTGGCTATAAATAGCCGGTGATATTTCGCTAGGGAGGGGGAAGGAGGAGAAAAGAAGAAAGAAAAAAGGAAAGAAAAGAAATCTTTACTATTCACGTTTTTTTTACTATTTCTTCATGCGAGTAGGATATTGATTTTCAAAAAAAACAATTTGAAAAATACCAAATATATCCTAACCGTTAGATCTATAGTGTTTAGATCCGAACCGTTGATTTAATAGGGTACAATAGGGCTTACCACACTCAATTAAAACCCAAATCAATCTCGACCCTTAAAACAATTCTCCCTTAGATCCGGTGGCGCCACGTCACACGGTGTACCGAGCTTTCGGTGCACCGCGCCACACCGATCAAGGCTCCTCTCATCCGGACCGTCGATCAACTTGAAGATCCATCCAATCGCAGCCGCAAGATCGGTTCAACGACGATCCAACGGTTCACGGCCTTCGGATGCACCGGTGAACCATGCGCGCGTTCACACCATAGCACGGCTCGAGTCTCTCTCTCCTCTCGCCGGCGACTCTCTCTCTCTCCCCCGATCTCCCATCTCCGGCCGTCTCCGGCCTCCGATCCACTACAGAAAGGTTTCTCCCCCGATGTAAAGAAAAACCCCGGTGGTTTTCATTGCTTTCGCCGCCTCATTTGGCCGGAAAAAGGCCACGATTGTCGGCGGCCACCGAAGCTTCAAGTCGTCGATTCTCCTTCGTCGGCCATCAACGGCCGACGATACCACCTCCATCGAATCCTCGTCCTCGGATCTACCAGGATCGACCGTCGGTTGGACAGAAAACTCGGGGAAATCTCGCCGCCCACAGTGACCGCGTGTGCCACACGCGCCGCCGTGGCATTTTCGTAATTTTTCGAGAAATCCGAGGGTATTTCAGTCTTTTATCTATACATTGACACTCGGGTAATTTTTTGGGTTTCAACTGGTATTTTTGATATTTTTTTTATATATAAATGCTTGTAAATTTTCTTGCATGTTGTAAAAAAATACAAAAAAACAAAGTCGACAAGTCTCCTAATTTTTTAGGGACCGATGTCATTTTTAACGCGTCTCCTATTTTTAGGGACCGACGTTAACCATTAAAAAAAATAAGTTACCAATAAACCCAAAATATAATGGATTATATCCATTATTTCTTTTGGTAACCAGACGTAACTCTCCTTTTTAGGGACAAACGTCAATGTTTTAGACGAGTCTCCTAATTTTTAGGAGCGATGTCATTTTTAACGTGTCTCCTATTTTTAGGGACCGACGTTAATCATTTTAAAATAATTACAAATAAGCCCAAAATATAATCCCATTTGAATCAAATAGAAAACACACAAGTAAGGGTAACCTTTCTATTGAAAGGATGTTTTAAGGGTGGTGTCTACCTTCCCTTAATCATAACTAACCCCGTACCCGAACTCTCGGGACCAGTGTCTAATTTGGGATTTCTAGTTCCCTCAAATTACTAGATGGCGACTCCAATAAAATCTTTGTTTTCCCCCCAATCAAGAAAAAAACCCTTTTTGTTAAATAAAACAAAAAAAAAGCGGGAGCCGTCGCCCGACGTCGTGTATCGACAGAATGGCGACTCCACTGGGGACTTAGGGTTGAGCCAACTGCTTGTGTTTGCTGTTCATTTGCTCTTTCTTATTGCTTTTTATTTTTGGGCATTTATTTTATTTGCATTATTTATTTTATGCAATATCTACTGTGATTCTTTTCAATTTTTCATATTGCCACATGCACGCATGCTATTTATTTGTGTATTCACACACATCACGGTGAACCCATAAAAGCTCTGGACCCGAGCTCGTCCTTTTTAAGATTAGAAAAGAGAGATTCAAGTGGCAAGTGTGACTTATGTCCACCGATGCTCATTTGGACTTTCGCTTGGATTGTAACTCACCCTATGCAACTAGTATTGTGGAGTCTTTCTCCCCTACTCATGTTGTATAAGGTTAAGAGGCCGATTACTTCATGAGTAATTCGGGCAATCTAAGAACCAAAAAATATCTTTAAGGATAGACTAAACTAAGCCAAACCTTATGAGCTAGATCCTATCAAGTAGGATATACCCATTAGGACACGAACAAATGTCAATGCATGAACATACATGTTCATATACATGTTCATATACTCATTAAATCTCCACCGATCCTTACGGGAAGTGTGAGATGGAAAAACCCATTACTATTGAGGAATTTTTGACCAGATCAGAATTGAGCCAACATGATGAAGGGGATTGTTTGCCATCAGAATTTGAGTCTCAATTGCCAAAGCATGTTAAATTAGATGACAGACCACTTGGTACAGGACAACTGCTAGACTGTTGGGAAAAGTTATCCTCTCATGATCAAATCACTTTTCAGAAACAATATGGGGATCTATCACATTTACTGAGAATTAGGGTCCAACATGCTTGTTTTGAGGCCATGATAGGGTTTTGGGATCCAGAATATCGGTGCTTCACTTTTGATACTGTGGATATGACTCCTACTATCGAGGAGTATGAATCCCTGCTAAATTGTCCCAAGTCAGAAAAGGTGTACTTTTACACACCTATAGAGCATGCACTTTCTAACTTTGCTTGGATTACCTGCATGCTTGTCAACTAGCAAATTCACATGCAACTAAACGAGGAAATAGCCAGGGTTGGTTTTGGAATGAACTAGAGGCCATATTCAAGAGGAGATTACATGATGAAAGCAATGAAATTCGATTGAGAATTTTGGCCTTAGGGATATATGGTTTGGTTCTTTTCCCATCTGCAGAGGGAATGATCGATTTTGAGGCTGTCAATGTATTTAAAAATGTGGTGACCCTTAAAATTAACCCGGCTACTGACAATATTGGCGTAAACTTTCTCATCCTTGAATTATTGTAGAAAAGCCGGAAGGGGTCGTTTAAGATGTTGCTTGCAGTTATTGTTTGTCTGGACTGTGAGTCATATGATTGAGGGGAAGATTTCAGGTTTGGTTGGTACCCCATGGCATCTTTATTCTCGCCTGGAGAATTTTGCTTGAAAAACACTTGCATGAAGTAGGAAGAACCACATGGGAATCAATGTTCCTAAGTCTCGAGTAAATCTCAATTTCATTGGAGAAGTCGATACGCTTATTTCAAATCTTATCTCGGCGTATTGTGGTGAGTACCCATGGGTCCCGTTGATAGGAGCCCGCTTTGTATTAGTTCTTGTCCCAACATGGTCTTACGACGTTTGGATTTGAGCGGTTTATTCCAAGGACTACCAAACCGGGAACATTTTATGAAGATTTGAAGACCTCGAAGAAATTATTGGAGTCAATGAAGAAGGCATGGAAACATCCTGGTAGGGTTACTTCCGCTAAGAGAGTAGAAGGAAAAACAACCGAAGGATATCCAATATGGCAAAAGAAGAGAGGGAAAGGGTACAAAGTTCCTCCTTTTGAAGGGCCACCCGTGTCTTTGATTCGATCTGCTGAAGACATGCATGAAGAAGTCCGCGCCCAACAAGAATCTTATAACCTAAGTTTGAATCTTGCAAGTGGAAGAGTTATGGGCTAAAAAAGAAAGTTAGAATCTAATCTAGCCACTCGAGAGGAAACTTTGGCTATCATAAAACAAGAAAAGGATGACTTGTCGGCTCGGCTACAACATCAACAACTTGAGTTCCAAGCAATTACAAGAAAAATATGTACTTTTGTCGGAAGATAAGAGGAAGCAAGATGTCAACATGAAGAGATGGGTTAGAAGAGCATCAAAAGCCGAGAAAATGGTATTAAAATTGGAAGAGAAAAATGAATCACTTCGGGAACAATGTCAAAATCAAGATACAATCATTGCCAATTTAGATGAGCATGTCGACCATTTGCTTTCGTTGAGCAAACCTTATCATCGAAAAAGAAAATGCGAAAGAGAAGTAGAACGTTGGGCTTCGAAGCTATGCGTTATCATGTACAAGCAGATGATGCCAAGAATTATGCTTTAGGATTACGAGGCCTAGCCCAACAAGTAGCGAGATGGTGAGCCAATGACCGGAAATGAATTCCATCGGTTTTTGGGTTGATCGGGAGATGGAATTAATGAGATCTCAAGCATATGACGGTCCAAGGCTTTGGAAAGATTGACTTATTGTACTTTTAATATTATCAATTAATAAAAGGCAATTTCATCATCTTTTTGTTATGAGAAATGTTTATTTTGATTCTGATTTTTGGCATCAAATTTCTCCCCCAAATCGGTTCAAGTTCCTGTAGGTTTGGAGTCCTCAGTGAAAACTTTCTTAAGAGAATCTGATCTGGTCTATTCCTCGTCATAAGGAAACCTTGAAACAAATAACAAGCATGCATAAAACATATGGCATTTTACATCCATTTGTACATTTCATTCATTTATTAAGCATGCACACGGTTGAAACATACGTTCCCCTACCTGAGGTCTAATGGACCGATAAAGATGGAAAATCAAGTCAGGGTTTAGCTAGAGGCTCGTTATCAAAAGGAAGTTGAGAGTAGTAAAGGTGAAGTAGCTCAACTCATAAATCTGTTTGAATAAGTATTGAGCTTCAAGAATGGAAAGGGAACGTTTGCACAGTCTCTTGCGTGGAACACTACTTGTCCACGTTCCATTGAAGTTGCACCTCTTCTTTTTCATCATGAACAATGACAGCAATGCCTTCAGTCATCAATTAATGACGACAACCCTTGTTCTCATTCAACTGCACTGATAGTCGTTCAAAGCCTTCACATATTCCAAGAGCACATAATAGCTGCTAGCTTTCTGTTCTTGGTGCATTGGCCTTGTTTCCAGACATCTCTATTGTGAACACCGGTCTGGTCCAAAGAAGATCGGATGCTGATCTAAGAAAAACAAGAGCAAACATTGCAACTTTAACAAAGCAGAATTTCTACTATAGGTGTTTGTTTGATGTACTGCCAGTGAGGAATCGAAGAGGAGACAAAAGGGTTTCAAATTCATCATTTTCTCTTCCAGTTGAGACAACGCATGATTCCACACGTTGGCATTGGTGGTGCTGCATATCTCTGTGTGTTACTAAGATCACCTGGTTGTTGGAAAGTTTCTACCAATCCACAAATAACCACAACAACGTTGGAAGATTTACATGATGTTGTGAGGATTGTTGAAAGAATTGAACAAGCTACGTAGAGGGGAATGATTGAAGATTCGCCAAGGATTCTAGAACCATGATGAGAGATGAATCAAAAGATGACTCTGACGATGGAAGCCTTAATTATGTGGTCCAACCAGGTCTCACTGTAGCATCAATTGCTCAAATGTCTTTGCTAAGATTGACATACCTCGACCACTTGAGTTTGTTTACCAGTATCTGTTAGACTCTGGACTTATTGCCCTGACTCCGCCAATTTACCTCATTTTGAGTGCGCCTTTGAGCCCTCAACTCCTTTTGAGTGCGCCTTTGAGCCCTCACCTCCATTTTGAGTGCGCCTTTGAGCCCTCATCCCTTAGGTAGTGCGTTTTCTAACCCTACCTCCTTTTGAGTACGCCTTTGAGCCCTCAACTCATTTTAACTGCGCCTTTGAGCCCTTACCTCCTTTTGAGTACGCCTTTGAGCCCTCACCTCCATTTTGAGTGCGCCTTTGAGCCCTCATCCCTTAGGTAGTGCGTTTTCTAACCCTACCTCCTTTTGAGTGCGCCTTTGAGCCCTCAACTCCTTTTGAGTACGCCTTTGAGCCCTCACCTCCATTTTGAGTGCGCCTTTAAGCCCTCATCCCTTAGGTAGTGCGTTTTCTAACCCTACCTCCTTTTGAGTGCGCCTTTGAGCCCTCAACTCCTTTTGAGTACGCCTTTAAGCCCTCACCTCCATTTTGAGTGTGCCTTGGAGCCCTCATCCTTTTGGTAGTGTGTTTTCTAACCCTACCTCCTTTTGAGTGCGCCTTTGAGCCCTCAACTCCTTTTGAGTGCGCCTTTGAGCCCTCATCCTTTAGTAAAAGATACATGAATATCATTGGGGGATTTTGTGCCATTCGGTTGAACAGTTGCAAGAATTTCAAGAATCGAGTTGAGTTTGTGAAAAATGACATCATCGGCTATATTGTCACCTCAACATCCTCGAATGACAAGTGATCGAAATGCTTGGCAAAACACGGATATCGCCGGAAAAGCCGATCCAAGAAGAGTGTTAAACCTGTCGATCCTTTTGTTATGAGTTTTGTCATTCGCATTTTATTTTGGGATCACATCTCATCTTTTAACGAAACATGTCTTTTTTTTTTGTCCCTTTGTTGTTCCGAACGCATGAGATGTTTCTTTTAAAGGTTATTTACAAAATATTTTGATCAAGCTCCAACATGCGTTTAAGATTAGTCAATCCCGAAGATTAAAATTATATTGCTTGAATGACTCAATGCTTACCGAAATGACATGAGGTGACCGAGAAACTTTTGAGCTCACACATGAAATTGAACCACACACCATGTAGCTACTTTTTAGCAAGTATGCATAATGACACGTAGTGGATTCATTAGTTATGGACTCGTGAATTATGATTCTTATAAGTCTAAACCATTACATTGGATGAGGTCAAAATTTATCGGTTCTAACCGACCTTGCTTGAAATGAGAAAAGGCCATTTTTGTTTCATCCTTTCACAATTCTTGAAATATATATCCCTTGCAGTCCCATTTTGAGCCGATAGAATATTTCTTTCATAAAAAACCCTGACTAGGATCACACCCCACACTGGGGGCAATGAGAATCTTTTCCTAGAAAAGACGAAGACAATGTTAGAGTCGATGGATAAAGGGAAGGCTTAGAACAAAAGTCCAATGATTGAGAAAGGGCTAGAAGAAGAAAGCCAAAGATTGATATAGACACAACAAATGCCAAAAGTTAACCCGAAAAAATTCAAGTGTGATGTCTTTTGGTGTGTCTATGATAAAGCCTTTACGATCTTCAAAAGATTAGATTGGCTATTCATCAAAGAAAAGTTGGATTTGCGTTATGACCTATGTTAAACAAATTTTGATTCTTGAGATTAACAAGGTTATATGTCACTGTCTCTACAAAGACAACGTGAGGAAAAGAGATTGATGAATAATTGATGTTGATCCTAGGTTCTTGAAACCCTCAAACACCTTTTGAGCTTGTGAAATTCCTTTCTTTCATAGCCATGAACCATAGCCTGCATTACGTGCTTTAGAAAATCCTTTTTAATCAAGTAAACAATCGAACCGATAAATGGCGATCTCAAAACTTGAAGAGTTGTTTCATACAGTCGTGACTTCATGAATCAAGCTACTGATTATTATGCATGCTGATAAAATTGTTGCTAAGAAAAAGAAACAATCTTTCTTGATAAAGCCTCAAGTTTTGACTCCGGGTACCTTGTTTTCTTGAAATTCATAAAAGGTCACCTCATCACAGACAATCAAAAGATATACCCAAAATTAGAGTTTAAAATGGATACAAAGAACCATGGAAAAAGCCATTTTAATCTTACAACGAGTCGATTTTTTCTCTCTCAAAAGTACAAGACAATCAAAGGACTACATTGAATAACGTGTGTTGGATCTTTGACCAACAAAGCTTGATTTCCAAAAATACTTTCAAAAATTGACATCTCTCTGATTTCATTTCAACAATCGGACTTGAATTGACGTGATCTTTGAAATGTGAGATTTGATTCCAAAATAAGAAAGATTTTCAAACAAGAAAAACATCGACCAAGTTTGCAAGTTCTGACGAAATGACATCAATTCTCCTCGACACTCCACGGGGGCAATACAATGGACCAATGTTGACCAATGAACTGAGGACAATATGGTTCAAAGAAAGATAATCGGTGAATGAGCACATTCAGATCAATTAAGGGCAATGATGTTCAAGAACAGTTTATGATCCAAGTAAACCCCGACAACAATTGAGAGCAAAGATGTAACTGAAGGACATCTTCATATCTTCATCTTGGTTTATCATCTCCAATATGGCTATGACTATTGAAAGATGTTATCACATGATTGCTTTTGAATGAATGTTGACAGGATGCACCGCACCCACCTAGACCGACCGTGGGACCATCTCGATTTGAAGCTCAAATACGCACTGCACCACATGAGTATGGGTGATAAAAACAACATCATTGATGAGGCCGAGGCATTTCTTTTCACAATTTGATTAGATGAGCTGATTGACAATCTTGATGGGTGTTGGCACGATGCGCATAATTAATCAGAGAACAATTCTTGAAAGAATCCAAGAGATGAACGATTTGTTAAGCTTCTTAATGATTAATCAAGCAACACTACACTTGGGGGCATTGTCAAGCTTAATAAACAGTGAGAGTAGTAATCATCGCGGACAGCCCAAGATTGGCACTTGCATTTACAGCTGAGCGGATGGCTAGCACATGAATGAGCCAATACATCGAAAGAACAAAGAAGGCTTTGGAATGCAAACAAAGTCACCCTATGACGATGAAGCATCAAAGGGGGGGAACCTATATTTCAAAAACAGGTAAGATGCATTGCATATCATCTAACTTCACATGCATTGCATATTTGTTTTGCAGATATTTCAAGAATCAAAATTCCCACGGGATCCAACGAGACTCACATGACTTGAAGTTCTTGTAAATCACATCAAATATGGCAATTCCACAAAAGCAAAATTCATAAATGAAGACAAGAAAGATGGATTTTTATTCATAGAAAAAGGGGTTTACAAGTACAAATGTTAAACGGTGCGAGGACGATCGGGGATATTTTCATCTTGATGGTTAATCATGCCTCGAAATTCCTCGAATTGCTTATGCATGTGCTCCATCTCTTCCTCGAACTCGAGGTGTCGTGTGTTAACGTAGTTCCTCTAAAAGTCAACACGTGCATTCGGCTCTTGGTTTCTCCTCTCCAAGTTGTTTCGTGACGTCTCTCATCACGGAGTCTATTCCTTAAATTCTCGATCGATGTTGGAGATCGGGAACCCGAGTATTCAACTCAAGTCTTCCGGCATGAAGACGCTCCGCAACGTTCACCAAAGATGAAGTAGCTCGATACTAAGAGCAAGTGACCGATTCACCGCTTCAATATCGGTCCCGGCGCCGCATTATTTCATCACGAGGAAGGATCATGTCTCTAGCCACGGTTACAGCAATATCTTCATTGACCATTACAGTATCCTCTATTGTAATTGGACGACCATTCACTTCAAAGCTAGTACGCCAAACTGCAGGCTCTACTGCAGAACGGGGTTTGGGTTAGCATTGGAAGAAGAGGAAGACATGGTTAAAGCTTCAAAAGTTAAGAACTTTGAGAGTATGGAAAATACAAGAAGTTGATGATGTCTTTCACCAAATACTACGGGATTTATAAGGATTTTACTCCTACCATTTGCTGCGAACAGAAGATCAGATCTTAGCCGTACATACAAGACTTTCTTGAGAAGCTGTCCTCATCTTTGGGATCCATTTACAAATCAACATCCCAACCGTACATACAGGACTTCCTTGAGAAGCTTTCCTCATCTTTGGGATTCATTTACAAATCAACATCCCAACCGTACATACAAGACTTTCTTGAGAAGTTGTCCTCATCTTTGGGATCCATTTACAAATCAACATCCCAACCGTACATACAGGACTTCCTTGAGAAGCTTTCCTCATCTTTGGGATCCATTTACAAATCAAATCCCAACAAAGTAGATACAAGACTTTCTTGAGAAGCTTTCATCATCTCTGAGATTCATTTACAAATCAGATCTCAACCATACAGGTATGATTTCCTTTAGAAGTTTTTCATCAACCCTGAAGCTCATTGCTGAAATCACATTCATGTATTTCACAAAACTATATTGAAATCACTTTCAAGTATTTCACTATCGGGCGGTGTCGCCCGGAACAATTAGACCACTTGCGAGTTTCCTCGCATTTTATCATCGGGGTGAGTCGCCTGGAACAATTAGACCACTTGCGAGTTTCCTCGCATTTCACTATCGGGCAGGTCGCCTGGAACAATTAGACCATTTACGAGTTTCCTCGCATTTTTTAGTATCGGGCAGGTCGCCTGGAACAATTAGACCACTTGCGAGTTTCCTCGCATTTCACTATCGGGCGGTCGCACGGAACAATTAGACCACTTGCGAGTTTCCTCGCATTTTATCATCGGGCGGGTCGCCTGGAACAATTAGGACCACTTGCGAGTTGCCTCGCATTTTCATCATCGGGCAGGTCGCCTGGAACAATTAGACCACTTGCGAATTTCCTCGCATTTTTATTATCGGGCGGTCGCCGGAACAATTAGACCACTTGCGAGTTTCCTCGCATTTTCACTATGGGCGGGTCGCCCGGAACAATTAGACCACTTGCGAGTTCCCTCGCATTTTATCATCGGGCGGGTCGCCCGGAACAATTAGACCACTTGCGAGTTTCCTCGCATTTTCACTATGGGCGGTCGCCTGGAACAATTAGACCACTTGCGAGTTCCCTCGCATTTTTATCATCAGGCGGTCGCCGGAACAATTAGACCACTTGCGAGTTCCCTCGTATTTTATCATCGGGCGGGTCGCCTCGGAACAATTAGACCACTTGCGAGTTCCCTCGCATTTTATCATCAGGCGGTCGCCTGGAACAATTAGACCACTTGCGAGTTCCCTCGCATTTTTATCATCGGGCGGTCGCCTGGAACAATTAGACCACTTGCGAGTTCCCTCGTATTTTATCATCGGGCGGTCGCCCGGAACAATTAGACCACTTGCGAGTTCCCTCGCATTTTATCATCGGGCGAGTCGCCGGAACAATTAGACCACTTGCGAGTTCCCTCGTATTTTCATCATCGGGCGGTCGCCCGGAACAATTAGACCACTTGCGAGTTTCCTCGCATTTTATCATCGGGTTGGTCATCCGGAAAATTGGACCATTGTTGAAATCACTTTCATGTATTTCACAACACCATTCGAAATCACTTTCACGTATTTCACAAAACCCATATTGAAAACACTTTCATGTTTTTCACTTGGGCAGGTCACCCATAAGAATTAGACCAACCGGAAAATCTGTGTATTTTTCAAACACTTCCATCATTTTTCTTTACAAAACTTACTATGCAAAGTTAAAAGAAAATGAATTTTCCAATGCCTTTGCACCGTACGCCTTGTAAAGAGGGGGCAAGTTGTTGTAACCCAATTTTGGATTCACCAAGATTTTCTTGAATGTTATTTTATTTGTATTATTATTTATAAAAATCCAAAAAAATTAAGAAAAAGTTTAAAATTCAAAAATATATTTTTCTCGAGTCAACCGCATCTTTCCATCAAAGCCAAGTCCACCGGGTCAAACCATGTCGACCAGGGTAAAAAATGAGTTTCGGTGCGTTTCGGGTCAAAACCATCATTTCCAACCAAAACCGAGTCCACCGGGTCAATACATGTCAAACCATGTCGACCGGGGTAAAAAATGAGTTTTAGGCCGTTTTCGGGTCAAAACCGAGTCCACCGAGTCAATACGGGTCAAACCATGTCGACCGGGGTAAAAAATGAGTGTCGGGCCGTTTTGGGTTAAAACCGTCATTTTCGGTCAAAACCGAGTTCACCGAGTCAATACGGGTCCAACCATGTCGACCGGGGTAAAAAATGAGTTTCGAGTCATTTTGGGTCAAAACTATTATTTTCGGTCATTAAAATTAATTTTTAGCGGTTGAAACGAGGTTTTTCTAATAGCGATTTGAGTTTTTAATTTTACCTATATAAATATATATATTATTATATATAATAAAACAAAATTAATAATTCAGAATTGTCATATTAGGCGGGGCGAGTTACATTTATTGTAGGAGGAGCGGTTGGATGAATACAATTTTTATTTAAAGCGAGATGCTTCTTGTTCCCTGTCATTGGCTATAAATAGCCGGTGATATTTCGCTAGGGAGGGGGAAGGAGGAGAAAAGAAGAAAGAAAAAAGGAAAGAAAAGAAATCTTTACTATTCACGTTTTTTTTACTATTTCTTCATGCGAGTAGGATATTGATTTTCAAAAAAAACAATTTGAAAAATACCAAATATATCCTAACCGTTAGATCTATAGTGTTTAGATCCGAACCGTTGATTTAATAGGGTACAATAGGGCTTACCACACTCAATTAAAACCCAAATCAATCTCGGCCCTTAAAACAATTCTCCCTTAGATCCGGTGGCGCCACGTCACACGGTGTACCGAGCTTTCGGTGCACCGCGCCACACCCGATCAAGGCTCCTCTCATCCGGACCGTCGATCAACTTGAAGATCCATCCAATCGCGGCCCGCAAGATCGGTTCAACGACGATCCAACGGTTCACGGCCTTCGGATGCACCGGTGAACCATGCGCGCGTTCACACCATAGCACGGCTCGTAGTCTCTCTCTCCTCTCGCCGGCGACTCTCTCTCTCTCCCCGATCTCCCATCTCCGGCCGTCTCCGGCCTCCGATCCACTACGTAAAGGTTTCTCCCCGATGTAAAGAAAAACCCCGGTGGTTTTCATTGCTTTCGCCGCCTCATTTGGCCGGAAAAAGGCCACGATTGTCGGCGGCCACCGAAGCTTCAAGTCGTCGATTCTCCTTCGTCGCCCATCAACGGCCGACGATACCACCTCCATCGAATCCTCGTCCTCGGATCTACCGGGATCGACCGTCGGTTGGACGGAAAACTCGCGGAAATCTCGCCGCCGCCCACGTAACCGCGCGTGTGCCACACGCGCCGCCGTTGGCATTTTCGTAATTTTTCGAGAAATCCGAGGGTATTTCAGTCTTTTATCTATACATTGACACTCGGGTAATTTTTTGGGTTTCAACTGGTATTTTTGATATTTTTTTTATATATAAATGCTTGTAAATTTTCTTGCATGTTGTAAAAAAATACAAAAAAACAAAGTCGACAAGTCTCCTAATTTTTTAGGGACTGATGTCATTTTTAACGCGTCTCCTATTTTTAGGGACCGACGTTAACCATTAAAAAAAATAAGTTACCAATAAACCCAAAATATAATGGATTATATCCATTATTTCTTTTGGTAACCAGACGTAACTCTCCTTTTTAGGGACAAACGTCAATGTTTTAGACGAGTCTCCTAATTTTTAGGGACTGATGTCATTTTTAACGTGTCTCCTATTTTTAGGGACCGACGTTAATCATTTAAAAATAATTACAAATAAGCCCAAAATATAATCCCATTTGAATCAAATAGAAAACACACAAGTAAGGGTAACCTTTCTATTGAAAGGATGTTTTAAGGGTGGTGTCTACCTTCCCTTAATCATAACTAACCCCGTAGCCGAATCTCTCGGGACCAGTGTCTAATTTGGGATTTCTAGTTCCCTCAAATTACTAGATGGCGACTCCAATAAAATCTTTGTTTTCCCCCAATCAAGAAAAAAACCCTTTTTGTTAAATAAAACAAAAAAAAAGCGGGAGCCGTCGCCCGACGTCGTGTATCGACACACATCACCGACGGAATAAATTAAAATAATAATTAATTTTATATCCGTCGGTGAATCCGTCGGTAAAACCGCCATATAAGTTCAAGTGACCGCCTGTTCGGTTCATTTTTTCTTCTCCTTCGTTTCTCACCTTAAGCTTTTGATTTTTTTTCCTCTCCATTCTTCAAAGCTTTCACCTCCAATCTCTAGCAAGTTTTCTTCATCATCTTCATCAATTTAAAAGGTTAGTGTTTCCTCTTTCATTTTACTTTAATAGTTTTTTTTTGCTATTTTTTTTGGTTATTTTTTTTGTTTTGGTGTATTTTTTGTAATGTAGATAAAGTCTATAGTTTTTTTTGCATAATTCATTGCTAAAGTCTATAGTTTTTTTTGAATTTATTGAATATTTTTTATTGTTGTATTGGCATAATTATTATTAGTTAATTTGTTGAATATTTATTGTTAATGTTGAATTTACCATAGAATTAGTAATTGAATATGTTGGAATAATTATTAATTTTACTTTATTATTGCATGATTTGTGTTTAATTTTTTCCATTTATTTTGATTGTTATTCTAGAGTTTTTTTTTTAATTTATTGTTTTGTTGTATTGGCATAATTATTGAATAATTTGTTGAATTGTAATTGTTAATGTTGAATTTACCGTAGAATTAGTAATTGAATATGTTGGAATAATTATTAGTTTTACTCTATTATTGCATGCTTTGTGTTTAATTTTTTCCATTTATTTTGATTGTTATTCTAGAGTTTTTTATTTATTGTTTTGTTGTATTGGCATAATTATTGAATAATTACTTGAATTGTAATTCTTAATGTTGAATTTACCTTAGGATTAGTAATTGAATATGTTGGAATAATTAGTATAGATTGGGTAAATTGGTTGTGGCTATTCTTAATATGTGCAGGTTTGTGGATTTGGGTAGTATCCGGTATAGGGGAGGTGCTGTCGAATTTTTTTTTTTACATTTGAATTTAATTATATAATTATTTGTATCAAATTGTGTAGATGCGTAGAACGAAAACCAGAGCTGGTCGCTCAAGTGCGGTCGCAGCTAGTTCGTCTAACAGCGAGGATGATATTTCTTTAGGTGCCTCTCAAGAAAAGGCACCTACACCACCGCGTCATCAACCGATTTGCCTCTTCCGGTGGTACTTCACAGCGCAGAAGCGGCGTGCCTTCGCAGCGGAATCAATTTACCCGCAAGTACGAGGTATAGTGGAAGGACAACCTTTCAATGTAAGTTTGTTAAGGTTTTAGTTTTTTTTTAATTACAACATAATTTATGAAGTAATCACTATTGAATTTATTTCATTTATTTTCGAGTTCACAAACATTGAAGCCGCCCGAGTAATATCATCGGCGTTTAAATCGTCGATGGAGATTCCATTGTTTCAATGGAGTCAGATATTCAAGCATCCTGAATGGATGCCTCAAATCAATGCATGGTTTAACGGGTTTGAGGTTGGTATTAATTTATAATTTTCAGCTTATTAATATAATTGTAAATAAATTATTATTTTTATTTAAACTTGTTTATTTATACACGGCACAAATTCTCTTTGGGACGGTGAGCATAACACCTTGTTGTGAGGAGGGTGTGGGAAAATCACGCGGCAACTAGGTAAGATCGAAAACAATACGGGATTTTTTTTAGACAAAAATTTATGTTTTGAAATGTAATTTTTGGTTGTGTGAAGTAGGTTGCGTGATTTTTGGTATGAAGCACAGAAAAAGGCAAAAAACACCGCGAGGGATAGGGGTTTCCAAGGCTGGAACGATGTTGCGGTTTGGAGGGATTTCAAACCGATATACATCCGGGGAAGATATATGGCCGCACTATCTTGAGCACGTGACGTCCGAGCGGTTCACCCGACGCTTACAGTCCGGTGTGCGGCAACCGGAATCGGCCAATTCATGGCGGGGTGACAACGTACTCTGGCGGCTCCGTTCCGTTTTTGCACATGCGAAACAGATGGTAAGATTAATTTAAATGAAATATATCGTTAAATTCAGTTGTTGTTAATATATCTTTTTTTCATTATAGGCTGCGTCTCTTGGACGTGAGCCGAGCCCGATGGAGCTGTTTGTGGAGACGCACGTGCGGAGTCAAGACCGCGGAGAAGGGGGCGCAACAGTTCGTTGATAACCGTGCTCGGCATTTCGTGGTATGTTTGTTCAACCATTTTATTTTGTAAGTTATTATGTTTATTGTATTGAATATGATGATTACTTTTTATTTTTATTTTCAGGAGACCTATAATAATCGGTTGAGGGAGAGATACGGGGATGATACTTTTACCCATCCGGAATTCGATCCGGATTTGTGGATGGAGGTTGGCTCGTCAGGTGGACTCGATAAAAATCGGGTTTACGGGCTCTCCAACACTACGGCCGACAACTTGCGGTCGACCCGTAGTGTTTCAACCGTTGGGAGCTCCCAATCAATATCGAGCTCCCAATCTAAGGAGTTCGTGGCTTTGCAGCAACTCACCGAGAAATACGATAACCTAAAAGCGGAGTACGCACAACTCAAAGCGTCTCATGCACAACAAAGAGCGGAACAAAGAGCGGAGTCTGAGCAACTCAAAGCGTCTCAAGCACAACAAAAAGCGGAGTATGAAGCGGCTCATGAACAGCAAAAAGCGGCTTATGAACAGCTTCACGAAATGATTATGAAATTGTCAAATAGCGAAATATGTGCGCCTAATCTTTTTTGGCCGTATAACCACTAGCCTCCGCTAGGATCTCCTCCTCCTCCTCCAGCTCCACCTTTATATTAATTTGTAATCAACATTATTTACCTTTAAAACTTCATTTAATATTTTTCTTGAAACATATTCAATTTGTAATGAATATTATTTAACTTTGTTTTTTTTTTTTATGTTTAATATAAATTTTATTTGCATAATTGGTTTGTATTACAATTAATTTATATAGTTTTATATTATATATCCTAAATAATTTTTTAAAAACAAATTAAGAAAAAAACAATTACCAAGGATTTTCCCGACGGATGAATTCGGTCGGTATTTTAAACACTCACCGACAGACTTATCGACGGAATTAATCCGTCGGTATTTAACAGTAGCTTCCACAAGTACCAACGAATTTACAGACGGACAGATTCGGTCGGTATTTCATACTCTCACCGACGTAGTTACAGACGGATAGTGTCCGTCGTTAAATTACAATATCACCGACGGATTTTTTTTCCGTCGGTATATTTCAAGCGGGAATCTTTTTTTTTTGGTGCGCAAATTCCGTCTGTAAAACCATCGGCAAATGGTTTTTTTTTTTCCGACTGAAATAGCGACAGAAGTGGGAATCACCGACGAAAGTAAAGCCGACGGACGTAATTCGTCGGTGATGACGTCGGTAAAAAAATCACCGACGAAATTCTTATCACACACCGACAGAATTGTTCCGTCGGTAAAACTGTGAAATCTTGTAGTGGTGATTGGATCTTACAACTTTGTACTGTTGAGTTATAAGTCCAGTAGTTTCCTGAAATTAACAAATATTGGTGGGAGATGCGGCAATATATAGCAGCCTGTCAACCACATCTTTCCTTAAGTTTATTAGGTAAAGCTATAGGTTAAACATATCTTTACTCGAAAAGAGGAAAGGCATTATATAAAAGATCACTGCTTTTTATCAAATTCTTCTTATCTCACCTACGCCATGGCATTCTCAGTTTAAAAAAATGTGGAGATAAAAGGGCTTATCACCTCATCCAGACATCAGGTTGGCAAGATGGGGTGCACCACCACGAGCCATTTTGTTTGTATCTAGCTCTCATATGTTAAATATCCCAGCACTTACTGAATCTTAATTCACTCTTCAAGGAGAGAATTCAGCTTAAGAGAAGGGAAAGGAAGAATTCGAAGAATATGGTAAATGTGCAGGCATGTAATCCCATGTTTATGGGGAATATATATTATTAGTTAATTAATTTGTAATATTCTTTGTTTTGTTCATGATCTAAAGCAATTAAGATCTCATGTTCATGTTTTGGTTAGGCAAGAGAGCAACTGCTGGAGCTGATCATGAGTTCTACCACCGCCATGCATGCTGCCATGTGCTTTCTCAATTTCGTGTTGCTAGCTCTTCTTCAGCTGAAATATCCAAACAAAGGAATGTCCCTTTTTGAGGAACATGGTACTATTATATTGCTTTACATTGTGACCTCCTTTGTCTACTCAACAGCTTTGATAGCTCTATTGCTACGAGCCCACCAGCTGCTGGAAACACCTTTTCTTGTCACGCTTGAATACATTTCCCTCCTTTCTGGAGTTCTTACTTGTGATTTACTCCTGTTGATACTGGCCCCTCCTTTTGGATACTTTCTATTGGCTTTATGTGGAGTTCTCATTCTTGTGAAGGCACTCCTTAGATCCTACCAGCAAATTCTTGGTCATTTGCTAGACGTCGCAGCTATCTCAGAGATAGCTCGAGACCTGATCCCAAATGTTTTCCATCGATCAAGTCGTCATCAGGAGGCTCATATCCAGGCATATAGCATGGCATGTGTTTGCTTTCAGAATTTTATTTCTGTTTTATGTATTATTAAAAACACTACATCCATCATTTACTACAAATTATATATTAGATAAAGTAATTTTTATCATTCTTTTTATTGAACCTGGTTTAGTCCAGGTCAAGGGATGGATGGACAAGTTAATTGAGTCAATCAAAATGATATTGTTTTAAAAAAATTAAAAAATTAAATTAAATTTTAATTGAGTTAATCAGTCATGAGTTAATCCATGGTGTTCGGAGGGTCAATATAAATTGACTATTTTTTAAATCTTATCCTGAATCATAGATTAGATGGGGTTTAATAACTATTTTGTGTATATTTTTTTACCTTGTTTAAGATGATTAATTAGTTTTTTTTAACTTTTTTTTTCCAATAATATTTCAGGTTTCTCCATCAATGAACAGAGTTTCTACAAATCACAACTCTACTGATCAAGGAGGTGGGGATCACAATACAACTCAAACTGTTAGTGTATGAATCGGTTTTATGGCTTGCACAAGCATATCAACCAGATTTGGCTGGTCCAAGAATAGATCGGTGCCTTGATTTGAAATAAGTTGGTGTTTTTGTACATAGTCACTTAATTAATTGTGAGTAATTAGCGTGGTTATTTGTGATTGATGAATGCTAATTATCGCATCTCATGCTTGTAAGAATGATATTAAATGCACTAGAGGGCCTAGCTGTTGTGGTCAATCGTGTGATTTGTTTCGTCCCCGTCCCGGGTTCGACCCTCTATGTGCACGCCTGTCACCCCCGCGGTGTCTTACCTGCTCCTTTGGGCTTGCAGGATGTTCGGTGGGCTGTGGGAAATAATCGTGGTGCGCGCAAGCTGGCCCAGACACCCCACACTAATAAAAAAAAAAAAAAGAGAGAATGATATTAAATATGATTTCTTATTATTATAAAATCTTGCCTAGTGCTCAAGAAGCAGAAAACGTTTCTATATTAATCCATGATGTTGATGGGCACAAGTTCCACGTACTTTCGTAGGCTTGTTGACGAGGCTGGTCGACTCAAAAAGCAGAAAACTTTTCATATGAACCCACTTGTTCCACCATTGATTGTATCAGTTCAGGTGTCATACGATAGCTAGATTGACCTTCGGCTACTGCATCAACATTCTTCTGCTAGTATGATTGTTGAAAAGTAGACCTGTTTTGTATCCCACAAGGATACTGCAGGGCCGGCATGATGGAATCTCTTACCTCATTCTTTTGCTAGTACTTCTCTAATGGATTAATTAATTCAGTTATATTTCAAATCAAATTAGAAAAAAAACATTAAACTAGTAAAACCTGTAAATCTAGTTAGATTTTAAAGATTTAATTCATCTAGTCAAACTTGATTTAAATTTCATTAAATTAATTTCATGAAATTAAAAGGAAAAACAAAGTTATTTTAATAAAAATAATTAATTCAGGTTAATCTGATGGCCTCTAGTTAGACCAATAACTCAAATTCTTTTTTAGATGGACAGAATCCGAGAACTATGCTCCTGAGCTAAACTACTTATATATTATCCTCCTATTAAGTAGCTAGGGTATCCTAATTTACAATCATTGAACAAAAATCTTAGAATCGAGTGTGTTAACGTTAAAGGATATTGGTAAATCTCTTATAATGAAATTATTGTACGGATTGAATATCTAACCATATCAAAATAGTTAATTAGTGGCAGATTGTTACCAAGGAGAAAGATAGAGGAGGATTAGGAATTGGTTCCTTGTTGGCTAAGAACAAGTCAGTGTTGCATAAGTGGTTATGGCGTCTGAGTATTCCTAGCAATGACAAATGGAAAGATTTGATTTGCAAAACATATCAGCCAGACTTTTAGAATGGGATTCCAACTTTTAAAAAGCAGCGATTATCTAGTGTGTGGCAGGGAATCATGTCCATAGTATAATCTAATCATCCAACAGCTGTGGTTCTGAAAAGCAGTTCTAGTTATGTTGTTGAAGACGGAGCTTCAACACAAATTTGGAGTGATAAATGGACAGGGAATTCAATCCTCCAGGATTTCATTATATCCAAGATTGTATGTTCTATCTTTATCACCTAATGCAACGGCTGCAGCCATGGTAAAGTAGTCTGATGGTGGCCGGAGTTGGGAGTTGAATTGGCAAAGGACTCTTAGAAGCTTTGAAATTCAACAGGTCACTTCCTTGTTAGCTTTATTGAATTCTATTCAATCGTGTCATGCCAAAAAGGATGTCAAGGTATGGAATCTCACCAAAGATGGAGCATTCATTGTTAAATCCTGCTAGATCATATATAGTACTGTAGTGGAGCCAAACCTTTTCAGTCTGATGTTTGGATTAAGATTGTTCCTCCTAAGATTCAGTGTTTCATATGGTTAGCGGTGCAGGAAGGAATTTGTACAAGTTCTTTTCTATTAAAATGACAAGTGTTGACTGCGGCTCAAGCATTCTGTAATTCTGCAATTGAAACAGCAGATCATATGTTGATTCATTGTTCCTTTGCTTGGCATTTATGGTGAAATCTGTCCTGGTAGGGCTTGAATTGGTGTGTTCTGGAAACACTAGACAACTCGTTGTTCCAGCGGCCTATGATGGTTCAAGGAAATCTTCAACGTCAGACATGGCGCATCCTGTCCAATGATGAATAGACTTAGTGCATGCCTCTCACATCTTCTACTGTATTAGTGTAGTCTTCTGCTTTTCTTATGTTCTTCTGTAATCTCATTTCATTCCTGAACTTGTAAGTTTTTCTTCATGGCCATATACATCCTAAATGGCCAATGCAATAAAATTCCTTTGAATTAAAAATAATAATAATCATAACTCTAGCTAGACTTCACATAAATAAAGGTAAATAATAACTCTAGTAGCTTGGGTGTCTATCACGAATTTGCTAACAGCTGGGTGGAATGCAGAATGTCGTCCTTCGAAAATCTTACATGGTTCGAAATGAACCTTTTGAAGGTCAAAAACAAGTTGGAGAGATTGTTTGGCAACTCAAGAAGCATGCAGGACATGAGAAACCGCAACAAAACAGTGGTAGCGTATCTACTCCAAGCGTTGTTGCCACTTGCGGCAAGTGGGTTTATGTGCCGCCGCAGATGAAACCCAAAAAAATAAATGGATCTGAAATGATTTTCCTCTTCTTACTCCCTCTATCAGTGGTGACTCTCATTGTGACCTGCAAAAATAAAAAAACACAATAAAAAATTAATTTTCTTTTTTTTGTTCATATATCTGCTTCTCTTTTACTTTTTATACAGATTTGTCGGAATTAAGTTTCAGTGGGTAAGATATAATTTTTTATTTTTAAAGAAATTTGATTGTATACCATTAAAATATTTTTTTAAAAATTAAAATGTTTCATCTTTTTCATTTTTTCTATCACGAAAGGAAAATAAATAATAAAAAAATATAACACCCACATATTTAATTTTTTTTTTAGCTGGGCCCGGCCCTGCCATATAAGCTGACGGGTTAGTGGTGTCAGTGGAGAATAAAAAAAGATGGACATTGATGGATGAGATCTTTGGTTGTAAACAGAGGTTTCTGCTAACGGCGGCAAGGAGGACTTAAGGGGTGGTGGTGGTGGTGACTACTGGTTCTGCAGTTGATAATGAAGTGGTGGCAACAGCTACTCAGACAACGTTGTGGGAAGCTAGCTGTGTTGAGTTTCCGGGCCCTTTCATGTTTCTTAAGAAACTAAGCTACCTTGCTAAGCATCTTAGACTATGGAACTGTGAGCATTTTGGTAACCAAGAAAGTCGACTGCTCACTTTAACCAACAAAATTGCAGAATTAGAGAACAAGCAGGCCGAGAGTATCTTAATAGTAGATAAGTCTTCTATATCAATGCTAAATTCAGACGCAAACATAATTATCTCTCTGCAAAAACTTACAATGGCAGCCACTATCTAGCACAACATCGTCTATTAAGGAAGCTGCAGTTGGCTGCTATTCTGGCCTTTTCACACAACCTCTATCAAATCGTGAAACTATGGGACCTCTAGGTTTTAAGCATCTAACGGAAGAAAATTCTACATCGCTAGAGTGTGCAGTGACAATGGAAGAACTCGAAGCATCCTTGTGGGACTGTGATGGTTAAAAGAGTCCTGGATCGGATTGTTTCAACCTTAAATTATACAGAAAAGCTTGGGGATTGATCTGTCATGACTTATTTTCTTTGGTTAATGATTTCTTCACAACAATAACATTCCCAAAAGGACTTAATCTTGCTTCTGTCACTTTGCTGCCGAAGACTAACTTTCCAGCTCAATTCTCAGATTACAGGCTAATTAGTTTGATACATGGTCTCTATAAAGTTGTTGCCACACTTCTTTCCAACAGACTCAAGCATGTCATCCACGATCTAATTAGCTATAGTCAGATTGCCTTTATCAATGGGTGTCAGATTGTTAATGGTTTTATGATAGCCAATTGCAGAGCTCCAGGGGAGAGGTATTATCTTCAAAGTGGATTTTCATAAAGCTTTTGATTCTGTTTCCTGGGATTATCTTGATGAGGTTGTGGGATATATGGGGTTTAAGCCTAAATAGAGAAGTTTAATATATACATGTCTTTCTACTGCTAAATTATCAGTTCTTGTTAATGGGTCTTCTACTCAAGAGTTCCAGGTCGTACGAGGAATTCATCAAGGTGATCCGTTATCCCTACTTTTATTTAACATTAATTATGGTAGAAGGATTGTCAGTCTTGTTTCACCGTGCATCTCAGAGGCTGTAAATTTCATTACACTACACTTTATGCTATGATCAATGAAAGTGGTACAAGATTTCACTGTAAATTTCCCATCTTTGCAAAGAATCCATACCTTTAAATCTGATTTAGGATGATGATGAAGCCATCCTCTAATTGGCTAGCAAGAGTTTTTTAATAAATCTTTTGATTATTATATAGAAAAAAAAACATTGGACGACAAATTTTGAACGCTCTCACGTATTCGAGATTCCAAAAGTTTGGAGCAGCGAATCAAAAACGGCATATATGGACAGTTTAGCGATGAGAAGGATCACACATTGAAGAGTTTTTTTAAAATAAGACAAGTCAATGGTGCTCATGATAACAAAAGGCAACAAATCATAGCACAGCAGTGACAAGGCAAGTCATTTTATGCTAAAACCCGACGAAGAAAAGCAGGAAATGACGACACTAAAATGACCCATCAGGAATAATTTAGTACTCATTAAACAAAGTAGTAGCATTATCGACAGGAAACAAGGGGCATTGATACAATTGAAGAAAGCAAGAGAGAAATCACCATCCAAAAATAATAACTTGATAGCATGAATTGGTTCACTAAGCATTTCTTCTGCTCTTTTCTGACGTTTATGTACATTTCTGCTGGCATTTCGTAGCAATAGCTTCTGACCCTGTCTTCCTGACATTTTATTAATTAAGGGTTTCTGCATAGCTTCTCATTAGGGTTTGCACTGTCTCAAAACATAAATTAAAAATTATAATCAATAGAAACAGCAGCCAAGAGAATTCTCTTGACTGTTTATCCTCCTTGAACAACCTATAAACCTATATATGTTCTTGGGTTAAACTTCCAGATATTATTTATATTAATAAAACTCTTATATTATATTAAAAAAATTATCTTATCATAAAAGTTTAACCTATTAAATGATACCCTAAAGTTGATATAAAGGATCACTTAATATAATGTTGGGTTTGGTCCTACCTTTTTGTGCAATAACTCATACAAACTAAGAAAGAAGAGGATAAAGGCTTAAAGCCCTTTACATCATATAGTTGACTATATATACAAAGAGAAAAGGAGAGATGAGAACAGCCTGAATAGTCTCGGTTCAAATTTTGATATTTAATTGATTCATTGTTGGATGAAGCTAACTTTTTGAAAGCAAGTTCTGCATACATAACTTTTCATTCTATATGATAGGATTGAAAATTGAAGGCTCGTAGAGACATGAATATTAGTTTTGTGAGATTTTTCTCAAATCTCTTTCTTTGTACTCTAATAACATATTATTCTTGATGATTTATATTATAGTTCTTAATTTTAAATGATAAAAAAAAAATTTACATATCTACTATTTTTTTTAACGTGGATGTCCGGGTCAGCTTGCGTGCACCTTGACTAATCCCACGAGCCCTAAAGTTAACGACCATATAAACCTCCAGTGACCCTGATATTTCTGAGACTCGAACTGGTGACCTATAGGAAATAAATTTAAGATCTGACCAGTCGAGTTATACCCCTCAAGATTACCTATTATTATTATTATTGATAGTGAAAGTTTTTACAAGGTGGACTATGATCTTTTAATTTTTTCTAACTCTAGGGTTTTTTATGTTAAAATAAAAATTTTGGTATTGATTTATTGTAATTACTTACTTAGTTTAATATGTGTATAAAAAGGGAGAATAATTGAGACTAATTGTGGATTGTCAATTTAGTCGTATTAATGACTATATGATTGAACCTTTTCCATTGGTTACATATATAATTACACATGGCACACTTTTGCATCATTAAAAAAATGAGGTCTTTCTTGATTAATTTTCTTAATTAATTATTCGGTCCGCTTGCGTGCAACATAAGTGAACTCTATGCATGTTTCATCATTTTAATAATTATTGTGCTTGCTTACCCAATTAATCATGAACGTAAACGATTAATTAATTACCATAATTCTTGGACCTTCCTACGAAAAAAGGGATAAAAAGGATGACAATAGTGCAGTGTAGCCATAAATATATTGTTGTTTATTAATTCTTATACTCGATTATTTGTTTACATGATTGAAGCTTTGTTTTGTCTCATTTGATTCATAAAACAACTGCGTGGTGGTTTTGCATGAAATAAGAGTATTATTTGTTTTTATATTTTAAAAATATTTTTAAAAAATTAGGATTTTTTTAAATTAATATTTTTTTATTGTTTTCAAATTATTTTTAAAATAATATTATTTTGATATATTTTCAAATAAAAAATATTTTAACTGCTATCAGACTTTCAAAAATCTCCTAAAATTACTGTCTTGTTTCGAAAGTGATTACCAAATGCAAGCTTCGAAGAAAGACATATCCCATGGGAAGACACCATCCATGCCTCATTTGTGATATAAGGAAAGACTATTTTTTCATCAACTGGTAGCATCAAAATGCTAAAAAGTTAATTATCTAGTAGATGATCAAGTGGTAAGAGTTTGAGACTAAGATGTTTACTCCCCCTGTGGTCTCAGGTTCAAACCCTGTAGTTGCTAATGCGATGGTCACTGGAGGTTTACATGGTCGTTAACTTCAGGGCTCATGAGATTAGTCGAGATACGCGCAAGCTGACCCGGACACTCATATTAATAAAATAAAATAAAAAGATGCTAAAAAGTAATACATGAATATCTTCGAATCTTGACCTTTGAGGCTAGCTGTGTCTTGGTGGTGATCCGAAGATACATCTTACCGTAAAATTAAAAAAAAAAAACAGAGGATCATCATACCAAATAAAAAATAAAATTAGAAACTCACAACTTATTTTTTTTTTTAATTAGAAAAAGAGCCATCCATTATTTACTTATTTTCTTCTTCTTCTTCTTCTTCTTCTTTAGTTCTTCTTCTTTGATTTTGATTTCCATTTTATCGTCGACTACTTCATTCCTAGTATCCATTTCCAGTTCTTTTTTTTTTTTTAGTTTAACGTGGATGTCCGGGCCAGCTTGCACGCACCTCGACTAATCCCACGGGCCATTTCCAGTTCTCTTAATTTGCCTCTTCTTTGACTTGTGATTTTTAAAATGTACATGAAACCAAGCCTCTTTATACATATCTCTACACCCAAATTAAAATTCCAATATAAACTCTTTGACACAAATGGCATAAAGAAAATGCACGATGAGAAATATTCTAACCCTGCCATTCAATTGCTATACACAAATGGCATTAGGATTCTGTATCCTATATATTATCACACTTCATAATCATAATCTTGAAAAAACTTGATTTATCTTAAAAAAAATAAAGTTGTTATAAATTTTTTTAATTTAAAACAATATTACTTCAAATTTATTCAGAACTTGAGCAAGGTTATGAGTCAAACAAGGTTTAATAACTTTATATACTCATGAGCAAGATTATGAATCCAAAAAGGTGTGTGCTGCATCGACTCTTGGGTTAGTATCATTTAGTCGGATATATATTCTTTATCATCGGTTGTATCCATTGATTGTTGTTTTTTTCTTTAATTTCTGTATTTATTATTTTTCTAAATATTTCACTTGCAATCAATTTAATGAGAAGATAGAGAAGGATTTTGGATTATTGGATAAGTGAGTTACCTGATGAAATTCTTTTTTGCAATATTCTTTCTCTTTTGACAGCCAAAGAAGCTGCAAGAACTAGTGTTCTTTCAAGTCGATATATGGAGGAAGTTGTGGGTTACAATTCCTACACTTTGATGCTCAAAAAACATCAAATTGAAAAAAAAACAACTTGAACCTCAAAGGCTCCAACCGAGAAACAAAATCATATTAATATATATATCAAAAAATCATATCTCAACTTAATAATTTAAATTTCTACAAGTTCATATTATTTTGTATTTAATTTTTATTAAATAAATAAAAATGATGAGATTTGAATTCATGACTGCTTGGTAATCAAAGCTCTAACATTATGTCAGAAAACCATCTCAACCTAATAGCTTAAACTGTTAAATGAGGTTTCAAGATATAATTTATATTATTCTCTAATAATCCAACCAGATGAGTTTCAAATTTGTTTCGATTTGAATAGAAGTTCGAGCCATGAACATTGATAGACAAATCAATTTTGCAATTGAAAAGAAAGTCAAGAAACTTGAGATGAACTTAACAAACTGTCGTGGTATCAGTCAATATAACAACTACTTTTTTCCGCATAAAGATTTTCCTACATGCAATTCATTGACTACTCTCCGATTGAAGAACGTCAACGTAACCGGAGAAGTTATTGAGCACTTCCTATCCAATTGAAACATTATATATACAATCCTCAGATAGTCTAGTAAATCTGAAAGTTGCCGGTCCATTGCTTCGACTCAAGTATTTGGAGATAAGATATTGCTCAGTCAAGAAAGTGGAGATTTCAGCCGTGAATCGATCTTATATCATTCAAATATTTTAGACCAAAGATAAGAATGCCTTTAAAGCATGCTCCCAGACTTGTTGAACTAGCTATAGGAGGATATTATTGCGATTATATTCTTCAAAGTTTTTGCAAGCTCTCAAGATATCTGTATCAAATAGATACACTTACATTGCATGAGAACATGCTGAAGATCCTTGAAGTTCCTGTGCTGACCAATCTCAAGAAATTGAAGTTCATAGCTGATGTAATAGATAGAGATCCCACACTTCTCGCCATCACCTCGTTGATTGAGGCAGCTTCTTTTTTGCAGAGATTTATTTTTCAGGTATCTCAAAAGTCAAGTTCTGTCTAGGATGGAAGATTCTTTATGAATCTTTCATTGACTGTCTTTTCTTGTTTCAGGTACTAGTGCTTAAGCTCCTGACATTTGGAGAAGAGAACAAAAGCCCGAAAGGTGCCCTCATCAACACCTTAAGGTGGTGGAAATCCTTGAGTTTACAGGCGAAACCGTAAAAGTTGAGCTTGCGTTATATATAATAGAAGATGCTATCGTCCTTGAAAACATTATTTTTTACACTAGAAATCCAGTATTGATAGGAACACAATGGGAGTTTAAAGAAAGTAAAGACAGAAAAATGGGGAGAAGGTGTGCTAGGAAATTGGGTGCAGAACTACATCTGGGAGTCACTTGAATGATCTTGTAATTTTTTTTATAATAGCCTGAAGAGCATCTTGATAGAACAAGAGCTAGCTTTATATCATTATTTTTCTTTATTGAGAATTTTGGATTGTGAAAGAAACAAACCTATCAATTTGTTAATCTATGGTACATGCTGACCTTTTGAATGTTGTAGGGAGCATCTTGCATATAACGTCACTCTCCTCATTAACCAACTCTGAGCTACTACACACATTTTGCATATGTTTCCTTGAATCGGCAAGACTATCATAGTTATCTAGGCTCATTTTTGTAGAGATATATATAGTCTTGGGGAATCCAGGTATTCAGAACTTGTCTAGAAAAGGGAGAGTCGCGCACTTGATGAGGACTATATATGGGCATCTCCTTGGATGTGATCAAAGGCTGACCTATTTTCAACATTTTGTCTACTTGATTCTGGAGAGCTTGAATATTCTCCTTCAATATGGTTGGTTTGGTAGTTATTATCAATCCTTCGGTATTGAGAAGAAGCACGTTTAGAATATTTGTTTTCTCGAAGGTCATTTTGCCAATACCTTTTAGAGGTGTGTGATTGTTTATGGGCGCTAGGAGCGACCCTTTATTGTGGTACTGGGGTCTTTGGTTGTTCTGAGGGTACTGGTACTACTGAGGGTGTTGGGATTTGTTAGGGCAGCATGGCTCGATTCTGCCTTTGAGTAGCTAACACCACTTGAGTCAGGAGTCGTACTTAATTAAATAGCTACTAGAGGTCTAGCAAAATAGAAGTATCTGTCTCACTATGTTGATTTGTTACATGTCTAGGCCGGGGTATATCTTGGTTATCTACCATGGAGTGATTTGAAATGTCTATAACAAGTTGGGGAAAGCACATTAATGACTTTTGAATCAATTCCCCACATACGGCTCTAATTAATGAAGTGTTAAAATCAAAAGTATTTATAGAATAAGGTTTTTTAGTGGTTGAATTATAGATTGGTTAAGTGTTTTTTTAAATAGCTCATTTCTTTAATGTTAAGGTAAACTTTCTTGACGAATGCCTCTGAATACCTTTAAAAAGTCCTCTTTTAGGGTGTTTGAGGACCCTTCGATGATAAAGTCAGTAACTTTACAGAGAAAAAGAGTGATAAATACACTTAAAGAGCTTTATATTCTAAGATTTAGGTTGTTCTTGTGTTGAATCTATATCTTTTTAATGTAAGAAAAACTTGCTCTTTACAATGACAGTGCAAGGGATATTTATAGCCCTTGGACCTTATCTTTTTCTTGGATGAAAGGGTTGAAGAGTAATTTTACAATGACAACATTTACGAGGGATAAAATATCCTTTACACAAACATTAATGAGTATTAATAAGGAAAAATATCTCTTACAAAAGCATTAATGAGCTATAATGGGAAAGGACATCTCTTACACAAGAATTAATGAACATTAATGGAAAAAGAAGAAAAAATAACTCAACACATGTTTTTTAACTTAAAAATTATGCTAAGAGACATCCTTTGAGGGTTGGGCTCAGGTGGTGCGTCTGAGCCCACCACCGGAGCTTGGACTGTAGCCTAAGCCCAACAGAAGGTGCTGGGCGCGTCCAACACCTCAACAGAAGGTTGGCATGCCTAGCCAATCCTTTTCTTAGATTTGGGTGTTCTACCCGAGCCTTAAAAAAGTGTTTGGAAATGGGTCAAACATTTTTAGGCCTTTGACCATTATGATTTTAGTGCTAAAAAGGTAGAAATCTTAATTTGTCAACTTCTAAAAAATAAGCATAATTAAAATTTTAAATTGAATGTGCATCTAAAAATCTTCATTTTATTGTAGGATATGATTATTAAAAGTATTTAATTATATTGAATAAATATATTTAGGTGGGTAAATGTGTGAACATGTTTGTGAATAAATTTTTATTCGATATTTTGATTTGTCGCGGGGTGCGCGACGTCACGGCGATCGTCCACCCTCGAATGTGTGATGGGGGGTATATATCTAGTAAATATAGTGAGACAAGGAGTTCTTTGTCTCTTAGCAGTGAAAAAATGGTGTGGGAGTCGCCACCTAGTATCTTGGTCACTAGGAACCCTAACTGGTCTCAGAGATCGGGCACGGGGACTGGTTGCGTAAAGGGAAGGTATTAGCACCCCAAATACGCCCTACCTAAGGTAAGCTGCATTGTTTATTTGTCGATAAAATTCAAGGTCTCGTTGTGTTTCCTAGTTGTTGGGCCGTCCGTGGTTCAAGAAAAGTCCTCCTCAATAAGGAGGTCCTTATCTTATCGGGTAAAAACCTAACCATTCTAAAAATCTATGTAAAAACCATATTTTTAATATCAGGAAAAACATTTTATATATATATATTCGTAATCCCGAATACTAAAAGAAAACAAAAAGAATTTTTTAGAATTTTTGAAATATTGGCCTAGTTCTCATGGCTTGAATAAACTGGTTATTAAAGCCAAAATGCATGCTAATACATATATCGTTTTAAAATTTTCTTTGTTGTATGAAAAATATGATGTTGTAACATTTATATATATATATTGGAGAGACTAGGCCGTATTTTAAAACAAAACATTTTTTAATTATGTATAGATTTTTTTTGATGTTTTGACGTAAATCGGGTATTTTAATATTGGGTTAATATTCTTACGGTATAAAAATACAACCAAATATTAATTCATTTTGATAAAAATATGCAGAAAAATCAACAATATTTTTAAAGGTATTTAGGAAATTTTTGGAAAGTAAAAGACATTTTTTTTTTTGAATCTTTGACGCTTTGACGAAAACCGGGTATTTTAATACCGGATTTGTATATTCTAGAGTATAAAAATACCATACAATGTTGGTCAAAATACAATAATAAAATTACAGAAAAAGAAACATATTTTTTTAATAATTTTTGCAGAATTTTCTCAAATTTTTTCATATATGTATATATATATATAAATAATATAAAATATAATATATATAATATTAAATCGGGTGGGCCGGCCCAACCAACTGGCTGGGCCGGTCTCAGCCCAAAGTGTTGGGCCGATTTCGGCCCAAAATTTACTGGGCCGATTTCGGCCCAAAAAAACTATTACTTTCTTCTGGGCCGGACCCACCCGGAAGATTAGGCTGGGCCGGGACCGGCTGGCCCCAAAGAACAATGCGGGCGGGGGAATTATTTTCCCCCACCCTTCTCGCATGCGAACGTTACTCGTTCCGCATGCGGGAAACAAACAAATGCAGCAACGGAGGAGAAGAAAAATTACCGGCGCGGAGCAAGCGGCGGCGTCTTTGCGTTTCCGGCGGTCTTTGTAGCGGAGGCCGGTGGCGGTGTCGTGGCTCACGGACGGCGGCTCCCGGCGGCGCGCGCGGTTGTTTCCAATGGTTCGGTCCGTTTCCTCTTCTCTTCTTTTTTTTTGGGTTCGTTCCTCCCTTCCTTCTCTCTCCTTCTTCTTCTCTCTTCCCTTCCCTTTCGGTCTCTCCTTCTCCTGCTTCTTCTTTTTTTTTTTTTTTTTTCCGCCTTTTTCTTCTCCTCTGTTTTTTCTTTCCTCTGTTTTTTTCCGTTCTTCTTCCCCTCTGTTTTTTTCTTTCTCACTCTTTCGGGTCCCTTCTCCCTCTTCTGGTTTTTTCTCCCCCCTCTTCTTGCAGCTGGGTCGGTGTTATTTATAGAGCCAAGTGAGTGGCTCTTTTTCGGCTCTCATGGGTAACAGCCGGCTGGTCGGCCATGGGCGCGGCTGTCGAGGTTCGGTGGGTGGTGCGCGGTGGGTGGTCGGCCATTGTGTTCGGTCGGTGGGCTCCGGGCGAGAGAAAGAGAGGGGGCCGGCCAAAAAATTCAAAAAAAAGCAACATTTTTTCCTTCTTCCCATTGCCTGTTCGGGGGAAGAAGAAAGATGAATGTCGTTCAAAACGACACCGTTCATTTTTTTTTTTTTTTTTTTTTTTTTATTAAATATATGAAACGGCGTCGTTTTGGAGAAAACGCGCCGTTTCATTTAAATGTGGCGCCGAGAATGCGCCAAAGTCCAAATCAGCCCTCAATCATCTTTTGTCCCTTCAATTGCATCCCCGCGAATTTCGGTCTTCGCCCCCATAGTTGGCCGCGTTTTTCACTTTAGTCCTTGGTCTACGAATTATGCAATTGAGCCCTCAATTGATCAAATAACTTCCAATTTCTTCAATTAGGCCCCTGAATCAATTAATTCCAACCCCCCTACTTGCGCGCCTTCTCCAATTTGGTCCCTGGTTTTGGATTTCTTCAATTAAGTCCCTAATTGGCCCTTAAACTTCAATATTTATGCAATTAAGCCCCTGATTTGACTTAATAAATTCCTAAAAAAATATATTTTGGCCCCTATAAAATATATTTCTTCTAATTAAAGCCCAAATTGACTTAAAAAATCAATTTTCTTGCAATCAAATCCCCTATAAAATCAATTAAAAATCCAATTAAGTCTATAAACATCCAAACTTGGGCTTTTCTCCTCAAAATTCAAATTTCCTTCTCAACATGGCTCTCATCCTTCAAGAATATCTTGTCAAAAATCCAATCTTTGTATTTTTAACCTCCTTGACCGATTTTTTCGACCATTTGCCGAGCGCTTCCGCCTCCTGTTATTTTTCTAACCTCCTTTGGCTATTTATTTTATTTCATTTATTTGGGGACCCAAAAATGGGTTACAACATGATTCATCAATTTTTATTCGAAGTTAATTATAAATTTATTGTAAAACGATCGCAGATACTAAAAACTCAACAACTTGGATAAAAATAAAACAGTCATTAAATTCATTACGCACGAAATGAGTTGGGATAACAAGATTCTAACAACTAAATGTTGAAAAAAAGAAAAAACCTTCTCCTCTACCTTACAGAGAATTCAACCTTGGTGACATCAACATCATCGTCATCATCAATAACAATAAGCTGAGGCTGTGTTGGCGATGGCGATGGAGATGGAGATGGTGTAACAGGGCCTTCATGAACATTAATATTCTTCTGACGATGTTCATTTTTAGGGGAGAATTGACAGCTTGAACTTGGATTATTCTGCTGCTGAACTTTCTCCATTAAATCATAGTATGCTCTCCTGAAGAGAACAAGCTCTTTTGCTGCAATAGAATACCTTTGATGAAGAAGATGGTTATCGTAGTCGAATTTCTTCTTCATGGCATCAACTTGTTTGTCGTACTGTTTCTTCATGTCATCGATTTGTTTGTACAGATCATCGATGGTCTTCTTTCTTCTCTGATCTTGTCCATTCTCAGGCTGCAACCACTTCATCACCACCTTATTGGCAGCTTCCATGGAGGACATACTTCAAGGTTTGCAGCGAACTAAGAATATGAATATTGACTAAGAACAGAAGAAGACTGTAGTGGGAATTTGAAGGGGAGACCAAGTTGATATCTATATATAGTAGTGATAAGGATTATAAGATAGCAAAGACAAATTCCCATTATTAGAGGGATAGGGTTCTTAAGAACGAGGTTTTCCTCCTTCAGTCTCTTTGCCAGTAATGGAGATTGCTCCTGCTTAAGAAAACTTTGCAGCTATACCATCAGATAGTAGTATGCCATTGATGATTCTGATTTTTACTTCCTAATTAAGCCTAAATGGTAGATTATCGAGATTTTAGTATCTTGTAATTTTCTGTACATCCATTTGCCTATTTTTATTGTTCCCACCGACCCAAAACCAATTTAATTTCCCGTTTGGTTAAATTAACTTGGTCCCCAAACCAACCCTTTGAAATTATAAATAATATTATATTATATTAAAGTTAAATAAGTTATTATTTTTTTAATATGCACAACCAAAAATTTATTGGATTTGTATTTAAAAAAAATTTACCTGAATGAAAAGGGAAAAAAAAAGATTGCTGGTGTAACTTAAAAAAAAAAAACAGAGAGAGAAACGAATAATGTAATTATATAGTTAATGTGTTTTTTTTGTTGACAATTAATCATATAATTGTAAATCTTAGAATAATTATCATTATATATTTAACCTATTATTGAGATGGAGGCTAAAAGCCTTATGTTAATAGATCTCTAAGAATCCAATTCCATAACGTTCATGTGACATGAAATTATTTTATAATTTAATTTCGTCTAAAACCTAAAGAGTGAAATTGATCCATGTTCCATGCAGAAAAGCAGGTAATTAGAGTCAGAGATCACATGAAGCAAAATTGGAAATAGACAAATCATCATGTATTCATCAAAAAAAGACAAATCATCATGTGTTTTGTTTGTTTTGTACTCTACCAAGAAAATTATTACAACTAAATATACTAAAGCACAAGCATATTTTGAATTGTGTCAAACACTATTTAAGCACTCATAAAGTAAACGGGAGTAGTGCCATTTAAAATTTTTTTCACTTTGGTCTAGTAGCTTTTTAAAAAACATTGTGTCCTTTAGTTGCAAAATTAACACCTAATTATATCAATTTATTGTTTAGGGACAAAATTAAAAGACAAATAATCAACTTAGAAAAAGCACTGAAAATGGCTAATGTATTTATAGGCGGCGTAAGAAATACATTATAATACCTTAATTTATAAAATTAATACATTTCGGTCCCTTATACTTTTTGATATACAACTCTATTTTTTTATTTTTAAGTCTCTGGTTTTTCAAGGAGAGAAAAATTTCCGCTAGATTCCAGCATATAAAGAGAAAATCACTATTTTTACATATTTCGGCCACCAAATTGGTTGATGTTGGTGTTCACAGGTTTCATCTGATAAAAGCAGTTGAATGGTTATTGTTTCAAACCTCGATATTACCTGAAAAGGGAGATCAATGTCGAGGAAGAAAAATCTAATCCGTTTTGATTTCATGTTTTGGGGGCTGTTTTTAGAGTTTCTTAGGTTGATAAATTGATTTTAGGTGTTGTGATGGTGTTTATAAGGTGTTATTGGTTAAAATGAGTTGAGAAAAAGAAATTATAGGTAGACAGACGACAATTTGTTCACTCTTTAAAAAAATATAGGTCCAAACATGCGACCTGGGCTCTTTTTTTCATATGCCCAAATACATTAGGTCGTTAAGCAAGCGCACCTGAGCTTTTTGAAGGGTTTTTTTTTTGCAATTATTTTTACATTTTATTTAGGTGTAACATAAATTTATTAAATAAAATATTAGACCTCGTTGCGCCCTTGGCGCGAATCCCTGATTTGACGAGTCGTGACACAACATGTAGGGATTTCTTTAATGTATTTTACCCCTGAATTTCAAAAACAAAATGTAATTTAGCCCTATGTTATCATTGAAAGAAATAATTTCATCTTTTTTTATCGCTTAGATTAAAAAATTATACCTGATTGGGATCATATATTGATATGGGTTCTAAATTTTGTTTGTTGATTAAAGATAATTGTGTTCAATAAAGTATGACATATTCTTAAAATTTTAACTTAAATTCTTTCATAACTTTTTTGTTTGCTTCTAGATTTAATCTGATTTGTGGTTAAGACCCAATGAGGGTCTAACTAGGAAGAGAATAAGGGAAGACAAAATAAAGATAAATTATCCAGTTCGGTTAAATCATTATGGTCATGTCCAATACCTAAGTTGTTAGACAAGACAAGACTAGAATGACAAGTATATTTTTTTTAAACAGATCACCATTTGAGTTAGGCAGTCAGTTTGTTGTTTGTCTGCTTAGTCGAACAAGTCACACCAACTTCTCTTTTTTCATTTATTAATGCTTATTGTAGTCAATTAATTTATTCTAATACATTGGTCGAATCTTTAATCATCATTTCCAATATGTCATCGCATATAGGCAAAAATAACATTGTTTATATTTGTAATATAGTTATATGTTTTTTATCCGACCAGTAGTAAAGCATGAGCCCAAAGCCTAGTAATATACTAAAACTCCTTAGCATTTCACTGTAGCATTGAATAATGAAATCCCAAGGTATTTTTCAGTTTAGTCCTCAAAAAATAAAAATAGAACTTTTTTTTTCGTGTTCAACTTATGATTTTTTTTTCAGTTTCATCCTTTCAAAATAAGTTTAATGGGTATTAGACTTTATAATTTCTTACAATTTTATTTCAATTGAGTATCATAGTCTTATGACTCAGGTTGCGAGTTTCACGGGTTAGTTATGTTGACTCGGGTTTTTTTTTTCCTGTTTTTTAGATTTATTTTTTTCTCAACTTTATCTTTCAATATTTGGTTAATTAGGAATTAGGATATATAATCATAATTATTTTTTGAATTCCTTTTTATGGGGTTATCATGATCTCATGACTCGGGTTGCGAGTTTTACGCGTTAGCCAAGATGACTTGGTTTTTTTCTTTTTTTTAATTCATTTTTGTTTCAATTCCATCCTTCAACATTGAGTTGATTAAGAATTGGAATTTATAAAAAAAAATTATTTGCTTTTTATGAATTTATCCCGGTCTCCTCACTAGAGTTTGACAGGTTAACCTGGGTGGACTTGAGTCATTCTTTTCGTCCTTATTTATTTGATCTTATTTTCAATTTAGTCCATTAACATTGGGTTGATTTGGAATTGAGCTTCATAATTCATTTTTATTAACTTTCTATAGTATTATCACGGTCTTTAAACCCAGGTCGCAAGTTAAGATGGTTGATTTGGGTTTTTTATTTTCTTTTTTTAGTTGGTTTGTTTTCAATCTTATTCTTCAATATTATATTAACTGAGAATTAGGCTTTAAAATTTATTTTAGTTTGCATTCTATGAGGTTATCATGGTCTCACGACCCAAGTCACGAGTTTGTTTGGTTGACTTGGGTGGGTATTTATGTCTTTTTTTATTTTTTTTATTTTATCCTTCAACATTGTATTGATTTTGAATTAAGTTTCATAATGTTTCAGTTTATTTTTTATGGGTTTATCCCGATCTCATGATCTAGATTTGAAAGGTTAACCTGGGTCAGCTTGACTTATTTTTTAGTTGAGTTTTGTTTTCAATTTCATCCTTCAACATTAAGTTGATTGAGAATTGAGTTGAATAATTTTTGTATTTGCTTTCTATATATAGGGTTATTAGGGTCTTATGACCTGTGTAGCAGATTTGACAGGTCAACCTGAGTTGATCCGAGTTGATCTAATATATTTTTGTTTCAATACTTAAAAAATCAATGTCATCTTGATTTTTTTAGTTAAACTACATTTTTATCGGTCATATGGGTTATCTTTGGACCTGCTAAGTTGATTAGATTACATCAAGTTAATCCCTATATTGTTTTATTTTTTTATATTAAAAACATATTAACGACACCTGGATATTTTTTATGTTAAAAAAATATCTAATTCGACTCATAGTGTAGTGCGGGCAATTATCTAGTTAAGTGCTAAAAAAAAATCTTGTGCAAGGAAATTAATGAAACCAAAACAAAATACTCAAATGATGTAAGTAATGTATTGTTAATACAGATTTTGGATTATAAATAGGTAGATATGTTTGTATCAGTTTCAAACATGGTTATTAAATTCGGCAGATTATATTGGGTTGACTCGAGAAACTTGAGATTTAAAGTTTGACCCGAACCAAGATTTTCATTGAACCAAACAATACTTTGACTCGACTAGTTTGAGTCAGTCAAATTTTAATAACTTGGTTGACCTGACCAAAGCCGATCCAAACCTAACCGGATCAGTATCTTGTAAAAAAAGAATAAAATGTTTTTGTTTTAATAAAAGTATGTGACCTAATGACTTAACGACCCAAACTCTTTTTCAAGTAAGTATTTGAATATGATGTGACAATCATGTTATCCAAAAATTAGACTAATGAGTATGGATTGTTGAGTTTATCATAACAAGAGCATACTAATTTTAAAAAAAAATCCAAAAATTAAACTAGTGTTTATAAAGTTTAGTTTGGTCCTCTCATTAAATTATTGTGTCCTCTCATCAAACCTAAACCCTACTAGAGCACGAGTCAAGTTAGGTTGTGTGTGCGTGTATGAGTGTAAGCTTAAAGCCCACTTTGTTTAAGTCCTCTCATCTCTAAAATTTTTGTTGCCCTTTGGTTTTAAAGAGCTAGAAAAATTGTCCAAAAAACTATCTAGGTTATACAAAGTCAATTCTGAATAAAACTAAAGAAATTGATTAGACTTAATTTATGGACTGAATAAGACAATGAGCTAGAAAAAATAATTCTTCATAAACCTAAATCAAGCCCAAAACTAAGTTGCAAAAAATAATTTATTTTACAACAAACTCAAGTCCAAGCACAGCCAAACAGAGTCAGGCCTCACGAGTGTGTAGGTTTAAGCTCAAATTCCACTTTGCTTAGGTTATCTCCCCTCTAAAAGTTTCAATTCTTTTTGGATCAAATTTTAATTTCTCACCTTTCCACTATATAAACAATAAGGAAAACTTGTTTTTTTCTTTTTATTTATATGTGAGATATGAGTTTTAAGAATGTTTTGAGTTTCTCTAAAATATGTCAACCAAGAATTCTTTGGAATTAATTTCTCATTTATTCATAATCTTCTTAAATCATGTTAATGTTCCTTATTAAAGAATTTATGTTGAAGATTAAATTTCAATAATATTTTAACCTTAAAAGTGAGTGGATCTTACTTTTAATTTAACCTAAAAAAACCCATTAACCATATTTTAAAAAACTTTCTTCATAATGTTCGGTTCCAAGTTTCCATACAATGTTCACTTCCAATTTTCACATATAATGTTGTGTCTATTATTGTACAGGCATTGTAGTCAATCGGTTGGTTACATGTGGCATTGACCTTGTTCATGTAAATATATTTAATTTCCTAATAAAGGCTTATTTATCTTTAATATTCATCAAATATCTTATTAATGAATATAATATTTTATTAATAAATTTAGAGTAAAGATAAAGTTCTTGGGACAAAAATACTTCGTAAAAGAAATTATAAAGTTGTTATAATTGTTGTAACCTATTTTTGGGTCCCTACAAATAAAAAAAATATATAATAATAATAATAATAAAAAGAATTTGAACAGTGTCGTTTTGACACTTGTTCCTTTACCCCGCCGCGCGCCCTGCCGAAATCAAGGGAGCCGAACCTCGGCTGATCACGCCCAATGGCCGACCCGGCCATGACATGATTTGCTCCCAAGGCGCACTAGCAAAAGGGACCAGCTCCTTTCCCCCTTATAAAAAGGAGAGGCCCCGAAAGAAGAGGGGAGGAGAAAGGAGGGGTGTTTGTTTTTTTAGGGAACGAGAGAGAGGGCTGGAAAACTAAAAGAGGGGGAAAGTTTTTTGAACAAAAGAGAGGGGAACGGGAAAGAAGCAAAGGAAGAAAGGGGCCAAGCAACGCTGAAACAACGGGGGTTTTTTTGGAGAGGAAGGAGGAGAAGTTCGGTTGTGAAAAGGAGAAGAAGAAGAAAACATTGTTGTCATTGGACTTCCCACCCACTGCCACCTTCATAACCACGGGAGGCATCGTCGGTTTCCTCTCCACCACCACCGGCACCTCCCATGAAGCCGCTGTAGAGAAGGAAGAACATGGTTGACGGAAGAAGCAAAGGAAATAGGGGAGAACAGAGTGAAGAAGAAAACGGCGGAGAGAAGAAAGGAAGAAAGGCTGACCACCCTCCCGGTCTCCACCGCCACCAGCACCATCAAAGCCGCCAAACAACAGCGAGAACCACCGCGAGAGGGAAGAGCACCGTGAGAAACAAAAGAAGAAAGGAGAAGCGAGAGGAGAACGAGTAAGGGAAAACACGGTGAAGAAAGGGAAGAAAAGCTCACCACCGTCCAAGCCATTCTCGGTCGGAAACCGCCAGCAGCACCGCCTTGAGCCACCACAGTCGGCCCTCGCCCTTATCTCGTTTCTTGTTCATCTTCTTGCATGCGAACGTGCACTCGTGCACGTTCGCAAGCAAGAAAATAATTAGCATGTACGGTACCCGGTTACTATGCGCGTACAAGTAACCCGATGTACGGTGACCCGTTCTTGTTGTTTTGGTGGAACCCTGACCCGACCCATCTTCTTTGAAATTTGAGTCCGACCAGTAGAAACCGAGACCCATTTTATGTTGGGTGATTCGCCTGATTTCCTTTTTGGGCCGGGTCTAGACCGTTCGAACAAAAATTCTTCAAAAAAATTATTTCAAAAAATATGTGATTTTATGTAATTTTATTACGTATTTTGATCAATATCGGTTTGTATTTTTATACTGTAAAGATACAAATCTGGTATTAAAATACCCGGTTTTCGTCAAGACATAAAAAAATAAAATAAATTAAAAATGTTTTGTTTTCATGCATACGGCCTAGTCTCTCCAATATATATATAAATATTATAACATCATATTTTCACACAACAAAGGAAATTTCAAAAACAATATATGTATTAGCATGCATTTTGGCTTTAATAACCAGTTTATTAAAGCCATGAGAACTAGGCCAATATTTCAAAAATTCTAAAAAAATCTTTTTGTCTTCTTTTAGTATTTGGGATTACGAATTTATAAAACGTATTCCTGATATTAAAAAATAGTTTTTTTACATAGACGTTAGAACGGTTAGGTTTTACCCGATAAGATAAGGACCTCCTTATTGAGGAGGACTTTTCTTGAACCATAGACGGACCAATAACTAGGAAACACAACGAGACCTTGAATTTTATCGAGACAAATAAACAATGCGGCTTACCTTAAGTAGGGCGTATTTGGGGTGCTAATACCTTCCCTTTACGCAACCGGTCCCGTACCCAATCTACGAGACCAGTTAGGGTTCCTAGTGACCAAAATACTAGGTGGCGACTCCCATTCCATTTTCTACCAACAAAAGACAATATTTTCTTGTCTCCCCATATTTGCTAGATAGATACCATACACACTTCCTAGATTTTAAAAGTGGAATACTCGCCGCGCACCCGCGACAATAATTATGAGATTCATATTGCATCAAAACATTACTTCTAAAATGTTCATGGTCAATGTTCTATTAAGACTGGATATTAGTTAGAGTTATTGAGACTGATACATATTATGTTTTTTTTTTAATAAAAGAAAGCAGATGTTCTCATAAACTGAGGTATGAGAGATACCTAGAACTAATATGTAGTTGTTTGTCGAATGACATGTATACTGAACTGGCCCATATGAGGATTTTATATGGAGAGAACACATGTGTTTATGAAAAGGCTCACGTGACGGTTGTAAGTGATCATTAGACTTGAAATCACTAATTATCTTATATAAGAAGTGTTATGTTTTGAACTTGTTATACGTTATCCTAATCAAGGGTAACAAATGAGCATTTATTGGGTATAATATGAACTATATAAAGGTATTTAAGTAATCAAAAGAGAATTCATCACCCTAGGTGAATTAAAAAAAATATGTTTCATTTGTTATTGAATAATATTGATTGTAAATCATTGTGCAAAGTGGAATGAAAATCATTGTGCAAAGTGGAATGAGATTTGAAAAAAATTTCAAATATTTTTCAAAGAATCAATGACTATGGTATTGAGAACAAACATGATTTGACATAGTAGACACACTTCATGCTATAATATCTAAATCAAAACATTGATGATGATGGGATAATAATTACATTTAGAAACTGATCATCGAAAAGTTAAGTCAAACCACTTATAACTTTCTTAATATTTAGGGGATCATAACAGATTAGTAGATATTGTACTTGATCTTCAAAAATAAATCGATCAATTGTTGAATTGATAATAAATTAATTTGTTTAATTTATTTAATCCTATTTTATTTAGAATTGTGATTTATATTTGGGTCAACTTATTAGGGAACCTAATGGGTCACACACATAAGAGTCATTAGTCAGAAATTAAAATGTGATGATCAATCAAATATGACTTGATTATAAATAAATTTTAGAAATAAATGACTGAAACATAATTAATACAGATGATTATAATTCTAGACCTAGAAACAATGAAGTAAGAACTTAATTGAATAAATTTCTAAAATTAACCTAAAATAATATATGTGATATTATTTAAGGGGTAAATTAATATTTTATCATTTATAGGATTTTTAAGTTTTTCTATAATTAGAAAGTTATGTCTTTTATTTTCTGTGAGTAAAGAAATACTTAAAACACAAAAGAAAAGAGTTAACACTCAAAGGTATATCGATCACTCTCTCCTAAAAGGGTTTAGAAGATTTTTTATTGGTAGTTCATATGAATTACCGTTAGAGATCGGACATTTGGTTAACTTATGATTTGTGATAACCCAATTTTAAAGTAACTATTCAAAGCCAAAAAAAAATATTTGATCTTAAGATAATCTATGTATAAACCTTAAACAACTCTAGATTTGTCTAATATGATCATTAAGATTCCCAAAAATATTCTATATTTATTATTTTCACTGCATATACAGATGTTTTAAGAAAGCCAAAAATATTAGTCTTCATGATTTTCATAAGTACAAGATGATACGGTGCAATTACAAAATGTACTTGCATTTTCCATTAAAGATTGAATTATTGATGGTATTTTAATGTAAGCTCAGATTAAATATAATTTTTTTTAAGTCTCATCCAACAGGTTAAATTTTTGTGGTGACCAGCATTATTGCTCCTTGCCCATAAGTCGAAACAAAATTGAGATTGGTGTAGAATAAATTACAATTCAGTCTCTTTAGTTTTGTAAATTAAATTAAATGATCCCTCTAGTTTTAAAAAAACTACTTAATTAGTTCTTTTTGTCCATTTCATGTTACTTTATAATTTAATCTTTTTTTTTGTTTTAAGAAATAGAAAAAGGAAAGGTAAATAATATGAAAGGTTGATGAGAAGAGACATTTTTAGAACAAAATAATATTAATTAAAGTTGTCCATTTCAGGTTAATCTTTTTTTTTTTGAAGAAATAGAAAAAGAAAAGGTAAATAATATGAAAGGTCGATGAAAAGAGAGGCCTTTTTAGAACAAAATAATATTAAATTAAAGTTGTCCATTTCATGTTATTTTCTAATTTAACCTCTTTTTTTGTTTTAAATAATAAAAAAAGAAAATGTAAATAATATGAAAAGGTTGAAGAAAAGAGAGACATTTTTAGAAAAAAAAATAATATTAAATTAAATTTGTCCATTTCATGTTATTTTCTAATTTAATTTTTTTTTAAGAAATTGAAAACGAAGAGGTAAATAATATGAAAAGGTAGATGAAAAGAGACATTAATTTTAAGGGGGGAAAAACATTAAATTAAAGTTGACTATTCAATGAATGAATTAATTAGTTTGCAAGACTAAAGGGATTATTTAATTTATTTTATAATTCTAGAGAAACCATTACTCCATTAGTGTATCTATTTATTAATCCCAAAAGGTTGGCTTGTGATTAAAAAGATGAACTCATTTCCTTTGATTTTACTTCAAAGTTTGGAGTTATCATTTAAAAAATTATTAAATCCATCCAAGTATATAACAAATATATAAAAAGAAATAAAGCTTTTAAAAACTAAATAATATTAAAAAAAACAAAAATAAGAACTTCTCCTACGAGCCTGTGAGTTTGGTCTAAAAAAAACATCATTGCATACTCCAAATGGATTGTAGAGAACAAAAATATGAATCAACCATGTAGCTTAATTGAATAGATGATATATGCTACTTCAGTATCTCCAACAGTAACAGCATTCAAAATTTTACTGGGAAAAAAAAAGGAAGCAAAGTGAATGATATGATGAGCCCAGTAACTGGAATTAAACAAATGGCAGAAATTTGCTAAAGTCCAAAAAGTTTCTTACACGCTCCGAGGATCCTGCCTCTGCTATGTTTTTTCTTCACAGATCTTGTTGACTTCATTGTGTCCAAAGTATCATCTTCATCATGGATGGGTGATGCAGATGTCATAGATTGGTTATGGATCCTGCAATACCCTCCTGACACCGAAGTAGATCTTCTCATGGAGAATGCTTTCTTCACTGCAGAAGCTGATGAAGAAACCGAAGGGTTCCTCCTCAGCTTCATGCTAAACCTCTCTTCAACATCGTTTTCTTGATCATCTTCAAGAACTGAGAGTGAATCTTGAGTGGTGGCGGAGGTGGTGCCAGAACGGATTACGTTCATGGTGTTGATGTCCTGGTTTATTATCTTGGTTTCGCTTTCTTGGTGTTCGAGGGAGGTGCTTGTGTTGGATTTTGTGGGCTCAGGAAATGCCAAGGAAAGATCTGAAAAGTCTATGGATCTTGAATTGGCAGCGCCAAAGATTTTGATCTTGGAATAACCATTCATTATGATTGTTGGACTAGTATTGCAGAGGGGATGGAGACCGTAAAGACTTTGCCAGTGGTGGCCTGGTGAACTAGAAGGTCTTGAAAATGGGGCCTGGTGATCAGTACAAAGGATGGGACAAGACAGCTTAGAATGCCTTATGCCTGGTGTGGATTGGTTTAGACTACTTGTGATGTAGGGCATCTGTGGTGGAAGACGGAGTGCACAAGATCTACTTACAGTTGTATTTGGAATTACAGTATCAGTAGTTTTTTTAAATATTTTTTATTTAAAAATATATTAAAATAATATATTTTTTAAAAATAAGTTATTTTTTAAATTAGTATGTTAAAAAAATTTGAAAATATCAAAAAAATATTAATTTAAAGTAAAAAAATCAAATTTTATTTTTAATATTTTTAAAAAATAAAAACAAACAAGTTTTGTAGTTGATCTTAGAATTGAGATAATGTTCAGTAGATCTATATTGGTTAAAATAACTTTTTTCAAGACCAGAAAAAATGCAATGCGGATTTGAAGGAATGAACGTTTTTGTTCAAACAATTTGAGTTTAAGATCGTGAGGATTTTGTTTTTTAAAAAAACAAATTAATATCCTTGGACAAATTTATGTGTCGATTAGCACTAAATCTCATTTTAGAATGATTTTATAGGGCATCATCTATATTGATATAGTGAATTTAAGGAAATAAATCTTCTTTCATCAAAAAAAAGAAAATGAATTCTCTAGATATTGATTTCAAAATCTAAAGTCATATATCTTTTTTGGAAACAATATTGCTGGAGTGAATACAATTTATAATTTATTATAATTTTATGTTTGAAATAAAATATTGAATCATGTAATTAAATCCAGTTATATTATTTAGAATACATATAGAAATGAATAGAATTATTAATCTTGATTTTTTTTTAAATTTATAAATTATTTTTGTTTCAGAAATAAAAAAGAAAAGAAAAGATTCGGGCAAAAAACACAATAAAAGAAAAAGAAGAAATGAAAGATTAATAACAAGTACAAGAATATCTCTTAATTAAATTCATTTAATCCTCTTAATTAATTAAATTCAATTTACAGACTCCCAAACAGACTAAAAAAGTTATAAAAAAAGATGAAGCAACTCTTTTTAATTATCAATCTACCTCAAAGAATTGGACTTCCCTCAAGTTAGGAATAACATAATTTAATTATTATCTTAGATGAATCCATATTATTTTGTAAAGCAGGTTGAAATAGTTTCCACTTAAAAAGTGTTCAAAGACTTTTTTTATTATTATTAATGTGGGTGTCTGGGTCAGTTTGTGCGTACCTCAACTGATCTCATAGACCTTGAAGTTAACGACCATGTAAGCCTTCAGTGGTCCTAATATTTATAAGACTCGAACTAGTAACTTTTAGGATGCAAATCTAAAGTCTAACTAATTAAGTTATACCCTTTAAAATTAAAAAGTATTCAAAAGACTTACTCAACCAAGTCCAAGTATGTTTCGTCCACATTAGAACAACACGGCAATATAATGAAAATAATTAAAACAATAGAGTCCTCGTGACTTTGCATTATATAGTTTGAATGAAGAAAAAAAATACACTTTTTTGACTACTGCATTTAAGAACATGTGCTCCCGATTCAAACCATATACGGATGCCAGCAAATACAAATTTTGTATTTTTTTAATTAATTATTTATCTAAATGAATATATATATATATATATATATATATATATATATATGTTTATTATAGGCGACTTTAAAGAGACTTTAACACGATCTGAAAGAAGCAGTGATTTTCTTGATCGAGTATGTGCTAGATATGTTTACATAATTTTTTAATTACTTGTGATCTTCTGAAAGTTCCTTCGCATGGCCATCGACATGCATGGTTTAGAGGATCTTCAATGAGTTGCATAGGTAGATGTTTTGCTTACTTAGATGTTATGCTAGCCTTTTAACCACTGTCCAATACACCCTATTTATAGTAAGCTGTATTATTTATTAATTATTTTTTTAGGCCATGTTTTTATTTATTAGTCTTATCTAAGGTTCAAGACGGATCTCTTTTCGTGAGGAAGTCTTTATCTTATCAGGCTAAATTTTAGCATCACATTCATTTTCTACGTTGTATCTTCTAGATGCACTTTACAGTGTAATTTTATACCCTTAAATAATAAAGTCTGCAACTAATTCCTAACATTTATTGCTATTAATTCATTTGATTTAATACCGAGAGTATGCATTACGTTATGAAGTTCATACCACATATATTAATTGAAAAATTTATTTTTGTGGTATTTTTTTAATTTTGATTAAATCCTAATAGGTAACCATAAACTAGTTATGATACCCTTTTTGTGTTTAAAAAACAAAACATGAAAAAAATGCAATTTTTTGTTTTTTATAAAAATATGCATGAAAACCTTTTAAAATTTGGCTTTATGCACATAAATAAAAACATTAATTTTCTATGTGTTTTCAATGAGGAATTGTTTTATTTTTTTAAGTTTCAGAGAAAAACTAGGTATTTTTAATATCAAGTCAGTATCTTACTGTGTAATTCTACATCTTGATATTTGATAAAATTGTTGAAAAAAGACATTTTGTATATTTGAAATAAGGAAGTTTTAGGATTTTTTTTTGAAATTTTAGAGAAAAAACATGTATTTTCAATATCGGGTCAGTATCTTACAATCTAAATCTACAAAAAAGACCCATTCGATGGAAATATTTTTATTGAGGGTAAAGAAATATAAATTTGGATGAGTAAGGACTCAATGAGAATTTTGAAAGGTTTAATTAATTTTATTAAGGACTTAATTGTAAGGAAATCAGTTTTTGGAGTGAATTTGGGTGTTAATTGAAAGAAATTGAAGTTTGGAAACTAAAATTGGACTTGAAAAGTTTAATTGGTCAAATCATGGGCTAAATTATGGGAGAAAAAAGTTTGATATCTAGTTAGAGGTTTGATTGAAGAAATTCAAAATCAATGACCAAATCATAAAAAGCGTGAGACTTCAAGGGCTGAAATTAACCAAATCAAGGGCTAAATTAAAAAGAATTAAAAGTTTAATTATCAGTTAAGGGTCTAAGTGCACAAATCGGAAACCAAGGACCAAGATGAAAATGGTGTTAAACTTGGGGGGGTGATAATTGAGTTTGGCAGGGGTGAAATTGCATGAAATTAAGAGTTTGGAAAGTAGTTATAAGTGCAATTAAAAGCAATTGAAAGAATAGAGATTTAAATGAAATCTATTAGATCTCAAATTAAAAACCCTAATTTTTAAGGGTTTAACCTAGACGACCCATCGTTCACCCATTGTTTATCTCTTTCCTTGAATATTTTAGATGGTCGGGTTAGCACCTTTTAAGAGCTCCTTATAGAGTTCTAAACCTCTAAATAGCACAAGGTTTTTTGCAAATGGAAAGAGAACATCCATTCTATAACTCTATTTTCATGAAATTGGATGTTCACATCCCAATTCTTCCATGAAAATCTCCAACATCTTACCATTGATCAATAATCATTACATTTTCATATTCTAGGCTGATCGAGTTAGCACCATCAAGCGAATGAATGTGGAGCTACAAACTTTCAAATGGAGCAAGGATGGATCCAAATGAAAGGTGTGCATGTCCTCTACCAAGTTCAGGTGGCCTCCAATGATGTTTACATTAGAGTTTCTCCTATAAAGCCTAAAAAATGGACAACTCAATTAGCCTTGACTGAAATGCTCATTTGTGCAAAACCACCTAACCTTTTATATGTTCACACTTAAAAAATTCCAAAAGGTTCTTGTCAAGGGCCATAAATCTTTCATTCGAGATCAAAAGGTGAGAAATGCATGCCTTTGTCTTCAAGAAAGAGAAAACCACCTAGGCAAAACCGTCATCCCCAAAAACCATTGAAAGACAAAGGTTCAAGTCATTAACATTTGTCCAGAGCTCTCCCGTTTTGATTAAAGGGCTGAACTTTGATTAATTTTTTAGGGAATCCACCAAAAAACCTTGAAAAACCCTATAAATACCCTTAGAAATTAAAGAAAAATAAAGATGGGGAAGAGAGAGAAATGTGAGGATACACTATAAAAAGGCTGTAGTGTGAAGGTTCAAAGACCTAATATAGACGATTTAGCAAGCTTTGAAAAGAATAAAGAGTCAAAAGAAAAGAAGGAAGGGAAGTAATAGCCTATAGCCAGCAAGCCTATAGCCATGTGAAAACTCAAGGGTGGAGTCCATGTGGCCTGCTCATTCATGCTTTTTCAATGTTTAATGATGTTTTTTAATCTTTTTGGTATTATTTTGTGTTTTAGCATTTATGTGGATTCATGAATGAAAATGTTATTTTAATTAATCTTATTTTAAAGTTGTTGTTAATGTTGTTAAGATGTTTAAAAGGTGCTTGTATGTTTGGTTTTGATAAGGATAGTAGTTTTGGAAGCTGTCAAAGGTAGTAGTATATGTTTGGTTGCTTTTTTCTAGGTTATTAATGCATTTTCTTCATTCCTCGGTTTAGTTTGGGTCTCAAAATGTTTAGGATTGAGTTTTGATATTTTTGTTGGCTGATAATAGAGCTACAGTATTGGAAGTTGAAATCTTATACATGTTCTTGATGATTCGAGTTTATTTGTTAATGATTTTAATTCAAACCTATTTGTTCATGATAATGTGATTTGTTGGGGCTAAGAAAGCTTGGTTTGGAGACCTAAAATGTATTTTCTAAGTTTGACAGTATATGCTGAGTTTTCTAGGAAATAAATAAACTTAAATAAAATCGAAGAACACAAGAGTTAGGCTATCCTCCATCATCGTAGATCATATGAATGTGTGAACCATTTCTCAGGTCTGATGTCCTCGTCAAAGTCTCCCTTTAATCTACTTAACACTAAAATAATTGGGAATCATTATGGAGCTTTATTGTTCATATAAATAGTGAAGCTTATTTTCTTTTCTTTTCTTTTTCAATTCAACCTCCGCTATTCTTTTTTCATTCTCTTTTTTCATTTTTTCAATTTTGTATATTTTTTTTCAATTTCATCCTCTAACTTTTTTTCACAATTATCGAGTTGTTTTTAAACTAGCCAAATCAACTTAATCATGTCAGGGTAACTCCCACATGATTTAATTTTAAACTCGAACTAATCAAGGAGTCTCGAACTAATCAAGGAGTCGAGTCAAGATAAATTTTTATTTTTTCAATTTCATCTTTTTTTTTCTCAATTTCTTCCTTGGATTCTTTTTACCAGTCAGCCAAGTTACTTTTGAACCGGCCAAATCGGTTAGGTCACATCAATAAAACTCCCATAAGGTTTGATTCTAAATCCAAGTTAGGTAAAAAGTTGTGTCATAAGGGTTTTTATGTTAATTTCATCTTTTTTTTCTCAATCTTATCCTCAAATTTTTTTACCGGTCAAGCGAGATGCCTTTGAACCAACCGAGTCTATTAGGTCATGTTGATGCAATTTCTATTCAGTTTAATTTTAAACTCGGGTTAGACAGGGAGTTAAATTAGAAGGTTTCAAGGTTAATTCACCAAATCGACTTTAATAAAAATATCAAATATTTTTCTATAACCTAGATATTTTTTATTTGTTTAAAAAAATTTAATTTGACTATCAACATAGCGCAAACATATAAACTAGTTTAAATCTATTTTCTTTTTTTAAAAAAGTATTTGATAATTAAGTGTTACTTAAAAATTAAGAATAATTAAAAATAGTTGTGTTAAAAATATATTAGAGCCAAAAATAAGAGGATGGTAACGAAGGAAAATCCACATCTTCATGCATTGGTGGCTGTGCCAGCTGAGCGAAGCGGCTGATGGGTGCCAGTAGCTCTTGTCCCTATTTTCTCCCGCTTTACACCCTCTCCCGGCTTCTTGTGCCACGTCACCAGAGAAAAAAGGCCTTTGGAACCCACTCACGTGCCTTAAAAGGAGGCCCAGAATCAGACACGCTGGTTTGTGGACCCCATCTGAAACTGTTAAGTCTATATTGGCTCGACACGTTCCCTACAGTTTGGGATTTACTAAATTCCGACAAAGGTAACCGATGAGAGGACGTGTTCGTCCCAAGCCATTGACGTAACCTCTCCTGGTAATCTGGGTTTCGTGAAGTTACGTTATTGTCCTTTTGAACCAATTTCTTCCACTTTTTTTTATTATTCTCCACTTTTTTTTCATTTTTAAGAATAATATAAATACAATTTGTTAGTTGTTAATGTTTTTTTAAAAAAAAAAATTATTCGACCTTAATACCCATTATTAATTTTATTAAAAATATCAAAAAAAACTTAAAAATTATTAATTGAATTTTTTTTGGAAAAAAACTATATAAATACACTTGAAAAGCAAATTTAACGTACGCAAATCATCAAAATTCTATAAAGGGAAAAGAGAAAAAAACAATAGAAGGGCGTATTGGTAACCTGAGAAATAAAAATCCAAAAAAACCCCAGAGAAACGGCATAAAAAATGGAGAAAAGAGTCTGCTCTCGTCCTTTCAAAAATAAAAGGAAAAACAAAATAAGATAAAGAACCAGAAAATCAGAAGAAAAAAAATTCTCTTCATTTCTTTCTTTTTCTTTATCTCGTAAAAAAAAATTGTTTATGGTTTTTTTTATATATAATTTGTTGCTGGTTGTAGATTCAAAAGGAATTGAGTTAAATCGAATCGGAACGACGAGTTTCGATTTTTATGATTACTGAGTTGCAAAAGCGAGCTGTGAACTCGGTGGAAATGATGAAAGATATGGCCGATGAAGCTTCCGCTGTTGCTGCTACATCGTCTCCGAAGAACAGAGTGAAGCTCTTGTGTAGCTATGGCGGGAAAATCATGCCGAGAGCCGTTGATGGCCACCTCAAGTACGTTGGCGGTGAGACACGTGTCATTGCCATTCCTCGCGACATCAACTTCACAGGTTTCCTACTCTTTTTTTTTAATGCCCGTACGTAATTATTTTCTAAAACAGATGATTTTTTATTGTGTGCTTATAAAAAAATAAATATTAAAAAAAACCTTAAGTAATTAATCATGCAATTTTATTTATTTCTTTATTATTATTTTTGTTAGGATGAGATGATCTAATTCTATATAATAAATTATATAACTTGATAATATAGTTATTATACCGGCTTGGCCTGACAGTAGTCTATATTATTGAGATTTTAAAAATAAAAACATAAATGATGTTATTTTGAATAAAAGTTTTGAACAAAATCTTTTAAAATAAATATTTCTAGAAATTGATCTAATCAGGTTTATTATTCCAGTTACCAATTTTGATTCAAAATAAAAAAATTGGTTAAGGTTAAACCAGGTTTAATAACTATAAAGATAATATTTGGTAAAAACTACTAGAAGTATACCTTAACTAATCACACCCTGGGTTTACTCTCTAAAAATTACATGTTCGAGTCTCACAAACATCAGGGCTACTGGAGGTTTACATGGTCGTTAATTTCAGGGCTCATGATATTAGTCGAGATATGCCTAAACTGACCCGAAAATCCACATCAATCTAAAAAAAAATGGTAAAGGCTAAATTATTGCATTGAGTCAGAGATTTGAACTGACAAAATTTTATGTTTTGACATCTCCTTATGCGAAGAATTTGTTTGAACGTTAACTGTTATGTAGTAGTTGAGGATGGCAAGAAAGGCGATTGAATTTGGAAGCTGTGTAAATCCTGAGCTCTATGTCGTGTGTTAAAGATCAAACTAAAAAGGGTTTTCGTCAATTTCGTGAAAAAGAAAGATACAAGCTCAATCTTTAGGTGCTAGATTAAGCTTATATACATACATGATATGAATTAATTGCCTAGGTCGGCTTGTTTGATGAGCTATATAGATCTGTACGACAAAACTTGTTTGATCAACTAGTAGGATTGTGATGGTGATAGCTATGGAGCACAGCTCTTGTTTGTCTTATTTTTTCTCTTGCAATGGTTGCTCATGCGCTGTTAGCGACGGTGACTTCTTTTGCATGCTCTTCTGCTTTATCTCATAGACCATATGGAACTCTTTTATATGGTCCTGTTTGTGATTTGCAGAGCTTAAGAAGAAGCTTAGCGCGGAGTTTGAAGGAGACATGGTCCTGAAGTATCAGGTTATACCTGAAGAACTTGACGTTTTGGTGTCTGTAAGAACCAATGAGGATCTGAAGCATATGCTTGATGAATATGACCGTCATGAAAGTGAAGGAACTCCAAAGCTACGAGCCTTCTTGTTCCCTTCAAATCCTGCTGCAATAGAAAAATCTACTCCCATGGATCCCAGTGCACCAGAACAACGTTATGTGGAGGCTGTTAATGGTATGGTTCGTACAACTGCCAATTTTAGACTTTCCCCTATCAATGCAAATCATCCCTCCTTCAGCCTCTCTGCTAGCTCCTCTCCGAAAAGTACATCTCCAGAAAGCAACACTGTTGATTCTGTGCCCAATGAACCAACCTTCATGAATAGCTATCATGTTAGTAGAAACCCAATGACTAGAGTCCATAGCTCTCCAAGTCTATGCAATCTAAACACCGCCCACCACCATAGCAACAACCTAAACAACCACCACCTCTACCAGCACCAGCACCAGCACCAGCACCAGCACCATTACCATCCCCACCACCAGCAACATAATCCACATGGTTACCAACCTTCTAGATCACCTCACGACCTTCACAGGCTATCACCATCTTTGCCACCGGGACGGCCAGACTTTGGGAGGGCTCCTACTGGTATTGGCCTCAACCAATACTACTCTAGTAGACACAATTTAGGGAGTGGAAACTCCAGCAAATATGGGTACTATGACGACTACTCTTCTTATGGGTTGAGTACAGCTAATAGTTCAGTCAGTCTTCCTCAGAGCCCTAGCAATGGAAATGTGGAGTAGAGCATCTGACAGAAAAGATCAGGTATGCTCTTATGACTTGCTATTTGGGCTCAAAGATGGTACAGAAGACATTTTCTTTCTTCATTTTATACTCTTTTTTTTTTCTCTCTCAAATGGTAAGAACAGTCCATGCTTAACTTTTATTTTGGTGTTGTATATGTGAAGAAATTCAGAATATTTTCAGAAAATGAAGTTATAGATACATGTAAAGGATGTTCTATTGTACATTCCAAAGTAACCTAGCAGAACTTGTGATCTTATACTTTAAATCAAAGGATGATTTAGTTCATACACTTGATGCTAATGCTGCGTGCGAGTAAATTAATTTACTTTTTCTTTCAATTCAATTAGAGTGCTCTACTGAAAAGTAATTAAATTCATGCGAACTTGAAGCATCCTGGCCGTCGAAAGAAGCAGGAGACTGCAGGAGAGCTGGTGAGCATATAAATTTCTTGCAAGAAATTGTAGGAAAAGCAATCTCATTATATAATCCGGAACAGTAAAATCTAAACAGGTTCGGAGCATGAACAATTGTAGGAATATATTTTTACAAGCAAGAAATCCTCAATGGAGTATATATTTCCATGGAAGCAGCAAAAATCAAGTAACAGTGTCAGCCATAAACTCTGACCAGATCTGAACCCAGAACATAGGCATGCACATAGAAACTTGTACACCAACAGTTTGTTACACTAAATCTAAGCAAGCAATAAGCAACGTGCAAGGCTTATACATCCAAAATTTTAGCTGTTAAAAGGTGGTGGTTGGTGTTTAATACTCTATACTCCTGATTCTCACTTGGAAAGAGCAAAAATGTCCGGAAACTTTGACCCAACTTAATACCAGACCCAATCCCTACAAAATCAATTTCTTATACACATTTTCATGGTATAGAAGGGAAAAACCAGCCAACAGTTTCTCCATCTCATTTGCTATCTGTGAAATCTGCATCGATGACATCCCCGTCAGGTCCCTTGTTCGATGAATCTGAGGGTCCAGCTTCACTGCCAGGGGCAGGGCCAGCGCCGGGCGCTGCACCTGGCTGATTGTAAAGGGACTGGCCAAGTTGCATGACTTCTTGATTAAGGGCAGCCATGGCATCCTTCATCCCTTGAGTTGATCCACCTGCAACTGCATCCTTGAGCTCTTGGAGTTTTGCCTCAACCTTCTCCTTGACAGGGGCTGGAACCTTCTCCCCTAGCTCTTTAAGCTGCTTCTCGGTCTGGTAGACAACAGAATCGGCCTGGTTCTTTGTGTCAATGGCATCTCTCTTCTCCTTGTCCTCCTTTGCAAACTTCTCAGCTTCGCTGACCATCCTCCCAACCTGCATAAAATCCACAGGTCAATAAACATTATTCTACCATGAGAGCAATTGATCAGCTCTAAGAAGGTCAATTAATTAGCTTGTAGTTGATGAACCTATCCTATAAGCAAGAGTATCATAGCACTTCGATCTAGCACGCACATTAAAACATGAAAATCCTATTTTAAAGAGCAAGCAAGCACTGCAGCTCAAAACATGAAATGACTACTTTAACCAGAAGCTTATATGCATCACGTTAATGCAGTATCAAACATACCTCATCACTGGGTAAGGTGCTAGCACCAGTAATGGTGATGTCTTGCTTCTTCCCTGTGCCCTTGTCAACAGCAGCGACGGAGAGAATACCATTGGCATCAATATCAAATTTCACTTCGATTTGAGGAACTCCTCGTGGAGCTGGTGGGATACCATCTAGGCGGAAGCTGCCAAGAGATTTGTTGTCCCTCACAAACTCTCTTTCACCCTGGAGAACATTAATTTCTACACTTGTCTGTCCATCAGCAGCAGTTGAGAACACCTCTGATTTGGAGGTTGGAAGAGTAGTGTTTCTTGGGATGATTTTTGTCATAACCCCTCCTAGAGTCTCCAGACCAAGAGATAACGGAGACACATCCAGCAGCACGATGTCACTGACATCTCCAGCCAAGACACCAGCCTAGAGTCAAACAAGAACAAAGATTAGTTCACAAGAAATTATACCATATAACTACAGAGACATTGCCAAATGGGAATATATGCTGTCTTTTTTAACTGTGCAGTTGACAGCAATTTTAAATGAACAGCATGTCCTTGTTAAGAGTAGGGAAGTAGCCTCACCTGAACTGCAGCACCAAGGGCAACAACTTCATCTGGATTGACAGTGACATTGGGGTCTTTTCCAGTCAACTTCTTTACAAGCTCCTGTACAGATGGAATACGTGTTGATCCACCAACAAGGATCACTTCATCTAGATCCTTAAAGGACAGTTTGGCATCCCTCAAGGAATTCTCAACTGGAGTTTTAAGCCTGGTGGAAAGTACAAAATCAGTTGCTTGGTATGTTAGTTACAGTCATAAGCTCTCACCACCAGAGTTTGAAAGCAAAGACAAAAATGCAGATGATGGCTGGATGCACATAAAGTAAAGTGTACTAAATAAAATACCTGTCAAGCAGATCAGAACATAATTCCTCGAACTTGGCCCTTGTCAGGGTGGTCTCAATGTGCTTGGGGCCATCTGCAGTAGCAGTGATGAAAGGTAAACTGCAGAAGAAGAGAAACTTTTACCAGATTAAATTGAAGGTAAACCAGAGAAAGAGAGAGCAGACAACATGCAAAATAGAAGTACCTGATGTTTGTCTGGGTCAAAGAAGACAGCTCCATCTTAGCTTTCTCGGCTGTCTCAGTTAGCCGCTGAAGTGCTTGTTTATCCTTCAAAAGATCAATACCTTCGTCTCTTTTAAAGCTACCAGCAAGCCAATCAACAACTCTCTACATAGAAAAGATCGCAATGAATTTCCCTTGAACTAAATCCACAAAAGCATAATGAACTTAAAATAAAGAAGAGCAGGTCCAACCTTGTCGAAATCATCACCCCCCAAATGTGTATCTCCTGAAGTAGAAAGAACTTCAAACACTCCATCACCAACCTCAAGCACTGCATAAATATAATGGAGATTCAGTGCGCGTTTTCTATTTTCCTTCGATAGAGACAAAAAAGAAAAATTGTTTTTGTACTCTTTTAATTTTCAATTATGATAAGAACACAACACTAACGCTTTTGCCAAAAAGCACAAAGTAAAACTAATTGCAGTCAACGACCCACAACAATAAGATACCTGAAACATCAAAAGTACCACCACCAAGGTCAAATACTAGGATGGTTTCGTTGCTCTTCCTTTCAAATCCATATGCTAACGATGCAGCAGTAGGTTCATTGATGATTCGAAGAACTTCCAACCCAGCAATGCGACCAGCATCCTTTGTGGCTGTCCTTTGGGAATCATTGAAGTACGCAGGCACAGTAACAACTGCTTTGGTCACTTTGTCATTCAAGAATTTTGAAGCATCATCCACAAGTTTCCTCAAAACCTAAATTTACATAATTAAAAAGACAACATAAGAAATTTGAAATGACCAACAAGTACAAAGTGGAAAGACAATACTTGAGCAATGAGCTCATTATCCAAAAACTAAACCATAAAACATCAAGACTGAAGTTTTATTTCATTGTACTTCCCCATAAGAAAAAAGGACCAAACGTTTAAGCTAGACGAAACCATAACACCAACATAGCATGCAACATGAGTACAAAGTAGATAACTCATGTAATTAAACAGTGAAGCATCCAGCATGTACTAAGAGGCTTGCCCCAGCACAAAAACACCCTATTATCCAAAATCCCAAATCAAATAGCAAACGAAAAATAATTCCAAATCCATAGATAACTCATGCTCATCAAAGAAACATTCTTAAACACCAATTATTCAACATAAAACCTCACCACTCTAAGTAATTAGGAAAAACAGCAGACCCATAATTCCAAATCCAATAACATCACTAGGCAGCAACCAAGACACACAGGCAAAAAAGGTCAAAAGAAGCAGTCTCAATATACCTGAGCTGAAATCTCTTCGGCAGCAAACTGTTTCCCAATAGCAGGACACTCCAATTTTACATTTCCATTTTCATCCCTCACAACCTTATACGAAACCTGTTTAGACTCCTCATCTACTTCACTCATCTTCCTCCCAATAAACCTCTTCACCGAAAAGAAGGTATTTTCAGGGTTGACCACCGCCTGCCTTTTCGCAATCTGCCCCACAAGCCTATCCCCATTTTTTGTATACGCCACAACAGATGGGGTAGTCCTCTGCCCCTCCGCGTTTGTAACTATCGTGGGTTTCCCTCCTTCCATCGCCGCCACCGCCGAATTGGTTGTTCCCAGATCAATCCCTACAACTTTCTCATTAACTATCCTAACCGGCCCGGTACTATACCTTCTTCTTGAAGTGTTATTCGTATGTTTTAAGAACGTAGCTGTGGTTTTTCTAAGGTTTTGGCCAAAAAACACTGATCTTGGTGCAAAAGAAAAGGTGGGTTTTCTTGAAGATGTGCTACCAATCCCACCACCAACACCAAGACCATGAATCTGGGCAGCTGAGGAAGCCATTGTTGTCTGCTTATAACCCCAGAAACAAAGAAATAGAGATGGAGAGAGACAAAAGCCTAAGGAACTGGAGCGTGGCTTTGTGTGAGGTGAGGTGATTCTGTGTAGAAGAAGAAGATAAGAGAACGATGAGGGAGGGTTTTGGGCTTATAGAGAAGGTGAACGAGGGTTTCGTGTGTTGACACGTGGCATGTTCTGGAATGATCTAGGGCTGCCCGTTTGTGTGTTCAAGGGCAGGGATGATGGTCGTTGAAATTGGGAGGACCTGCCTGCCCTGCCCGGATGGAATCATCGAGGTGGTTCATGGTTTATTCATGATAGATAATAGATACTGCGTTCACCCATCAAAATGCTTTAGATTTGAAAACTATGGTCTGATTTGAGAGATTTATGATTTAAAATTTTATTTTATTTTAAATTTTAAGTTAAACTAGAAAAATTTTATTTAATAAAATTTTATTAACTCGATTAAACTAAGAGAAAATTACTATGCCTATATATATATTTTTATTTTATATCTACAACCCCAGCAAACAACAAACACGAATCCACTCTTTCTCTCTCTTAGCTTATAATGTCTAAACAAAATCCCTCTAAAATTTGTCCAAATTTCATCTTCATCTTGATTTAACCTAAAATTTTTCAAAATCAAAGTTTGAATGCTTCATAGTTGATTCTCTTTGTATTCTAGTGTCTATTCACTTTATCGAGTTATGGAATTTCTCTCATGTAATGCTCTCGTCGAGAATGAGAGAAAAAAATAGGGTATGTTGTCTCATTTATTTTATAAAATTTGTGGATTTAATGGTTGTTTAATTATTGTTATTTCCTTATAATATTGTTATTGTTATTGTTATTTTTTTATAATATTGTTTGGTTTACTCGAATAATAATAAAAAATACATTAATTTAAGGTTATTGTGTAACTCGTAAATTCCCAAGTTATTGTTCATCTTCGATATCTAAAAACTCAAAGGAGTTTAGGAAAGTGCAAAAACAATATGGATTGTTTTCTTGAAAACCTAAATAAATCCCCAAATTAAAAATTTGTCTTATTGTTCGTATAACCATAATTTTGTATTCTTTTACTGTAACATATTTAATTAGTGTTCAATTATGCAGGAAACAAAATGCCCAGCATTATTGTACTTCAGGGGTTGCTTCATATGTTATGAACAATTGCTTCTTTGACATATTATATGTCTTACATAGACATGTTTATTTACAATTTATGACATGGACTTGCATGGTTTAGTCTAAGAGATTACATGGGTAATAAAATAATTGATGATGCATGGACGGTGTAGATATTAAATATGCATGAAGTAAAGAAAAGGAAGAAATCTACTTTTATGTTGATGTTGATCCTAATGTTGCTCCTCTACAAATGGAACTAGGTAAGTGTTATATAGGCAAACCAAATGTTACTGGTAGGTCTGCAAGAAGAAAATATTTTTCAAAAAAAAGATGGTAATAAAATTATATTAGTTGTTGAGAAAGAAGATTTAGATTTTGATGAAGATGGTGTTGGTGAGGGTGCAACTGCAAATATAGGTATTGGTCGGGATGATAAAGTTGTGGTGTTGATTTTCAAGCTGATGCTAGTAATTATAGCAAAGTTGTAATGTTGATTTTCATGTTGATACTTGTAGTTCTAGGGAAGGTTTGGGTGTTGGTGTTGGTGCTGGTGTTGGTATAAGATCTACAATCTTTTTCTCAAAGTTTAGGATCAAACTGTAGTTTCAAATCATTTATATGTAAGATTTCTTGTATTTGTTTTAATGAGCATTTGGGAATGCGGTTGAAACCATGTTTTTTTTAAATTTGATTTTTTTTCTTAAATTGTTTTATATATATATATATATTTACGTTTTGATGTGCTAATTGTTGTTACTCATTTTGAAGTCCCACATAAACATGCAAACAAAATCAAGAAAATATATATATATATATATATATATATATATATATATATATATATTAGAACGCCCAGGAATTGCCAAAAATTGGTTGAGGAGGATCAAAATACCTAAATTTGAGAATTTGACAACATATTTCCGACTGATAAAGGCTCTATTGGTAAGGAAAATTTAATTTAATGATGAAAATCCAAAATTAAGTGTTTAAGGACTTAATTAGAAATTTTCAAGGTTTAATTAAATTTTTTGAGGGCTTAATTGCAAGGAAAAAATTGATTTTGAAGTTAATTTATGCTTTAATTAGAAGAAATTTAAAGTTTGGAGGTCGAATTGCAATTTTAAAGAGTTGATTTGGTCAAATCAGGAGCTTAATTACATAAAATATTGAAGCTTGATTAGTAATTAAGGACTTGATTGAAGAAATCCAAAACCAATGACCAAACCGAAAAAGCGTGTGAATGCAGGGGTTGAAATTGATCAAATCAGGGGTTAAATTGAAGAAATTAAAAGTTTGTTGATTAATTAAAGGTCCAAATGCACAATTTCATAACCACGAACCAAAATGAAACATGCGGTCAACTTTGAGGTTGATAATTGAATTTGACAGGGGTGGAATTGCATGACATTAAGAAATTGAGAGGCAATTATGGGTGCAACTAAAAGCAATTGGAAGAACATGAACTAAATTGAAGTTTGTCAATTTTCAAATTAAAAACCCTAATTTTTAGGGTTAAACCTAAACGACGCTTCACTTAAATTTAATGAAGGAATTAAATGACACATCGTTCGACTATTGTTCACCTTTTTTCTTTAGAGGTTTTAGCTAATTAAGTAGACATCTTCAGACGAATGAATGTGGCGTCTCCAACCACCTCAAGAACTGTAATCACCACCATCCAACTAAGAAACACCATATCTACAAAGATTAGCTACTCATGTCAAATGTTTACATCTCATTTTCTTCAATGAACTCAACAACATCTTGACCCCGATTAGTCATCACTGTATTTTTAGATTATAGGCTGATCGAGTTGACACTTTCAAATGAATGAATATGGAGCTACAGACCTCCAAATCGAGTAAGGTTGAATCTAAACAAATAATGTGCACCCATATACTAACTTTAGGTGTTCTTCAATAAAGATACATCGATATTGCTCCGATATAGCATCGACAGTGGATAACTTAATCATTGATAACTGTGATATCCATTTTGTAAAATCGCTAATCTTTTTCATGTGTTCACACTTCAAGCTTTCTCAGTGGGTTCTTATCAAAAGTTGACCACGTTTCTCTTAAGATCAAAAGGCCAGAAACAAGCTTCTTGGTCTCTAAGTTTGGAAAAACCATCAAAATCTCCAAAACCAAGTTTGTTGCAAAACCATCATTGCAAAACCAGTGTAAGTACAAAGCTCATAATTGTAAAATATACCCAAAATTCTCCTAGTTTGATTAAAAAGTAGAGCTTTGATGAATGAGGATCAATCTTTGATTAAATACATAAAAATCCTAGCTTGAAACCCTATAAACACCCCTATAAAATCAAGGTAGAAGGGGAGGAAAGGAGGAGGGAGGGAGAAAGAGGACCGAATAATATTGAAAAAGGAACCCTAAGTGTAAAGGTTTAAGAGTCTAGCACTAGATTTCCTCAACTTTGAAAGAAAGTAGCAAGCTTGGAAAAAAAAATGCAATGGCTATTGTTAGAACTTAGAAGGTATAAAAACTTCACTTAGTCTAGTAGATGATATTCATGAGGCATATCTCCAGCTTGTTTATGCATGTTTAACAATGTTTTCAAGCACTTTTTTATATCGTATTGATTGTGATTTTGGTTTCAATTAGTATGTAAAATGTTATTGTTATTGTTTAAATCTTATTTGAAGTTATTGTTGATGTTATTGGATGCTAAGACAATATGTTTGTGATTGATTTTGATAAATAAAATGGTTTTCAAATTTGTCAAATGTGGCGGTAAGGTTTGTGATGTTTTTATGTGTTGGCTGATGCATTTTCTTGGTTTCTAGGTTTTGGTTGGGTATTATTGAAGGTTTAGAAAAACAATTTGAATCCAAATTGCATAAATTTATAAGCTGATTTAAGTTGATAGTTTTGAAGTTTGGAATCTCTTGCATGCTTTTGATATTTTGATGTTATTTGTTAGTTTTTTTTTTATTCAAACATGTTTGGTTATGGTAGTGTGACTTGTTAGAATGAAGAAAGCATGTTCTAGAGGTCAAAATACCAACTTTTAGGGCTTGACAAGATCTTGGGTATTCTTTGGGTTTTTAAAGTAGTGTTTTTTGTGTTCTTGGGAAGAATATTATTTTAGCCCTATGATTTGGATTAATTTTGGTTCAATACTTTTCACAAAACCATTCTAGCAACTTGATTAGTCAATAATATAAAGTTTATTTGTATTAATAACAAGATTTGAGGGGTTTTAATCTTAGAATTTTGGTTTTGAACCAAAACCTATTTTGACAAAATCATGTTGATTCTTTAGTAATTGAAGTGAATGGATGCTAGATTATTTATCCTTTCATGATTTTTAACATATTTGTATCTTTGTTTAAAAAAACATATCTGATTCAATTTCAATAAAGAATTTTAAAAAATTTAAAAATTTCAATTTCATATTATTTTATTCATCAAAATCTCAATTTTCCAAAAATTTATTACAACTCTTTATAAAAAAAACTATAAAAACCTATTAATACTGAATATGAAGATAAAAATAGAAAAAATATTTTTTAAAAACTAAAAAAATAAAAATAATTAAAGAAAACATTTATTTTCTAAAAAACTCTTGCATCAAATTGACTCTCTCTGCTTCATGCATTATCATAAAATCAACTATAATGGTTAAATTGCAATGATCTGATTTCCTTTAAGGTGGAATCTTTTGATAAAATGTATTGCTTTCCTTCGTTAGGCTAAGTATAAAGGGAGTGAACTACTCTTTATTTTGCGTAGTATAAAATCTATTAGAACAATCAACAAAAGTGTATGCTTTTGTAAAATGCATCTGTATATTCAATTGATATTTTCAGCATATTATATCAAAAATATATACAAACACCTAAATAGATATCAAAATAATACTTTTATAATCCATATTTATTTTTAAAAAATAATTTTAAACACGCAACATAAACACATTAACAAACACACTAAGAGTATGTTTGGTATGGTGATAGCAATTATTTTTTAAAATAATTTTTTTTATTATTTAAAATTTATTTATAATATTAGTATACCAAAACACTCAAAAAAATAATAATTTAAAGCAAATAAAAAAATAAAAATATTTTAATTTTTTTAAAAAAACGCTTTTGAAACCTTAAAAAAAACAAAATCATTTTGGCAGGTGGGATTTCGATTCCCAGTGTGTCCAGATCGGTTTAGGTCTGGTGTTCTGTCATCCCAGCAGCAGGTAAATTCTAAATTTTTTACTTTGATTTCCTCATAATTTGACTGTTTTATGTCAAACAGTTTGTAATTGGTTGCTTTAGAGAAGTCTCAAATGGTGATCCGTGATAATGTTGGAAAAAGGTAGAGAATATGAACAAGGAATTGGGAAGAAAAATGAGAAGAGTAGCTTGTCTGAACAAATCCAAAATATATGTACATGTCAGACAAGCAGCTGTTCCATAGCTAGCATCTCCCTCCATGAAAAACCTAAAGATGGAGGATACGAGATGCGATACTAACACTAACCAAAATTAAAGATTCTATATAAACATCTTGGAAGATAAGGAGAACCTAGCTAGTCTTCCATTTTTCCATTAATATGTATCCTTTTTCCCACCAGAAATTGTAAAAGAAGTTAGTTTTAGCTCATCCAAGATCTTAATTCTTATAAAATGTGTTGGCTTGCTTTCTTGTTTCTCAATTCTTAATTCAGGTATGACATTAATATACAACATTCATCAACTCTTCAACCTGCTGATCTACAGAAGAGATTAAAAAGGAGAGGTTTTTGATTGTGAATGGACAGCATGGTATGGCTTCTGAACAAGTTTACCAGAAGAACAAGGTTTTTTTTTTTTTAGGATTTTAGGCATTCATCATGTCTGATTTCTGAAATCCCATTATCTCGCTTCAGTCTGATCCTTACTCATTATGGATCTAGTTTTCTGATCATTGCAAAACCAAAATACATATGATTTTACGTGAAATTCTTCAGTCACTTTTAGATGATAAACTTAATTCCACAATCATAATTCATGCTGTACGTACGTAGTTTCTTGGGCTTCCTAGAATACCTGGGATGCTATGATATATTAGCATCTCCATCGTGATCACAGGTGAGCTTTTGCCGGCCTTGTCTAATTATGGATCAGCCTGGCAGGTTGCATCACTAATCCTAATAATGCGAATGAGATTATGATTTTCTTTGAAAACTTTGGATTTGGGAGATGAAGTGCACAACAGAACCGTTGTTTGATATTAGATATTGATCACAATTATACTTGATTAAGAGAAAAAGCCTCGTGGAATGAGGCATGCATGCAGTAACTTGAGAAGAGAAAGTACCCTTCATGGCTGCCATGGCTGCAAAACCTACTGTAAAACAGGAACGTGATGGCAGTATGAACCCATTACTGTCTTTTGATTCCATGGCATCAAGGCCAGTGCTAGTGGAGCAAACCACATGACACCACTGAAGTGCCAAAATTGAGAATGTCACTGGAGTACTGCAATGATCTTTAATTAAATCCTCTGTATATCATCAAAAATGATTTGACTGCTTGATTTCTATGTAAATTCCATGAAATCTACACAATTGGCAGGCATTTTTGTTCTTGCATCTGCGAGGCATCTTTTGCTTCAGCTTGAGATGAGGAACGGAGGCTGAGTCTTGCTGATGCCAGTCCATCTAGCTCGTATTCTCACAAGGAGGTAATGCCTCTGATTCTTGATATCTACTCAAACTACTCATCTGGCTCTCTAGGGTTTTATTTGGTGAAAATTATAATTTCGATTGCTGTAATTGCAGGAAATTGCAAGAGAAGAGGTGGAAGTGATAATGAGATCTTATCCCAATTTTTTTTTTATCAAATAAATTTATACTTTTTAATGTTATATTATTATTATTATTATTATTATTATTATTAAGTTAGGCCTGGGTAATATATGGGGAAAAGATTTTGTTACTTTTTCTATATAATTTTTAAATTATTATTTTTTTTAAAAAAAAAGTTCTATAGTCATTAGGGATTTTCTATCTTTAAATTATAAAGTTTTTTTTTCAATTACATAATTTTTTAAATCCTGTTTTGAAAATTATCTTTTGAACTAAAATAAGTTTTTTAAAAAAAAACATTATTTTAATTTTTTTTTCTTAGTAAACAGGTGTTTATTTTTTTAATAAATATATATGAAATTAGAATAATTTATTATTAATTTTAATAAGATACACTATTCCATTAATAATCTCAATTCATGGAGTATAATCTTTATAACTTCTCTACAAACCTATTTAATATATTTAAATATATGCCTTTTCATCCTAGGAGTTTGCTAATCTCGAATTAAAAGGTAATTTAATTCACTAACTACATGTTATTTTGAAGGATTATATTTGAGAAACCGTACACAATGCATAGCCTGAATATATTTGAAATAAAAAATAAAAAATTATTTAATCTAGTTAAAACATCAAAATCCAACTTATTATTTTTTTAAAAATAATATTATTTTAATTATTTCTTATAAAAAAATTAAATCGGATTGAAATTTCAAATCGGGCCTTCCCCGGGTTTACCCGAGATGAGTTCTAAAACAATGAACAAAACCTTAAAAATAAAATAAATGGAGAATACCTAAACTACCCTGGTCTTCTTATGCTGCCTAGCGCCTACAACCCTAACTACAGTGAGCTCTCCATTTCCTTAAAAAAAAAAAAAAAAACATGAAAAACCCTCCTCCTCCTCCCCCTTCACTCTAAACCCATAAATTCTTCCATAAAAAAAGAAGAAGATGAGCTCCATAACCACAAACCTTGCCTCTAAAACACTGAAAAGGCGATTCCTCCCATTCACACCGAAACCCATCACCATCATCTCCCGCTCCTCCTCCTCCTCCTCGGAAACCCAAATCCAGAAACTTGAACGCATTGCTGACGTGCTTCTTGACCTAACAAAGATCGAGAGGCACGACTATGCCATTCTCTTCAGACATAAAATGGGTCTTGGTCGTTATGGCCCTGCTGTCTCTGGGGCCATTTTATCAGGCCCGGCTGCACCTGGATCCGCCTCCGGGGATGTGAAGACGGCTGAGAAGACTGCCTTTGATATCAAGTTGGAGAAGTTTGATGCAGCGGCCAAGATCAAGGTTATAAAGGAAGTCAGGACTTTTACTGATTTGGGTTTGAAGGAAGCCAAGGACTTGGTGGAGAAAGTGCCTGTGGTTTTGAAGAAGGGTCTTACTAAAGAAGAGGCTGGTCCCATTATCGAAAAACTTAAAGCATTGGGAGCTACTGTGGTACTTGAATGAATTTGTTTTCTTTCTTATCTATAAAAATTATTTTTGGTGAATTGTTATGTAGAATAACGTGCTGTTCAACTTAAATGATCATGGAGAAATTTGGAGGACCTACCATGCCATTTTGGTTATCATGGATTTCTCTAAATTGTGGTTTTTGTGTTACTATTAAATATTGAAGTGATTGAAATCTGATTTTAGGACTTGTTGATTAGTTTTTAGGATATTTGATATCAAGGGAGGTTGGAACTCAATGCTAGCTGAGCTATAAAATTCCGAAGTCAGGAGATTTTTGTTGATTAATTGATGGATAAGGACTTGAGTTAGTTTTCTCTGAATCTGGTTCTTATGTTACTATTAAATATTGGAGCGATTGAAATCTGATTTTAGGACTGCTTGTCGATTAGTTTTTAGTGCATTAGACAATAAGGGAGGTTTGGAGGAGGGGGAAACTAATGCTAGTTGAACTACAACAACACCAAAGTCTGGAGATTTTTGTTGATTAATTGATGGATAAGGATTCGAGTTGGTTTTGTTATTGGCTTGTTACAACTTAAATTTGTCCTCAATGGTTATGACATGGTTAGTTTAGACCTTGCCTCATACATTGAAAACATTAACTCAGAGTTTTATGTTAAAAACTGGATGTTTAGGGTGTATGTAAAGATTTGTAGTTTACAAACTTGTGCTGAAGATAGATTGCTTTGGTACTAATTTTTCCATGAAATTGACATCTTTTTTACCTGAGAGGCGGCTTCTGCCCTCTCACATTTGTTCTCTGTTTTCTAAATTTTTGGATAGGTCGTGTCACATAAGAACAATGTCCTTCTTGTTAGATTTCTCTAGTCTGGTATGTGATCAATGCCATGTTTCATATCAACATAGACACATTTTCTCAAAATATTTGTTTTGTTGGCTTGTATGCAATGGAGGCTGTTATTGCTGGTTCTTCTAGTTATATTCTTTTAGGGTTGGTGTTGTTGCTAGGATACATGTTTAAAGAAGAGCACAAAATGTGTTGCTTCTCATCAATTGCAAATTCCCTGTCAAGTTTTACTTGGGATTGTGGGAGGTTGAGTTGGTCAAAGACATTTTTGGAGTGAAAAAACAGATCTGAGGTTTTTGGTTCTTTGTTGAAATGTCGAAACACTTGAAAGTTGAAACACCATGGTATTCAAAGCTTTACCACGCACCGTATTTTACTCACAGAGGATGAGAATGCTCGTGGTTAACTTCATGGTCAATCCCCTTGATTGTTATTGGCATCATCTACTTAATTGCATCAGAGAAAATCGCTGGAGATTCATAAAAGGACAGCAGTGCCTCTCTGGTAGGCATTTTACATAGGCATCAGTGGCTTCTGAGCCGCTACAAGACACAAAGGAAATCAGAACAGGCTTTTCTCAAGTGGTGTGTTTCTTCGAAGCGGGTGATATGACATCTTATTTCACACAGATCGGAAAAGTATAGCTGCATTAATATGAAAGACCATCTATACATGAACCTATGACGCAGATACGAAAAAGTAAAGTTGCATTAATATGAAAGACCATCAATACATGAACCTATGCAGGACATATCGCTAAGACCGCAATGAGTTGCGTGCGAGAGATACAGCCAGACAGCTTAGATTCCATCTTTCCATATAACAAAATGAACAGGAACACACATGCATGTTGTAAGCAACTGTTCCTCTGAATCTCAGCATATAGTCAGGGGTGTGTAAAAAAACCGGAAAACTGAATAAACCGAGAAAAAATTAACCGAAAAAACCGAACCGAAAAAAAAACCGATTAAACCGATTAAAATAGTTAGAAAAAATCCCGGTTCGGTTCGGTTTCGGTTTCCAAAGTCTGAAACCGATTGAACCGAACCGAATCGAATCGGTTCAACCATTCCAGCATTAAAAAAAAAACCAAGTATAAATAGAAAAAATCCTAGATCTAAAGTGCAGTTGACGCCCCCCTCCCTCTCTTTTCTCTGCCTCTCATCATCTTCTCACACAGCCCCCCTCCCTTTTCCCTTTTTTTCTCTCTCTTTCTCCCTGTCTCTCATCATCTTTTGATTCTTTTCACAGCTCCCCTCCCTTTCCCTTTTTTCTCCATGCCTCTCATCTCCCCGTAGCCCCTCCTTCTTTTCTCTCTATCTCTCATCTCTCATCTCATCTCTTTAAGTTCACCCTTGCATCAACAATACATTTACTCTAATCAAACTACGTGGGCTGGGCGGATAAAAAAAGAGACAACTTTTTGATGATTAAAATTCTAACTCCATTTCAAGTTCATCTCTGCAGTCTGCATCTTGTGGGTTTTTGTTTTTTTTTATTTTATTAAGTTATAATTTGCTTGTAATTTGTGGGTAGATTTGTGTTCCTGAACAACAGAAATCGAGATTTGCTTGTAATTTGTGGGCACTTTGGACATCGAGATTTGCTTGTAGTTTGTGGGCCTTTGGGTAGATCTGTTTTCGTGAACAACAAAAACTGAGATTTGCTTGGAGTTTGTGGACACTGGGCACCGATATTTTCTTTTTGGTTTTACCGGTTTTTGAACAACAAAAACCGAACCGAACCGAAACCAGTCGGTTTGAACCGGTTTCGGTTCGGTTTCGGTTTTAAAATTTTAAAATTAATAATATCGGTTTGGTTCATTTTTTTATGTAAAAACCGAACCGAACCGAACCGGATTTGCTCACCCCTAGCATATACTTTCTTCTGCTCAAGTTTTTTTATTTCCCAAATCTACACGGGTCCAACCATAGCATTAGTTTTTGATATCGGTTCAAACAAAAGTTCCGAAAACCCTAGTTCCAGCAAGTTCGTCACAAGGATCGTTCAGAGCAGTAAGGTTCAATTGTTAGCTGATGATTTACCATTTGCAAGCAGCACATATAAGAGAATATACAGAAAAAGGTACAAAATGGAACTGTGCCATGAAATACTCCCAACATTATGATGCCTCGAGTGAATTAACATGATTATGACTTTCCTAAATAGATTGAACATCCAGATGAACTTCAGTCAGGGATCATGCAGCTAGATTAATACTTCCACCAAATCATTCTCAACGTTCACTTGTTGTTTCTCCCAGGTGATTTTTGTTCAAGAGATATATGCTATCATGTTAACTGCAGATAGGATACAGAAGAGCAGAACCTATGGGACAAAAATCGTTCCTTTAGTAGGCTGCTGTAGCTTGTGTGCTAACAAAGGAAAGGGAGTTTTTGAGGATCTAAAAGGATATCATAGCCAAAGTTGTGCCATTTATTATGAAAGCTTTGGTGTTGGATTGGAATATTGAATCATCATTGTCTTCTGTAACATTTATCTTGTAGAACACATTGTGCTTCTTCAACACATGATACTTGGAAAATGGCCAAGTTCGTGTGCAGATTTACACTGACAAGCTTTACAAGGCATCGTACTTATAGCATATAATTTGCTGATTGACATTTTGATGAAAAAAATTTCCAACACTGGAAATCCTTGTGATGATTCAAGCAGTAGAAATACAGCGAAGTCTTTCTGACAGAGCATCTTATCCTAAAGAAGGGCGAAACCCATGAATTGCCCACTCAAGGTGGCATGATTGGTCAACGGAGGGCTATTTCTTTCTCTTTCTTCTTCTTCTTCTTTTTTTTTTTTCTCAGGAATGGTCGATTTTTCAAGTAAAAATGGCCAGATTTTCATTAATTAGTCTCATCTGGTAACAAAAGCCAAAGAAATGAGTAGTGCATAATAGTGATGAATCATTTTGATATAGATAGATAGTATAACATAACTTCCGCTGCATGATCAAATGCAAGTATTACACTATGTTTTCAAGGAAATACAAGGTTTTGCTCATGGTTGGGCCAATAAATCTTTTCCCTTGGACAAGGTAAGGGTGCTGGTTGGGCAATATAAGTTGGAAGCTGCTGTCCAGGCATCACTACTGCAAAATCTGATGCATAAGCTGCTGGAACCTGTCACAAAGCCAAGAACTTATTTTCATCAATTCATAGAAGCATATAACCAGCAGGCTTCTTACACACTAGGCCGAAGAAAAATATATGATTGAGTTTGGTTAGTGTTTCAGAATTAAAAAAAAAAAAACAGATACAAAAAGAACAAATACGTGTTTAGTTAGAGGGATCAAGACAAAGATATAAAATAAATGTTTCTAGGATATTTTTAAAATGAATTTCTGTCCTTTCAAAATAAGAAGTACAGGAGACATATCTTCTTTATCTCTAATATCTCCATCTCTTTTGTCTCGGGACAACAACCAATCGCTACAATAGTACATGGTTTTCTTTTTTTTATCAAAAAGTGAAACACAACTTAAATGCTTAGTGAAGACTTACCGTTTGAGGGTTTCCAAGTTTGTGTAGTGGTCTTGATTCTGAAGAACCATCGGTGACTTCTTGAGGTGTAGAAAAAGAAGGATTAGGCCTAAACAGATGTTCGAAGATGGCCATTATCAGAAACATTGATATCAAGATTGCTGTTGCAACAAAACCAAAAGAAATGGCATTCATGGACGTTCCAAAACTTTTCCATGGAGCTTCCCTATCAATTTCTCCTGTTTGAGATGGTGCAGGGTCTGAACTTGTGTATATGTTCCATGGCTTTGATCTTTCAGAACCTAGCTCACTCATTGTCTTCTTGTTTTCTTTCTTCCTGAAGGGCTATTGTGGGTAGCACAACTCTGAAGTATCAAATGTACACTTATAGCTTCTTGAGACTGAAATCCAATAGTTGTGTCCTGTCTCTGGTCCTGTGGTCAGTCATTGTCCCTGAAGCAAAAAAATTAGCACTCTGATGAATAACGGAATTGCCTAGCAAACAAAGAGAACAAAAGTTTAACGCGCGCGCGCACACACTAGCAATTACAATGTGAAGGAAGAAGGCATCATCCTTCATCAACAGTAAGAACAAAAGTGAACACAATTCTGAGGAAAATGATTATATGATTGCAGATAGGAAAACTTGACCGATTTCGATAAGCTAGGTGAACAGGCAAGTGAATAACTGGTGGTCTAGTTCTAAAACCAGAACCCTAAAAAATCCAGGGGACCTGACCTTCCTAAGGAAGTGTTCATGTGAATCTTGACAAGAATGCCATTTTTCTAGAGGAGCTTTGACCTATGCAACTGCCTTTGGATTTCAACTACTGCCCTTCAATTTCCAACAATGGTCTTTCTCTGTCGCATACTAGGCTACCTGCTGTTTTAATTTCAAACTATGTGTCAAGAAACACCCATTAAATTACTCCAAACTTCTCATAAACATTGCCCTTCACAGGAATGGTTAAGTCATAAACATTTCCCATCACACTACATAAAGATTGGTAATGATCACTACAAAGCAAGACCATGCCGCCTACTAATTACATTGTGTAGACAAGCATGCCTGTGGACATTCATCAGCAAACAGAGATCGTATATTTCCAGAGGATCAGCTAATCCCACTAAATAATTGCTGTCTATATACACAAGAGTACACAGATAAAGACTAAACTCAGAAGACAGGGTGAAAATGATGATGCCACTTGTGATATACCAGATCTGAGGTCAGGTAACACCAAGATATTTGAGAAAATGTAATTCTGAACGAAGAAGCCCAAGCTAGAAAAACCAATGACAAGCAGATAGAACTAGAACTAACATGAAAGTTTTCTTGCTCGCAGATATTCAAGAGAAGGTGATGCGGATTTTGATGATCTTCAGTTGATGCTGCTCTTCCTGTGGTGTGGTGAAATAGGTGAGCTGCTAATTTGCTATACACTATTATGATCATAGATAGCTATATAAAGTGTAACCTGACCTCATCATTTGGAGGAGCTGGAAGGCATTTGAATTTGGCCCTGAGAAATAGAAGCATGCATCATCCAAGTCTTGAGGTTCTAGAGGGTATTCGCTGCCCTGGAAACACAAGACATTTACACTTCTCAATGAATACTTTACGTCATGTAGCCGAACTAGCTTTATACTCCAATAGAAAATGTAAAGACAAAGTTATATGATAATCAAAGGCCAGCAGTACAATTTTTGATGTTCAAGATCCGGGATGCCTAACTTACTGATTGCTATACCTTGTCTCAAGAAGCATATTTTAAGAAATCAAAAGCATGGGCCTTCATGTCTGGAGAGCCGAAAACAGGAAAGGCCTCTTGGTGCCTTTAAAAAAGTCGTCACCTTTTGAGTGCTGAATTACATTACATTAACCTTAATAACCCCACAATTAATTAACCTGTAGGCTGCTGGAGTTATGATTTATCAACTACTCTTGTAATTATGAACTGACAAATAATTATGACCACCAAGTGACCAACCATTGATCAGTTTTTCACATGATGTATGATTATAATCATCATCAAGAATAATGCCATATTACAGCAAGAAAAACACACTGGTTAGTGCTAATGGAAATCACTAATTGCTCATTTTGACTATTAATTATCACGTACCTTCTGGATTCAAGTTTAGAGCTCATTTTGACGGGATTAATGCCTAGGTTCCCAGCTCAAATCCAGCTTAAATATCAAGATGTAATCATGGGAAAGGCACGGCAATATCTCACGTAATCTACCATTAAATAGAAAGAATGAAGAAGCTGCTAGGACATCAAAAGGTTATATATTACAACAGCAACAGCAACAAGCCATGTGCATAATTTAATCTGAAAGGGCTTTGCTACAGAACAAGGGCATGTGTGGCCAAAAGACAGAGAGAGAGAATCAATGTCTTTGAGACCTTACAGCTATGCAGTACCAAACTGCCATGATTTAAGAGAAGAAAGAAATGGCTGAGTGGCCAAAAGAATGAATCTTGAAAAGGTTGATGATCTAGACCACATTGCTATCCAGAATTAAATAAAAAAAAGTAAAATTTAACAACCTGTTGAGAGCGAACCCCTTAACTTTTGTCAGAAACCAACACTAGAGCCACGAAAACCCTTACCTTTAACAATATAAAACTTTTAAAAACATAGAGAGAGGGGGAGAGAGAGAGAGATTACTATTAAGCTAAGAATCCTCTCAGCTACAAAAAGAAAACTTGAATTATTTAGTTTTGGAAAACGAATGGAGTAATAATTGCAGCATAAATTATTAAAAGAAGCCAGGAAAAAGAAAGAAGCTCTTTAATTTTACCTCCAAAACATTGATTGAGACTCTTTCGTCAACCACACAATCACCTTGTCCGAGAATGAAATGAAAGCCTTATCTTCACCTTTCTCATTAAAATCCAAATATATATATATTATTTATTTATTTTCCTAACTCTTTACAAGTATTTTTTTGAGCTCGTTCCAGGTTCGAAGCACCATTTGTATGAACAAAAATCCCATGATTTCTTCTTTTGAGTCCGAGCTTCTTTAATTATCTCTTTGAGATGGCCAATCTTACAATTCCATAACCTTTTCATGAAACTTGTATTAGATCTCTCTCTCTCTCTCTCTCTACATATTATTATATATAATTGAGTATCAACGCAGTAGAATGCTAACATAATCCAAAAAAATTTAGAGGAGAAACTCGGGGTCATGATGTATTTCCTGATTCCTGATCGGATGATATCTTGTGATCTTCTTTTTGTTTTTTCAAAAAAAAAAAAAGAATCCATCCCAAGAAATGGTGCTCTATCAAATCAAGAAGTGCCTTTCTTGTTTTTTTTTAAAAAACAAATGTCAAAATTACAGCAAATTTTGTATTTTCATGCACAAAGGTCATCTCAAAAGGGAGATGATTGCTTCCCATTTCCATGTAAGACATTTGCAAAAGAAAGAGAAGGGTCCCATGACAAGAAAGCACTCCAAAGCAGCCGTTGAAAATAGATTGAAGCATGTTTTTCTCAGCTTTTTTCTTTTCTGTCTCTCTATTTTCTCATCTTTCTCAAACACTAGTCTCCAAACGAAGCAACCCTTTGCTTTCCCACCATTTTTACCAACCAATTATCCTGTTCTTAATCTACTGCCCGCTCATTTCCATTTTCTTGTACAACATTGACGGTTTTCGTAAATGAATCCTCTAATACTGTGTATGAATCTGGAAGTTTTTGTTTTCAGTGCCATCATCTGAAATAATCGAGGCATCCAAGGTCTCAAGACTTCATCAAAGTGAACGTTTTGTGCTGCTCAGTACATGAGCACACTTGAGAACCTAGGTAGAGCGGGAAATTGAACAGTTTATTCTTCGTTTGTTCAAGTATTTGACACTGTAGTAATAGATTTTGCACTAATAATTTTAAGAAAATTGGTTTTTATTTTTTATAAAATTTATAAACCATATTTTTTTAGTCAATATTTTAAAAAGACACAGACATATCATATCACCACAAAAATAAACAAAAACTAAAATAATCTGCCCTAATTTGCTCTCCCCCTTTACATATTAAGTGCGAATTTTAATTCTTTTTAACTTAAGCACAATGATTCCGGGTTTTGACCGGGTTATTCAGGTTATTTTTAAAAAAAAAAAATTAAAACGACGTTGTTTTAGTAAAAAAAACAAAAAACAAAACTCAATGGGTTGCAACCGGGTTTTTGACCGAGTCTTGCCGGGTCACCGAGTCACACCGGTTTTTCCTTTCTCTATTTTTTCTTTAATCCGGCCCGAATCCAGTCCCGGATCGACCAGCCAGGTTGGGCCGGGTTTCAAAACTATAGTAACCCGAATGACTCAAATAAAAAAAGAGTCTTTTTAAATAATTATTTTATCTGATGAATAACTAATAAGATTTGAAAATTATTAAATCAAATATCATATCTTAAAATTGTGAGTATTATAAATTTTCTATTTAATATATTTATATATACCTTGGATAAATAATACTCTGTATATCCAAAACTTGATAAATATAATATAAATATTTATTAAAGTATAAATATAATAAAAACCAACTTTTCATTTCAAGTGGGCTATCCTCAGTGAATGTTAGAGCACAAGTCCAATTCTAGGCTTCAATACTCTTTGGTTTTGGGCTTGGACCATGTTAGCAGGACTCCTGGGATGGCCCATTATTGTGTTGGGCTTGACTCATGGGCTTATATATAAAGTGAAATGGTGCAAGAAATGAATATCAAAGACAACAAACGAATGTCCTTTTAAAAAGAAAGCAAGAAATAGAGGTCTCTTCTTCCCTACGTACGCTTCCCTTGCCCTCTGTGTTGTTAGAAAACGTATTATTCAGAGGGCTATGGAATGGGCATTAGCTAGCTAATCTACTAAACCATCCAGAAGTGTTGAAGAAGAAGGCTGAAACAGAGCTAGACATTCTAGTTGGAGACCACTTGATAAATGAGTCAGATTTTGCAGAACTACAATACCTTCAATGCATCATCTCCGAGGATTCACGTTTATATATCCTCCGACTGCACCATTGGAGGATACAATCCTCCAGATTGCATCCACCGTGCTTGTTAGTCTCCCGGTGATCTGAGATAAGAGTGTTTTTAGCTCATTTCTTTCATCTGAAGTTGAAGGCCGATTCCCACTCATCCCTTCCAGGCTTCTGAATCTTTGCTTGAAGCTCTAACAGTTAACATGGACTCCCTGATTTACAAAAATAGTACCATTCCATCTCCTCCATTTAGTAGCCAAACAACTCATCCTTCTGCCCAACTTGAATTTCCCTGATGCTCTGAAGAAGAAAACAAATTCCTATCCGCATGCCAAATCCAAATCCAAGTTAATAACAATAATAATTAATAATTAATTCTTTAAATCAAATCAATATTTTTTTATATAATAATAAAATTTATTTTAAATTTAATAATATTAAACTTGTCTGGTTTAAGTTTTTAATCTCTTCAAATAATTTTTTTTGTTTTTCTTCTATTCTAATAATATTTTTATTTAAATTTGTTAATAATAATAATAATAATAATTTTACCCTTCAAATGAATTCTATGGTTGTTTTTTAAATTTAATGATATATTTTTTAAATTTCTTAATTATAATATTAATTATAATAAAATTTTTAATAATAATAAGAATATTTTTAATACAAATAATAATATTTTTAATCTTAACTATATTAATTATAATAAAAACAACAATATTTATAATACAAATAATAATATTTTTAATATTAATAATAATAATAATAAAATTAAAAATATTTATAATACATATAATAATATTGTGTTGTTGTTATTATTATTATTATTATTATTTATTTTACCCTTCAAATCAATTCTATTTTTTTTTATTAATAAAATTTATTTTAAATTTAATAATATTTATGATATTAATAATATTATTAAACTTGTCCGGTCTAAGTTTTTATAGTTTTTAATCCCTTCAAATAAAATTTATTATTTTTCTTCGATAGTAATAATATTTTTCTTGAAATTTAATAATGATAATAATAATTTTACCCTTCAAATTAAATCTATGACTGTTTTTTAATATTAATGATATATTTTTTAAATTTATTAATTATGATATTAATAATAATAATAATAAAAATAATTTTAATATTAACAATATTAATTATAATAAAAATAACAATATTTCTAAGGCAAATAATAATATTTATAATAGAAATAATAATATTAATTATAATATTAACAAGAGTCTTGGGTTTGGTTGTAATCAGAACCCATTAGAGTTGGGTTAGGACACTGAATCGAAGAAACTTGGGTCTGACGCTAAACTCGAGAGACTTGAGTCTGGATGGACCCAAGTGTCTTGGGTTAGGGATGGATGCAAGACTCAAGAAACCTGGATCTGTGCCCTGCCACTGCCAAACAACTTGAATCAGACATTCTTTTCCAATCCCAAATTTTATGGGTTAGGAATGACACATCAGACTCAAGTTAATATTATTATTATTATTTATTTATTTTACCTTTCAAATCAATTCTATGTATTTTTTTATATTAATAAAATTTATTTTAAATTTAATTATATTAATAAATTTAATAATATTTATGATATTAATAATATTATTCACTTGCTCAAATCTCCTTCTCCATGGTACACTTTTTCTTCGCATCCGGTGCAGTATTGCAGTTCATGATATCAAGGGATAAATTTGTGAAAGCACACATGATGATTCAATAAGCAGGGCAAGAGATCATAAATTCAAAAAAAATGTTAGCTAACAAGATAATCCTCCAATACTGGTTATCTTAACTGCATTTACAGACAACATAAATTTCAACTAAAGCCTCTCTATTGTAACCCTGCCATTTAAAAGAACATAAAGTCTTCTGATACAGTAACACAAACATAGTAAAGAAATATGCATGCCAGATCAGCTGAAAAGACCGTACAAATACATCAGATTTCTCCCCTATAACCACCAGACCCGAAATAATCCCTCCTGGAGTTTGCAAGTTGCTGGCTTCTCTGATGCTCCAACTTGGGGCAATCACGGATGCGGTGACCGAGACCACCACAATAAGCACACCCTTTAACTCCACTTGCACTAGTAATCGTGTCTCCATCTTCCATTGGATCATTTAACTCAGCCAAAACAGGAGGAATCCTCTGCTTCGCTTCTTGCAAGAGGTGCTTCAGATCAAGAAGTGTTGTCTCACTCTGGTTTTTGTTTATAAAGGTCGTTGCGATTCCAGTCTTACCACATCTTCCTGTTCGCCCAATCCTATGTACATAGTTTTCAATTTCGGCAGGCATGTCATAGTTAATTACATGTTGAATGTCAGGAAAATCCAACCCTTTTGAGGCGACATCAGTTGCAACCAAGACATCTTTCTTGCCTGCTTTAAATGATGAAATCGCATACTCCCTCTCTTCCTGGTCTTTGCCTCCATGAACGGCAACAGCCTCCACTCCCTTCAGGAGGAGATACTCATGAATGTCATCCACATCAGCCTTGTTCTCACAAAATACCAATACAGGAGGCGGTGTCTTCTGTAGGCATTCAAGAAGGTAAACAATCTTCGCCTCCTGTTTTACATACTCAACCTCCTGGATCACATCAAGGTTTGCTGCCCCGGCCCTTCCCACATTAACAGTGACAGGCTTCACGAGAGCACTTCTAGCAAAATTCTGAATTTTGGTGGGCATGGTGGCAGAGAACAAAAGAGTTTGCCTTTGGGCTTTGAAGTGGTCGAAAACTTCCCTTATGTCATCCTCAAAGCCCAAATCCACTAATCTATCTGCTTCATCCAATGTCAAGTACCTGAAGGCAATGGCAACAATCTTAACAGAAAGTAGCTAGCAGATGAATAAAAAATATATCTTCAGGGAAAAAAGAAAAAAAGAGAGCTAGAGAGAGAAGAAAAGTGTATCAAACATTATATGAAAGGATGAAAAAAAATGCAGCAAGCGAGCAAACATAGCAAAGCCATACAATTTGCTGCAAGACTAGGAAACTAAGGGGGAATAGAAACAAGAAAATGGCAACACCAACTCTTATATGCACGGTTAAATACAGCTGCATCGAACATTTTCAATTCAAGATGTCATCTTTATAGCTACACAAGGAAGCTGAAGATACAATACCAAGAAAGTTTATTCAGACTACACACACATCTTCAAAGAATCATTGAGCAACTAATATGAATGCCTACAGGAACCAAGTCAAAGGCTATCTTATTATTCTCCAGACACCACAAGTTCCTCCATCACTTCCTATGATGTTAAAGGCTATCTTATTAGCAATGTCCTTTGTGGCTTTCTCAAATGACAGGAACCAAGTCAAACTCAACTGCACCACTTGTGGAGAAAAAGCCAAATTAAATCTGAGTAGCAAATATGATCAAGTTTAAGGTTTTGAAGTCTAGCAAGACTAGAAGTATAACCGGCAAGCAGACATTATCTGAGTTTGAAAAAAGTTTTGAGATGAGGAATGTCAGCTGAGGTTGCATGTCTGCAGAACTAAAAAAAAGGATAATAAAAAATACTTAATTGATAAGGGGTCTGGAATAAAAAGAGGAAATTTATGGCAGGGGCTTAGTTTGGTATCAAATCTATATGGATGCATATAGCAAATAGAGACCCTCTCAACAAGATAAAAGAATCCATGACTATCACAATAACAATAGAGAACAAAGTCATTAATTTAAAACAATACTGTATCACAAAATAAATGGTTCAAACCTGCAGTTGTCCAGGCTCATTTTTTTCTTTGCTAGCATGTCCTTCAACCTTCCAGGAGTTGCAACTACAATGTGCACACCCTTCTTTACAACCTCCAACTGTGACCTCATATCCACTCCACCAATACATAGTAATGGCCTCAGTTCTGGATACCCAGCTGCTCTCATTGGAATCAAAAATTCTTCCACAACTTCATAAGTTTGTCTGGCAAGTTCTCTTGATGGGCAGACAATCAAACCAACAGGGCCTTCTCCAGGCATGATGGGCATCATAATCTCCTCCTGTAAGGCAATCATAATCAGTGGAAGCACAAAAACAAGCGTCTTCCCAGATCCTGTGAAGGCAATCCCAATCATGTCCCTTCCTGTTAAGATAACAGGAAGACCTTGCACCTGAATAGGAGTAGGTTGCACAATCCCTTTGGCTTTTAGCATTTTCAAAATAGGCTCGGGAAACCTCATATCTTTAAAATGCTTAATCGGTGGAGGAATTTTTTCACCATCAACTATTATATGCCACTGTTTTCGAATTGCATCACATTCCTTTCTGGACATTTTCCTGATTGGAAGTGGCGGCTTCCATCCTGTCAACAATGGCTCCGTATATGTGATTCCCTTGGCCAACTCACGAACTGACATGAGTGTTTTCTTATCAGATAGATGCTCTATCATTTCTTTTTCTTGTTGCACAATCTGCTCCGTCTGACTAATTTCAGGTTGGTCACGCTTGAGCTGAGATGCTTTGACCAGGAGACTGGGTTTGGCTTCTGCAAGTTTTGATTTTTCAAGTTCATCCTCTAAAGCAGAGATATTTCCCCTTCTCTGAAGAATCATTTGAGCAGTCAATGCTCGACGCTTCACCACAGGAACATACTCCACGTAGTTATCCTCTTCCTCCATGCTTTAATTTCCTGTAGCAACACAAATTCATCAGCAACCACTGTATTTTAAAATTATAATGAAAAAAACACAACAAAAACACGCTGCAGGTCCTCCAAATTTACACTTGTTGGAAGCGAACATGACAACACAACATAAAATAACAAGAAAAAGAAAACCAAGTTTAGCAATAAGCCACTTAGGCCCTGTTCAATAACACAACAATTTTCCCTTATCATTTTCAATCTTCTTCTCTTTTTCTAGTTTTTCTTCTCCAATAGAAAAATAGAGAACATGTTCATTTCTTAAAATTTCAGATCATTTTTCCAACTCAGAAAACTGGAAAATGTGTTCATTTTATATTGTTTCCCATTTCGAGAAAAATGGCAAAATGAAAATTGTATTCAAATTAAACATTTTCTATGATATTCTTAATATCTTGACATACACAAATATTTTTTATCATTATTTTGAAAGGTTTTGAGATAAATTTAATATCTTGACATACACAAATATTTTTTATCATTATTTTGAAAGGTTTTGAGATAAATTTTCCACCTAATTAAATTGAATGAGGTACAAGAATGAACTTAACAATATAATATTTTCATTGTTAGAGAGTATTAATAATGAAGTCTTACACCCATGAACAATATTAATTAAGATACAATAAATTCTTAATGATTATTATAATCATTCCACAATTGATCTGCAATGGCTTCCCTAACCAAACTCATTTGTTGTTGTTCAGATATATCACCTTGAATGCCTTCTTGCACTACACTAGTATCGTTCTCGTTAAGAAATTCGAATCCTTCTCTATCAATAATCTATCCGCTCTACCTTCCATCCAAACAAAATTATGTAACATGCAACAAGCAATTGGAATTAACATCTAGCTGATCCAAAAATGTCACTAGTGAGGCACTCAGAATTCCCATCCCCAATTTCACCCTGTGAGTATCAGAATGTCATTATCACTCATGGTACTAAGATAATCTCCACCTCCACTAAAAGAGTGGAAAAAAATAGAAGAATATAAACATTGCTTGTCAATCGTTTGTCTAATAGTAGATGGTTTTACTCCCATATGATGGCAAGAAAGGTGACATCAATTGCACCTAGCAACAATGTTTGCAAGCTGTTCCCCTAAGGGGAATAGATGATGCTGGTGTGAGCAGCCGAGGATAATTTAAACTGGTTGGGAGTTACTCTGGCGTAACCAAGTTGAATCCATTAAGTTTCCCATGTCTTTTAGTATAGTTGAGTGGTATTTATTTTAATTATCACGTAATTAAAAAAAAGAAGAAAAAAGCTTGAAGCATTACCCGGGCATACTAGCTAGTTGTTGTCTGACATAATACTATATCCATCTATAATAGCATCAACAAGTTGAACATTGTTGCCCTATACTAGAATGTTAACTAAGGAATGTTAAACCAAGCAATGAATTCATAACTGTATGAGCTTGATGTTTGAAGTTCACGATTATAGAAACCCAAGTAGAAAAAGAAGAGAGGGTTTTTGAAGCGCGATTTCTATCGATGATTATCGACAAGAAAATGATCCGATAGGAGGAAAAATCGATGTAAGACCATCAAATCAAGAAATAGATTAGAGGAAAGAAGAAATCTGGGAACATCAATAAAGCAAGACCAAATTAATCATACCTAGGTCAATTTCTTCTCGCTTTTGTGCTGGAGCTACTGGCTGCTGCTCGATTTTGTGCTGAGCACACTTAATCTTTTTTATGATATTTTATATCATAAAAAAACCCTGAATTGCAAACATATGATGATATTAACCACAAAATACCAGCAGCTGATGAAAAGAAAAGATTTTTCCCAAAAAACCCAAAGGCCTATGGCACAGATCATGCCAATTCTCCAGCTCATATGTATTTCTTTCCAAAAACCCATTTCGGGTTTTGGTAAAAACAGAGCACTTTCTGAGACTCCAGCCTTAATTACTCACCACATTTCTCTTTATCTTTTGAAATCATCACAAGGTAAAGTAGTCAACATCACCACATGCTCATCATCACCAGGCCATTACAATTACAAAACATATAAATAAAAAGGTAGCACATAGCAAAGCTTAGCAAACCCTAGTCCTTGTTCATTATTACACCAAAAAAAACACACACAGCAAGAAATAAGAAGACAACACTGAACGTTTTCAGATAAACAAGAAAGTAATAGAACGATAGTACCTTGAGATAGAGCAGAGATGTTTCGAGGGAGGAGGTGGCTGGGCTGTGAGTAATGGATAAAAAAGCCTAGATATGTTTAGCTGTTGTTTTCTTTTTTCTAAATTTGACGGCCACGATTAGGTCCTTAGAGTTGATAAAGTCTGCTAGATAGATGGTTGCTACTCGGTTTAAGGTTTTTTTAGTCTTAAAACTTGGCTCGGATGGCCAGGTAATTTACAAGTTAACTTAAAAAAAAAAATTAAGATAATTTTATTTTAATCTAAAAAATTTAATATTTTTAAACAAAACCAAATATGTTTTTTAAAAAATTAGTAATTAAATTTTTACTATATTAACTAGGTTAACTAGAATTTATTGTTAACTGAATGAATGAGATTTTTCTTCAATTTATTGTTAACTGAATCAATGAGATTTTTCTTCAACCATGATATGCCAACCGCAGGCCTGACTCCTACAGATGTGGCAACTAGGGAGTGTATTTGAGATTGTGGTGGTGATGGCGGTTCAAAGTGTTTTTCGCTTATAAATACATCAAAATAAAGTTTTTTTATTTTAAAAAAATTATTTTTAATATCAGCACATCAAAACAATCTAAAAATATAAATTTTTTTAATTTTAAATAAAATAAAAATTCAAAATTTTAAAAAACACAATTTGCATTTCCAAACACATTATTAATGGAGGCCAAACGTTCAAAGGCTTATAAAATGGCTTACTTAACGTGTCGGGCCTAATCATCCACAAGCTCAGTTCTAAGGAGAGCCCAGTGTCTAGCACTTGGTCGAAAGATCAAGGGTAAAATACTTGAGATGCTAAAAATATCGAAAGATCAAGGGTAAAATATGTCAGACACCATAAATTATTGATCAAAGCGCAAACAGTTCCCATCTAATTTTTTCAACATAGTTCATGAAGAAAATTAGGGTAAATTTTATCCTTTAATTTAGTTAAGTTTCCATATAAATTAGGGATAATTAATTTCTTTCACATGATCAACACAAGTCTTAAAAATTCAGGTATGAATCACATACTAATGTTTGCAAAGGTTAAAAAAGACTGAAAACAGATTCAAAGATTGTCTGATTAAAATAAATAAATGCATGAACAAGTTCTCTACAAAAAAGATCTAAGAAATGGTAAAGTCAGAGCCTTAAAATGCAAAGTAACAGCACCTTTTGATAGGAATTCATCTTCTTTATGCTAGGAAAAAGAAAAAAGACCACATAACTGTGATGTTTCAATGGTTAGATTCAAAAGTTACGGTTTCTAACATCAAAGTGCAATTATAGAAAGAAATTCGATTCTAGTTAACATTATTCAGTTCCCGAACCGAAACAGAATAATATGAACTTCCCAAAGCTTTTAGCAGTACATCTTTGATACACTTCCTATTCTAGAAGTGAATCCCCAAGATATATGCAAACAGCTACCTCTTCCACAACAGGGTTCAGACAAAATGCATTGATGCTATAACAAAAAAACAAAGAAAAAGGTAAAAACCCAGAAACCATTACTAATAGTAACTCCATAATCACTACAATATTAAAAGAGATTTCAATCATCTTCCTTGTTTTTTCTTTATGTTTAAATGAACTGAGTTTGATTTAATTGTAAGTTTTAACAACTCTTCCAGTGTTGCATCGTGCCCACAGGCAATCAACTATGGACCCAAAACAAACTAGTGGTGATCTAAAGTTGTCAAATGAATACTTTTTTCAATTATTTGTTTCAATCCGAAGACGAGCTTAAAAGGCATGGAAAAAAGAGGGAATCATTCAAAATCTGCAGCAATTGTATGCAATAAGAAATCTCAACAAAGAAAAAAACATAAAAAAGTAAGTAGTGTAAGGAAGATAGAGCACCTGTGATTATAACTCTCTGTTGGTTGTTATTGTTCTGCAAAAGATAACAAAAGATAACAGAGAAGGAAATGAGGGGCGGGTTGCTCTTCTCAGGAAATTAGGGCAGGGACTAATTAATTATTTCTTCAACTTTCGTTTTGCTGCCAGCGACTCAAAGGAAAGTTAATAGTTATTGTTCTGCAAAAGATAACAAAAGATAACAGAAAAGGAAATGAGGGGCGGGTTGCTCTTCTCAGGAAATTAGGGCAGGGACTAATTAATTATTTCTTCAACTTTCGTTTTGCTGCCAGCGACTCAAAGGAAAGTTAATATATATATATATGCCGGGTCTCGCCCGGGTTTGACCGGGTAGACCCGCCGGGTCGACCGGGTTTGACCTTTTTTGCGCTGGCCGGTTTTTAACCTTACCCGGACCGGTCCAGCAACCGGGTCGACCCGCCGGACCGGTCCGGGTTTAATAACTATGGTTTATTGTTTCCGAAAAAACCATTAACGTGAGAAGCGATTTTTTAGCTGAGAAGAAATTTTGGAAAACATCTAAAAATGTTTTCCAACTTGTGTAAAAACCAAAAGGTTTTTTTTTTTCTAATTTATAAAAACAACAAAAACTCCTCTTTTTATGTTTTTTGTTTTGAAAAATAGAGTAAAACTCTATTACTGAGCAAACTGGACACTGGATGTTTTTTGTTTTGAAAACTCTATTACTGAGCACACTGGAGTGTTCTGTGCATAGAGTGCAAAAATAGACAGATGATTTTGGATGAAATGAGAGAACTAGAAGCGTCTACCAACCAAAACCAATAATTTTAATCTACATGAATGTGTTCTGTGCATTTTCCTTTTATGGAATATAGCTTTCCTATACTGTGACGATGCAAGTAAAATCCAAGGATTAGAACTTCTTAAAAACGAAATTTCCAAATCAATCAAAGCAGATTGCGTGCCTGGGACCTGGGCTTATATATTATATAATTATAATTAGCAGATTAACAAATTTTCCTACAATTAGTGGGTCACATCTTCTTAAAAACAACAACAGGCAACAAAACTGTATACAGCCAGAAAAAAGAAGAAGCATGGCCCTCTTCTACATAATAAAACATGACAGAAAAGATGAGAATCCAACAAGCAAACCTGATTATATATTTGTGCTGCTGGTGAGTGGAGAGTCGAGAGTGAAACCAGCAGTAGTCGAGAGGGAAATCAGCTGATGTTAATTTGTTAGGGCTGAGACTTGAGAGTTGAGATTATGAGAATTTGAGATTTGGGTGAGTGTGAGACTGTGAGTGCACTGAATGGAGTGTCGGGCGCAATGAAATCAGGAGATGGAGTAGCAATGAGAAGACTTTTAAATTTTTAGCAAACTCGTGAACTCGGTACGCTTTTACCGATTTTAACGAGTTTGTACGAGTTGGACTTGATTTCACTGGTTTTTAAATTTTTAATCCGATTTCACACGTTTTAACTATTTTAACTTGTAAAATTGAATGATTTTAAGAGTTAAAACGCGTTTTTGACAGCCATACTTCAAATTTTTTTCTTTTTTAAATAATTATGTGATAATTAAAATAAATACCAATCACTATACTAAAAGACTTGGGAAACTTATTTTTATTTTACTGAACTACTTTTTGGCTGATATATTTTTATTTTTTTTAGACAACACTGAACGTTTTCAGATAAACAAGAAAGTAATAAAACGATAGTACCTTAGATAGAACAGAGATGTTTTTTTGGCTTTGTGAAATGGATAAAAAAAACCTGTTTAACTGTTTTTTTCTTCTTTTTTTTAATTTGAGGGCTAAGATTAGATGTTATTGTTTAGTGGTATGGTTGTGGTTATTTTTTAAATTATTTTTATATTAAAATAAATCAAAATAATATTTTTTTTATTTTTTAAAATTATTTTTAAGATCAACACATTAAAACGATCCAAAATATATAAAAAAATTTAATTTTTAATAAAAAATTTTAATTTTTTTAAAAACACAAGTACAACAGCGTTTCTAAACATTCACTTAAAATTGATAAAGTCCGGTAGATAGATGGTTGGTTTTTTAGTTTTAAAACCTGGTTTGGATGGCTAGGTAATTTATAGGTAAATCTTTTAAAAAATTAAAATAATTTTATTTTAATTTAAAAAATTTAATATTTTTAAATAAAATCAAACATGTTTTTCTAAAAATTAATAATTAAATTTTTACTATTGATTTTTCTTCAATGATATGCCAACCGCGGGCCCGACTCCTGGAGACGTGGCAACCAGGGAGACAGACCTATTCGTAATCCAATAGGCAGCTAATTTTTTAATCATACCATTTTATAAGCCCAAAGGTATAATTGTGCTCTATGTTCCTAGCCCTAGCAGCAGTTTTTGTGTATAGCTGAGAGTGAGAGTTTGATGGAGATGATTTTTTAAATATTTTATTTAAAAATATATTAACATAATATTTTTTAAAAAATTATTTTTAATATCAATGTATCAAAATAATAATAATTTAAAACTAAAAAAAAATAAAAATTTTCAGAACATGTGGTTAAATTACAATTACAAACACATCCAAATTAACATGTGGATTAGAGGTGAGGAAATTAATTGAATTATTTGAAATATGTGTAAAAATGATATAAATTTAACTAATTCAAATTATTTTTAAAATCTATTAGATTATTTTTGTTATAAAATTAAAAAAATAATTTGATATGGTTTTTTTTTTGTTTAAGTTACAACATAAAATTGTCAATGCTACATCTTTAAATCTACTATTATAAAAATTTGTACAAGGTAACTCTGTTTAGAAGTGTGTTTGAGATTGTTTTTTAAATTGTTTTTCATGCTGAAATGCATTAAAATGATATTTTTTTTATTTTTTAAAAATTATTTTTAAGATCAGCACATCAAAACAATCCAAAACATACCAAAAAAATTATTTTTTAGCAAAACAAAATTAAATTTTTGTGGAATACAATTTGTACCGCGTTCCCAAAACGGTGTCAAGTCCATTACAAAAAAAAAAAAAGCATCCTTTATATTTTTCCTCAAACCATTCCCGATATCATAAAAAAAAAAAAATGTAAAGATTAATTTACCACCCAACTTCTTCTTCTTGTTGCTGTTGTTTTTATCAATTCATCAATTTCATTCATAAAGAAGATGGAGATAAATCACTTTGAACCACACATATCTCACAGAGAATTAGGGACAACATCCATTGTAATGCTTTCATGTTCAGCATATATGGCTGTATTTCTACGAAATGGGCCATTTTGTCATGGACTGTGCTTACGGAGAAAAGCTTGAGAAGAAGATGATACAAAGTAGTCTATCTTTAGCAATCATTGACTAGCAGTCTTCATCTTCTTTGCCCTAGATAACCCTGAAGACAGCCTGATTCAAGCATAATCTTAGAGAATCCTGCTTCCTTTGCTCCCCCAAGGACAATAGGTAGATGGGGCTGAATCCATTTATGGGCACTCGGAAGGGCGTCTCCGTGGTGATCTCTGGCAATGATGTCGAGTCCACAGCCTGAAGAACAAATAGCTGTATTTGAGTTGAGCTTCACAAAGCTTTCTGAAAGTGGTTGCGTGTTGACGGTTTTTTTATAGATAAAAGTGTGGTTGTGGTTATTTTTTAAAGTATTTTTTATTTGGAAATATATTAAAATAATATTTTTTTTATTTTAAATAATTATTTTTAACATCAGCATATCAAAATGATCAGAAAACATTCAAAAAAATATTAATTTAAAGTAAAGAAAAAAATAAAAAATAAAATAAATTTTTTTTAGAAACACTTTTGAAACACAAAAACAAATAGTGCTACATACTGGTTCAACTATAGCATTTACCTCTCGATGATTTATTATTAGTTTTCAAAATAAAATATTTAAAGTTGTATTTGGGATTGTAATAGCGATGACAGTTCAAAGTATTTTTCACTTAAAAAAATATTAAAATGAAGTTTTTTTATTTTAAAAAAATTATTTTTGACCATCATATCAAAACAATATCGGGAATTTTTATTTTATTTGAAAATATAATTTTTATTTTATTTTAAATAAAAAAATAAAATTTTAAATTTTAAAAATATTATTTACACCGCATTTCCAAACAAACAAACTCTTAATAAAGGTCAAACGTCTAAAAACTTATAAAATCACATGCTTATATGAGTTCTAAGGACAGAGCCCAGTGCCTAGCACTTGGTCAAAAGATCAAGGGTAAAATACTTGAGATGCTAAAAATATCGAAAGATCAAGGGTAAAATATGTCAGACACCATAAATTATTGATCAAAGCGCAACAGTTCCCATCTAATTTTTTCAACATAGTTTATGAAGAAAATTAGGGTAAATTTTATCCTTTAATTTAGTTAAGTTTCCATATAAATTAGGGATAATTAATTTCTGTCACATGATTAACACAAGTCTTAAAAATTCACGTATGAATCACATATGTTTAAGGCCATTTAGCATCACACGCTAGTCTTACGAGGACAAAAACCTAACTTAATTTATTGTATGTTTGATATTGTGATAATTTTTAATTTTTAAAGTATTTTTTAAATTGTTTTTTACTTGAAAAAACATCGAATTAATTTTTTATGGTGTTTTTCGATGATTTTAATGTGCTAATGTTGAGAATAAAATTTTTTAAAAAAAAAACATCATTAGATGCATTTTCAATTGAAAAGCATACTGCACCATATTACCAAACACACACTTAATAAAATAATTAAGTTTTTCCTTTTAGTTTCCTTTTAAGAGCTTTTTTTTTTTGTTTCAAAAGCGTTTTTTTAAAAAAATAATTTTTTTATTTTTTATTTGCTTCAAATTATATTTTTTTTTATGTTTTCAAATCGTTTTGATGTGCTGATGTCAAAAATATTTATTTTTAAAAAATATATTATTTTGATATATTTTCGAGTGAAAAACACTTTGAAAAACAATTATTATCACACTTTCAAACACCCCCTAAGTCTTTATGTGTTGGATAAATCGAATACAAACTATGTGTAATTTTTATTTTACCAATCGTTAGGGGTTGACACATTTTCATGAATAAAAAGAATAAGAAAGATATGTAAAAAAATAAATATATAAAAATTGGTGAGAATGAAAAATTCTTAATTACTTAAAAATAGTAATTTTACTAGATTTATGGCTAGCGCTCCGCCACGGTCAGCCAAATCTTTTTTTGATGTAAAAAAATGCTAAGGAATAAAATTCAAAACTCGAGTAATTGGATCAATTGGTAAATTAAATAATGTAAATAAAAAATGATAACAAAAAAAGGAAAAACAAACCCGACATGAGCCCATATTTGGAGTATAAAAAAACTCAATGTTGATAGGTGAGACTGTAAAAAAAAAAAGCACAAAAAAAACCAACAAAACAAAACTCGTGTTGAATGATGAAATTAGGTCAACTTATAAATTTTGTGACAATGAACATAAGATTGAGATAACTTCATAGGAAGAAAAGTAGAAAAAAAAGGACCACTTGAAAGGAAAGGGAAAAAACAAAGATCAATTTTTAATGCATCAAATATTGAATGATGAAATTGAAATAAATAAATTTAAAAAAATTACAAAAAAGAAGTCAACTCGTGTTAATCTTTAAAATTCTTGACTTTGATCATGAACTCGAGACTAACCCAACATAAAAAAAACCAAGAAAAAACAAAGCAAAACTCTAGAAAAAACGGTAAAAAAAAAAACACCAGCTTAAAAAAAAGGGAAAAAATAAGCAAACCTCTTAAACTTGGTCTAATCTCTAAAACTCACAACCCATGAAATCATGAATCTGAGTTGGATCAAGAAACCTAATTCACAACCAATTTAATTTTGAAGGATGAAATTATAAAAAAAATCAATTTTAAAAACTTGCAAAAACAAAGAAGACATCATTAAAATGAATAAGGATCAAATTTAATAGAAAAAAACCCATGAAGGATGAAATTGTAAGAAAAAAAAATCTAAAAAATGATCTCAAACAAAATAAATAGTGATAAAAAGAATAGAAACTGAATTTGAAAGATAAAAAATAGAAATGGGTGAAATTAAAAAACATTTTTAATTTTATGATGCAAGTGTTTTTTAATTTTTTTAAAAAAATGTGACTCAAGGTGTTATAACCCAATTTTTGACAACACATATTGGTCAAAGGAAAAGGAGAAAATAAATTCAAAATTTGGATCAAGACAACACAAATTAATTGGAAGTTTTGAGGATTAATCAGGGTGGATTTATAAAGTTGCGATTCAATTTTGATAGAAATTGAAAGAATTAAGAAGTGTGGGGACTTAATTAAACTTTGAATTAGTTTAATTAATGAAATCAGAGGCTTAATTGAAGAAATATCAAAGTCCAAGGTCAATTTAGGTTTAGAATGCAAGAAATTAAATTCCAGGAATGAAATTGAATAGGCGTTGATACTTCAGGGGGTAGATTGAAGAATGACAGTCACAGCCTAAAATGGCGTCGTTCCAAACAATGTGCTCTCCTCTTTTTATGGAAACAGGGGAAGTCCATTCTGTTATGCCATCGAAAATAACTTCAGCCAGAGAGATCAATCCCACCAAACCCAAGCCAAATTCAAGGCCATAGGATTTAGTTCGATACCCTCATGACCCTCCCCGGATGCAAGATAAGCATCATTAACCACAAAAACAACTAAAACACATGGGGGTGGTTTCATTGTTCATATAGACAGAGAAGCATCTATTTTTTAAAAAACTTTTTTCCTTAAAATCTAATCCCTTCTATAGGCTAATTAAATGAAATTATATTCCAATTTATCATAAAAATATAAAAATTAAAAGACAAAGAACTGAAAAGTAAAACACAAAGAAAATATATGCCTCATACCAAATTCACAATAATTTTAATTTTGATCAATTTGTTTTTTAATTTTTCAGTTTCTAACTTTGAAAGCAATAAGAGAAAGTCACCTGAAAATAATGAAGAGAGAGAAAATTATCAGTTATGTCACTTTTTGGTAAAGAAACTCATCATTATTAGTGTCAAAGGGTTTTAATCGACGGGGGAGAGTTTGATGTTGGTGTTTTTTCTTAAACATCCTGACAAAAGAGATTGGACATAGTTTTGAGATTTTTCATTTAGTTCATTTATGTTTTTTTGGGTGATTTTTAGATGAAAATAGGTTGACAAATGAATTTTCGACTAAAAAAACCCCTCCTCCAGTTTTTCCAGCCACATCTAGGTTGCAACCGAGTGAATGACGTGTCATTTGTTACTCTCTTTTTCCTTAAGAAAAAGGTCATTTGCCCAAAAAAAAATTATTTAGCCCAAGCTCTTACATTGAGCTCTTTGTTTTTTTTTTCCTTTTGGTTATTTCATGATTTTTTATTTTTTTCTTTTAATTCCATCATTCAATGTTGGATTTTTATTGGTTTTTTTATTTATTTCTTCAATATTTGGTTGATTTTAAATTAGTTTTTATATTTATTTTATCGTATAATATAATAAAAAAATTAATTGAATCTACTGAAGTTTATTGCTCAAGCCATAAGATTGAAAGGTTGATCAAGGTTAATTTGAGTTTTTTTTTTTTTTGATTTTTTTTTTGAATCTATCAAATACATAATATTATATCGGATCAACTCCTATATTATTTAATTTAAGACTCAAACCAAATAGGGAATCAATTATGGAGTTTTTAAGTTTGACGCTTCAATGACAAAATTTCCTACTTATCTAAATATTGGAAAGTAACCTAGCTATTTATAATCTAAAAGATGACAAGATTTTACAGAATAAGTGCTTTCGAGTTTACTGTTCTCCGAGCATGCATTTTTCAGGGCAACTTAACATTTCCATGGAGGACGCACGTACAAGATCTTGAGCCCAAAATCTTGAATAAAAAGCAGGATCAATGCGATCTTTTAAAGAGATATTGGCCTTAGGAATGTTTATAATGGGAGAATGGAACCAAAAACAAAAAGTTAATGTAAATATGAGTACCTATCAATTATAATATAAAGAGACAAAAACGTTGCAGATTATCATGAGGTGTTGTTTATACCTTGCAAAGCTTTCGACAAATGACAAGGTTAGTGACAACTCCTAATTAACATTTTCTCAAAAGAGCTTTTGTCTTGTTGCTCAACAAATATACGTGGGGTTTATGCTTTTGAGAGGTTTGATTTCTTTGTGTATTATTGTATATATAATACACAAAAAGGTTTAGAAAATCCAAGTTTTATTACTAATAGATAAAAGAGGAATATTAAAAGGTTCCTAGTATAGATCGATGGAATTTCAAATCAAATCTATAAATATATGTTATGTTTCTAATATATTATTTTGACAAGATTTTCATAAACCACCTTGCAATTTAATTAACAATAAGATTTAAGGTGATTTTTTAATTCTCCTAAATTGAAAAAAAAAAGAAGGTTTTGATGACATAAATTTAGTAATTTAGAATTTATCAATTTAGTATGCAACCATTAGACTTTTTTTAACAAAAAAGTTTTTTTTTCAAGTTTAATTTAAGACTTTGAGTAGACTATTTTATAGATTGATTATGAATTAATTTTTTAATTTATTTTGAATTATTTTTTTATTAGGTTATCACGATTTCATTACTTACATAAAAAATCTAATATATTATCATCTTAATATTCATAATAAAATATATTTTCTTAATAAACTTTGTCAACATTTTGTTAACATTAAAAAAGATTTAGATCTCAACTTGAGAGTGCGAATCGAGTATTTAGTTATAATCTAAAAGATGACAAAATTTCACAGAATAATTAAGTGATTTGTATAGTTTCGTGCATGCATTTTTCAGGGGCATTTAACATTTTCCGGGGAGCACGTACGAGAGATCTTCAGCCAGAAAATCTTGAATAAAAAATAGTATCAATGTGATCTTTTAAGGTGATGGTGGTCTTAGGAATGTTTACAATGGAAGCATAGAACCAAAAGCAATGTTAATATAATTAAATATTACCCATCAATAATAAAGAGACAAGAATGCTGCAGATTATGAGGTGTTATTTTTATCTTCGACAAATGACGAGGTTGGTGACAAATCCACAGATTTTCCCAAAAGAGTTTTTGTCTTGTTGCTCAACAAATATTCGTGGAGTTTATGCTTTTGAGAGGTTTGGTGAATACAAGTGTTTTAATTCATTCTTTCTTTGTGTTTTAGTTTGGTAAATAAAATCCCAAAGTTGTGTATACTAACCCATGAAAGTAGTGCTATTAAACATGGCTCGGGACTAACGGATCAGATCGGTGATTTGTCGACTCAATTCTCGACCTGATGAGCTAGATTTCAAATTAAATTAAGTAAGAATTGATCTAGTATGATCTAGTTAATGTGGTGGTTCAACTCGTAGCCTGATCAACCTCATTAAAACCTGATTTTAGTTTTATTTTTTTAAAAAAATAAAAATGATATTCTCTTAACTTTTTTAAAAAAAAATTTAAAATGATATTATTTTAAATTGTTCTTATCAACTTGAGTTAACGTATCCAACCTATAAATTAGATTTTAGATTGACAATCCATTGATGAGATTTTAGATCCGAGAACAGAAAGAGACTAATAACTTTGCATGGAATAGCTAGAACATTCAAAATAAATGAAAACAAAAGGCGATCCCATTGATCAGTCATGACTTGTAGCTTTATTTTAGTGTGAATCATGGAGTATTAGGCACTACCATGCCACTATAGGGAGATGTGCTCTCTCCTTTGTTTCTGTGAGCAGTCTACTTAGGTTCCTTTGCAGGGTAGTTTGTGCCCACTTTAATGAAGGAGCTATGGTTGCCCTTGTATAGTAGAAAAAGGAACCCCTACTAATTTTGCATCTTTTAGCCTACTTTTATTTTCTTTCGACCTTCCTTCCTTTAATTGCTTATTATTATTATTATTGATTGGATTGAGAGAAGTTTATAATTACGCCTACATGTCCCTCATCAGCACCGTCCTTGGAAAGGCATGGTGGGACCTGGGAGTAATAAAAATGGATAAATTGGACACTTATCGCAGCAAATGTAAAAATTCGGCGGAATAATACCTTTTTAATTTTTCTTGGATGAAGTCGCATTTTTAAAAAATAATATTTATTGAATATTATTATTTTTAAGTATAATAAGGTAGTTGTTACATTTCAAAATAGTAACATTTAAAAAATATCGAATTTCTAAAGTGTGTCAAGGTAAAAGTTTTCCATTATCTAGCTTAACCGATCGACTAATTTGTAATGGTCAGTGAAATTGGTTAACCAATTATAAAAATAATAAAAAAAAATCTTAAAATTGCCAAAACTGGTGGGCCTCAACGAGATTTTTAATATCTAAAAACTCGACGGTCCGCATAGCGATGCAATGGCTACTATAGGAAAAACAACCTCAGGAAAGTCTTATAAAACTTTTAGCGCGATCCAACAGTAGAATCAAAAGTAATGGCCCCTTGATCTATTATTATGGTCTGGTGCGACCAAACCTCCTCTTGGATTTAAACCTGTCCCACTAGTCCATAAATAATATACCTCATTTAATTATGGCAGACTCACACTTGACTATTCAAAATCACATGTTATCACAAGTCCAACTACATCATTAACATTGAAAAACTACTATGTGAATATTGGTGAGCCAACCGGTTGAGCCCGATGATAGCACACTTTCATCATTTACTAAATATTAATATTCTGAAGCACGTTATATATCTTCTCGTATTTAGAAATAATGATATTTAGTAAATATTATGTTTTTGAAGCATAACAGGATGAAAGTATGTTATTTTATCAATTTTTTTGTTTACTGTGCTAATTTGAAGAATAAAAAAACCATGAAATTGAAAGTTGTACGTAGAGGAAGTCATTCCTGTTGTTAAACGATAGAATCAAACCGTTCTTGGAATAATTAGGAAAGGTGCAAAAAACTTTATGGAAAAAAAAAAAGAAACAACAAGAGAGCACATCACTATCTCTCTCTCCCTAAATATACAGTGGCTAATTAGTAATTATAATTTAATCTAAAATTAATAGATATTGACTTGAATTAACTTGAATGTATAGGTTTTTTAATTAAATAATCATCTTTAGAATATAAATATTGTGAAATCTGACGGCAAATCCACTCTGAAATATATAAATAGCTTTATTTACAGGAATTAATTATTAGAAGCATCTCTTTTGATCTTTTCTTTACTTCTTTCCTTCCTTTTTCCTCTTTTTTTCCCCTCCCTTTCCCTGTGCTTGCATAGTTGCATAAGAAGAGGAGGAGGAGGAGGACCACTGCCATTACCACCTCCCAATGATACTTCTTTTGTCATTCAAGTATAAATACGAGTCATCCTCTTTTTTTTTTTAAAAAAAAAGAAGCTATTTTGGCCATGGCTAAAGGTGTTCCTAGGGTTCAAGCCCGAAAGCTCCTCGAGCTTTATCTTTCTGTGCTCTTGCTTTGTTTTTCACAAGTGAGAGTGCCGCCAGTCAAGAGACAATAATGTTGTTTAGCATGCCATCATTGATTACGTTTGTGTGTGTGTGTATATATATATATATATATATATGTGTGTGTGTGTGTGTGTGTGTGTGTGTGTGATACTAATAATGTTGTCTAAGATACCGTTAACCAGCCAACACCATTAATTGCCCTAACTTTTTTTCTTTCTTTTTATATTTAAATTTGGAACCCTAATTCTTTAATTTGTTTCTTCACAGTTTTGTCAACATAAAAGAATGCATGCCTAGCTTGCATGTTTGAATGAGCTAGCACAAGCTTTTGACTCGTTACTCAACCCAATTCAACACAAAATAAGCTCATCAGGGGTTAATCCTTAATAGGTTAATTGTGCTTCAAGTATAGATTTTCGAGCCTCCAAGCTCATGAAGCTAGATATAAAAAAAATTTATTTAGTGTATATACATTTTATGATAAATTAAAAGGATATTAATTTAATATTTTTTAAATCTAAAATAATAATTGTATTGCCAAACGCATTCGAAAAATACACTAGCCTATGGAGATTAGGGAGGCCAAGAATGAAGAAATCAAATAAAGATGGAAGCTGGAAAATATTGGTCGCACAAGCATGTAAATCTTTTAAGCTTAATAAATTGTAATCATAGTAATTCACAAACATATGTTATGATAGAATAATAATAGCACATAAAGCTTAGGATTTTAATTAGCGAAAAGAACTGCTTATATGAATTTTAATTTCACAAATTTATTCTCTTAAATTTAGATATATAGTGGTTGTGTCTTTAAAATGTTTATAAGACATTTAAATATGTCAAGAAAATCAGCTGCTTCTACTAGGAAATAACCTAAAATCCAAAAACATTAAGGAAATTAAAACAGAATCCATAATAAAACAACAAATTCAAAACACAACAAGAAAATTAACAAAATTATCCCAAACAACAGAGTTCAAGTCTAAAACTTGATTCTAGAAGATCTAATGGTGTGATAAGCGACACAATGGCTTCCTTTATGGGAACTGCCTCTGGAATTATCTAAAAAAATTTGATCCCGATCTTAATGTTGAATCTTCTTTTATATCAATTTTAAAGTTTTATTATGCTATGCCGCGACTAGATCTTTTCTTGAGTTTAGATTTATTCCATTAATTTATAAAAACATATGTTAGGTTGCATTTTAAAAAGTCTTTTAGGTCATATTCACATTCGGTAATGTCAGATTATCACATGAATGAATGCTCGGATCTTTTGTTTTTACAAGCCTAGCAGAATTTTTGTTACCCAAAAACAGCTTAAAACTAATTTATATGTTAATAAAAGCTAAGTTATTGTTTATTTATGCGGTAATGTCATGATTGAAACCATAATTAAAATAAAAATATATTATTTTTATGCTTTATCATTTTTATCATAGTTTAAAACGTGTCGTACCATGAACACAAATCAACTCTAAATCTTTTTATATAAAAATTTTAAAATGTATTTTCATGTCCACGTTCGACCATCAAGACCTATATATATACACTCTTCATTCCAACTACCAGCTTAATCACCATTCGATCATGGCGACCAACCTACTATACATGGTTGTTTTGCTTAATGGTACTCGTACCCTAAGAATTGAACATGAACAAACCAAAAGGTGCACAAAATTAATTGAAAGGACATGTACGAAAAGAATAAAGGTAAGATTTCTCTGTTCTGAGTGAGCTTGAAAGGATATGAAACAGCACTGAAGGATTCGATGGTTGTTGGCAGTAGCATGATCGTACTTCCATGGCATGAGAAGGGATAGGGTTTGCCGGGGCAGCTGATGTGGAAGCACTTTCCTCCTAGCCAATTGGATCGTGCTCTTCACACACCACCCATGCATTTAATCATATGGTATATTTTTTTTTTATTTTTTTGTATATATTCCATAGTGTATGATCATGCATGTAAACTTTTTACTATGATAGATAGAGTAGTACAAGAAGAGAGCAGAAGCACTGGCTATGTATATGTGCTGTACCACAGCAGAGAACTCTCGTCTCTATTTCTTCATGAAAGATCAAATCTTGATCAGGAGACCTTTCCAATCTCAGTCATTTTTGGATGACACCACCAGCTACCAATTCTTCATGTACTCTTATTTTCCCGTCATATCGAATGATCACATGACTGCGATCATCATCGATTCAAGGACTTCTTCCACTGCCAGAAATTCAACAAATATAAATGGATTTACCAATAAAATTTTTTATTAGTATTTTACCGTGATATTTACTGATATAAATTTTTTCATTGTTAAATCTGTCGGATATACTGATAGAAACACTCCATCAGTAAGTATCAAGGGAATACCAGACGGAGTATGAAGAAAAAACAAAAAACAAGTTGTGCGATGACGTATAACTTTTTGTAGATGGTTTTACTGATAAAATTACAGTTGGATTCAAACCGGGTTGTCCGTACAATGACGTATCAAAAACACAGATAAAATTACTGACGGAGTTACAAACAGAATAATTTTATCGATAATGCCATCGGTAATAGTTAATATATGACCAGGCCAAATGGTCATGGACATAAGATCACAGATAGGTGGTACGTGTGCGCCCCTCTTTTTGGTCGTATGATCTTGAAAACGACCAACCTCCTCCTTCTCCTCCAGCTTCGTCATTGTTCTAGTTTAATTTATATTTATACAAATAAAATTGTAATGAATATTTGGATTTTATTAATATAAAATTTTATTATATTATTCAATTTTATTTTTACATATTTCAATTTTATACAATTTTATTTGTTTAATTATTTTCTTTTTTTTTATCCATACAATTTTATATTAATTATTTTATACAATTTTATTTTTAAAAATATTTTTTAATTATCACAAATGGAATCCATCCGTCGATATTTTCTAGAGAGTTGAAACAAATTTACTGCCTATGCCACAATCACCGACGACAGTATTCCGCCGGTGATTTACCGGTAGGACTACAGACGAAATCTATTCGTCGGTATATTCCAGAAAGTTTGAAAAACATTACTGCATATGCCACTATCATCAATGGAAATATACCGACATAATATTTTCATCGGCATATTTCCAACGGGAACTTTTTTTTTCTGTAAAACCATCGGGTTTTTTTTGCCGACAGAATTAGTGACATAATGTGGAATTACCGAAGAAAAGTATACCAACAGAAAAAATCCGTTGGTGAATTAGTCGGTAAAATTTTCACCGACAAAGTGTTAATCTCATGCCGACGAAAAAATTTTATCGGTAAAACTATTAAATGTTGTAGTGTTTTTAGGCCCTACCTTCGCGGTAAAAATTCGTGATAACTCAAGTCAATTTTATTTTTTTTAATTAAGATGACTTTGTTTTGGTAAAAAAATGGTAAAGTATTTTTTTTACTGGGTCAGGACAAGTTTTAGAATAGTGCAAAATGATATAAGGACTTTTAATATTAAGCCCTACCTCGGGGTAAAAATCCGTGATGATCCAAGTCAATTTAATCTTTAATTTTTTTTAAAAATATCTAAGATGGCTTTGTTTTGATTTAAAAATGATCAAGTTTTTTTTTTTAACTGAATTGATGGTTGAGGCCAAGTTTTAGAATAGTACAAAATGATATATAATCATTATAGATATTTCACTTAATATATTAATTTTTTAAATTGAGATAATTATTTAATAAAACTCATAGTTATATTGATGCAAATTTTCATGTGATTTTTAAAGCTACACCAATAAAAATTCAGTTCATTTTAAAATCATTTGATTGATGTTTCAAGAAACATTTACTAAAATAAGAGTTTGTAACTGTAAATTAGGGTTTTCTAATCATGTGATTTAGCATATAAATATAGTTATTTTTATGAGAAAATTTTTTAATCTTCATGTAAACAATAAGATACACCAAGTTGAAAAATATGAATTATTATTAAAATTTGAGAAAATAAAATGTTACACTTTCACTTTTCAGTAAAATAAAAACTGTATATCATTTAGTTAGCATGTTATATTATTTCGAAGTTATTAAATTTCATAACCTAATAATAGTAAACACACATAAAAATATTATTAATATGCATAATTTAATTTAATTTGAACACTTAATCACTCATAGCAGACTACACATATATCCTATTTATTTCCACTAAAAATAAATGCATTTCCATGTTAAATATTCTTACAAGATTGCAATCATGTGAGAAACTAAAATAAATTTGTTTTCTTTTTGCTATGATTGAAATTATAATACAGCTGTCATTGCAGCAATATCACAATTTAATAAGAATGTTTGGAAGCGTGGAAGCTACTAGCAGTTGCATTTTAAATTATGTATTTTGAAAATTCATTAAAATAATATTTTTTTTATTTTTAAAAAATTAATTTTAAAATTAACACATAAAAACGATGCAAAAAAAACATATAAAAAACTAATTTTAAATAAAAAAATCAAATTTCTAAAAAACATTATTTCAAACACGTTCCAAACAACGGCTAAAACTTCCAAAGCTGCTTTTTACTATAATTCCTCAAGAAAGATAATTAGGAACCTGATTCTTCTATTTGTATACTACAATATTTCACATTCTATGGCAGAAAGTCAACTATTTTTCTTCTTTTTGTTCTTTAATTTCGATTTCGATTTTTATTTCTTCATATATGTTTAGGGATTCTGATTTTTATTTCTTTGTAAAATTCAATTTCAACTATTTAAAATATTATAATTCTTTTTGGAGAGGCAAGTGATTAGAGAATAATTATTTAAGTTTTGATTGAAATGATACTGCTGCCATTTCCATATTAATTATTCTTACAAGATTGCCATGTGAGAGAAACGATACAGCTTTGATTGAAATGATACAGCTGCCATTGTAGCAATATCACAGCCCAAGATTTCTAAAGCTGCTTTTAACTATAATTCCTCAAGAAAGATAAGGAACCTGGTTCTTCCCCTCCTTCCCCTTCTCCTTCTTCTCCTTCATCTTTTTGTATGCTACCTTATTTCACATTCTATGGCAGAAAGTCAACTGTTCTTCTTCTTCTTTTTTCCCTTTTTTCCCCTTTCCTTTTGCATATAATATATGGAATATTGCATAATGTTCCATGATAATGCTTTTGAGTCGGATACCATGTTTTCATTCGGTGCAAAAACAATATGTTAGCATGTTCTAGTTCAGCAAAATTTAATCCAATTCACAACTGGCAGTGACAATTATATCATGCTTGATTCCTTCTTCTTTTTTTTACCAGACGGTTCATTTAATTAGTGCTATTGGCTTGTTGATTGAGGATAAACCTTCCTTCACCTTAATTGAATAAATCCTTCTCAAGCTAATGTTGCTAAACCCGACCTAGTGGGTTGATTCGAAACTTGGTAAGGTTTAGGTTTTAAAAAAATAAAATCTAAATAAATGTGTCAACTTTGATTCTGATCGATCTTATTAAAATTCAATCTAACTTTTAATTATTTTTCAAGATAACATCGTTTTAATGGTACTATTTTGGTTAATCTTGATCAATTCACCCGGTTCATCACCGAGTCTTGTTCATACATAGGTTGCCTTTAATAATAACTTTGTCTCGAGCAATAATCTCTCGGGAAACAATGTGCAAGGGACCTTATTTTGTGTTCTCTCAATCTGCAAACACTTTTATATCTGTAGGTTCTGGAGCATTTTTATGTGAGAAATATGAGAGGACACTATTTTTCAAATGGAGTTGAACAACTTATACTATGAAATATATTGGTTAATATACATATGATCATAAGATCATTTCTTGTATACTCTTGATCAGTTATTCGGCTAACCTTCTGCAACAAAGGAGAAGATTAGGGCACTTTAAAATGGTGTCGTAGCTTCATGAATTTGGACATGGAAGATTTAGACAAAAGTGAAGTAGAGAAGCTCTTGGAATTTAGCTAAACATATACAAGAACTGAACCCCTAGCATGTCATTGCCAAATAAAAACAGTGAGAGACCGACCACATAAAGGTAGGTGCAAGCCACGAGACAGCGACTCTTCAAAGAGGGCAGGCCTGCGCCCATCAATAAGACAGATAGAGACGCCTCAAAATTAAGATCACCCCCCTGCGCCATGAGAGCAAAACTACCAAGCTACAAGTGGAGCCAATTAACCATGCATTATTTTATGACAAATACACACATGAAAGCAAGAGAGAGGAGAGAGTGAGTGAAGTCCATGCTCATATATACAAGAGCACTCTTTCCCATGTACGAGGGGTCGAGAGAGAGAGAGGTCTTAGGTCTTGATGGAGTTCAAGCTAATACAAGAGCACTCTTTTCCATGTGAAAGAAGTGGGAAGGAGGGGTCATGGATTTTTCTTTACTTTTTCTTTTGAAGTGGAAGATCAAAAGCAAATATCACTTGCTTTTCCTTTTCAGCCCTCTCTTTAAGACTATTCCATCTTCTAATAAAGCTCAAATGCACATTAACTAAGAGAAATTTCGGTCCCAGTCCTGTAGGGCAAGGAAGAAGAAGGAATAAAGCTGATGAAAAAAAAGAAAAGAAAGCTTCCACTGGTTCCTCCTTCCATGCAACCTATCCATACTACATAATTATATATTGATCATTCAGCAAACATGGTAATGATATATTAATAATCATCATCTTTTACTTCTTACAGCCCAGTACTGTTTGTTGCAGGCACATGTTTGCAATCTCAAGATAAAATTAAGAAAAATTAACCCTAAAAAACCATCCCCCGCAAGTTTAAATGTGTTTGTGTGTGTAGGATTTGCATCAAAGTACACAAAATTCTACGTTCTCTCTTGATCAAGTACACTCTTTTTCTTTGGTCCAACTTATCGTATAACATGACCAGGAAACTTTTTTATGGGTCCAATATGCATCAGGTGTCAATTTGCTTTTCCATCCAATTTGTACATATATGTTCCTGGCTAATTCATTAAAAAAGTAAAAATTGTTCATGGCGAAAGATAACCATTGCTAGCTATACTATTGCTGATGGAATTTAATTCTGTGTACAATATATGACTCATTTACCAAAGTTATCCAAACAATTGTCAAATGATCACTCTTATCACCTACAATGGCAAAAACCGAGTAATAAGATTGTGTTTTGTTTGGTTCATGTCTCCGAACATAAGGAGAGGGACAAGAATACATATGATTGGAATAAAAGAGACAGAAAAACATAAAATAAAATTTATAGTTTTAGAATAGATTCATATGTTTTTAAAACATAAGTTATACGAAAATATATTTTCTCTGTCTTTTATATCTCGATTTTTAAGAATCTTGAAACAATAACTAAATGTTATTTAAATGAAACTCGTATACCCTGTTTAAACCTTCGTTGCAACATTAAACCTTCATAGCAACATTTGATTAATTTTGAGATAGTAAAGTAGTACAAAATAACAATGAAATCAATTAATAACTTGATGCATCAATTATTTTGCCCACTTGTTGGCAATCATAATATGGAGATGAGAATTGCAAAAGAAAATGAGGATCCATGGGTGTCAATTATGAAAAGCAACAGGACAATGCAGCCATTAATTTTCAAATCATTGAAAGTGCAATTCCACCATTTCTCATTCAAAGAATCAACAAAGCTATAAAGAGCATCCTTTGATTAAAGCTAAAGGGTAGGTTTGTCACACAAAAGAAAAGGAGAGAGCTGCTAGCTAGCGAGCGAGAGAGCGAGCAGCATCAACTTTACTTTTCCTCACCCTAGCCTATCTCATCTTTAAATTTCTGTTATCCAACGGCTTTATGATTATTTTCTTCCTTTATAAACAGTGTTACTATTCCATAAGAATAATTTAGCACACCATCTTTACCCTCTTCTCTCTCAGCTTCCTCTGCTCAAAGCTTAATTAAGACATAAAAGCAACTTGAACAAAAGAATTTCAGAAGAATTTCAATCTTCTCCTCTCCTCTTCCCTTTCTTCTTCTTTAAGAGAAAAGGGAAGAAAGCCAAAGAAAAAGAAATGAACAGAAAAGAGGAGCAGAGAAAGGAGAGGCCAAGCTTCTTCCTTGTATTTGAAGACTCTTTCTGTGAAGATGTTTGATTCCTTAGGCCTAAACACGCGCTTGAAGTTTTTCAGATTCCCTTCACTTTTCCTTCCTTTTGTAGAAACTCTATAATCTCTCGACTCCTTAAATCCCTTCACCCTTTCCTCCAAGTCCTTCCAAACACAAATCTTGCTGAGAAATCTTGCCAACAAAACATGGTCCCCTTCATTGTTTTGACCCTGTTCTCTCTTCTAAGCACCACTTGTCATTCTTCTTTGGTTGATGATTTTCGTGTCTTGGTCTCACTTAAACGAGGATTTGAATTCCCTGAACCTGTATTGAACACGTGGAATTTGTCGAATCCGAGCTCAGTTTGTTCTTGGGTTGGAATTCATTGCTCTCGCGGTCGAGTTTCTTCGTTGGACCTGACGGATTTTAATCTGTATGGCTCTGTCTCACCTCAAATCTCAAAGCTTGATCAACTCACCAGCTTATCTCTCGCAGGAAACAACTTTAGCGGTGCCATTGAGTTGGCCGGCATGAGTAATCTTCGGTTTCTTAACATCTCAAACAACCAATTCAATGGTGGTTTGGATTGGAACTACACGAGTATTGCAGACTTGGAAGTGTTTGATGCTTTTGACAACAACTTCACTGCTTTCCTTCCTCTTGGGATTTTGAACTTGAAGAAACTCAGGCACTTGGAGCTTGGTGGAAACTATTTCTATGGCAAAATACCAACAAGCTATGGAGAACTAGCGGGGTTGGAGTATCTTTCGTTGATGGGAAATAATCTTCAAGGAAAAATCCCAGGTGAGCTAGGAAATCTTACTAACTTGAGAGAGATTTACTTGGCGAACTACAATGTTTTTGAAGGTGAGATCCCGGTGGAGCTGAGCAATTTGGTGAATCTAGTTCACATGGATCTTTCAAGCTGTGGATTGGATGGTCCGATTCCTAACGAGCTTGGAAACTTGAAGCTGCTTCACACTCTCTATTTGCATATCAATTTCCTTTCAGGCTCCATCCCAAAGGAGTTGGGAAACTTGACAAACTTGGTGAATCTTGACCTCTCGTACAATGCACTCACTGGCGAAATCCCATTTGAGTTCATCAATCTCAAGCAACTCAACCTCCTAAATCTCTTCTTGAATAGACTGCATGGCTCAATTCCAGACTACGTTGCAGACTTGCCCAATTTGGAAACATTGCAACTGTGGAAGAACAACTTCACCGGCGAGATTCCCCCCAACCTCGGCAGAAATGGGAAGCTCCAGCTTCTTGATTTGTCCTCCAATAAGCTCACCGGTACAATCCCGCAAGACCTGTGCTCATCCAATCAGTTGAGGATACTGATTCTCTTCAAGAATTTCCTCTTTGGGCCAATCCCAGAAGGCTTAGGAGCATGTTATAGTCTTACCAAAGTGAGGTTGGGTCAGAACTACTTGAATGGCAGCATTCCGATCGGATTTATTTACTTGCCTGAGCTGATCTTAGCAGAGTTTCAAAGCAACTACCTATCTGGGACATTATCAGAAAATGGTAATAGCTCCTTGAAACCTGTTAAATTAGGGCAACTTGATTTGTCAAACAATCTCTTTTCAGGTCCATTGCCATCTTCACTTTCAAATTTCTCTTCCCTCCAAACTCTTCTACTCAGTGGAAACGAATTCTCAGGCCCAATCCCACCAATGATAGGAGAACTCCTTCAAGTACTGAAGCTTGATCTTAGTAGAAACTCCTTCTCCGGCCCGGTTCCACCTGAAATAGGCAACTGTTTCCACCTTACATTTCTTGACATGAGCCAGAACAACCTCTCCGGTCCAATCCCATCAGATATGTCCAACATTCGTAACTTGAACTACTTGAACTTATCAAGAAATCACTTGAACCAGACCATACCAAAATCCCTTGGTTCCTTGAAAAGCCTCACCGTTGCTGATTTCTCTTTCAACGATTTCGCTGGAAAGCTCCCAGAATCTGGCCAGTTCTCATTATTCAATGCCTCTTCTTTTGCTGGTAATCCTCTACTTTGCGGTCCTCTCCTTAACAACCCTTGCAATTTCACCACCGTCACCAACACACCAGGAAAAGCCCCCAGCAATTTCAAGCTAATCTTTGCTTTAGGCCTGCTGATATGCTCTCTGATATTTGCAACTGCTGCCTTAATCAAGGCCAAGACATTCAAGAAAAGCAGTTCCGATTCCTGGAAGTTGACAACCTTCCAAAAGCTTGAATTCACAGTGACAGACATAATTGAATGTGTGAAAGATGGCAATGTAATTGGAAGAGGAGGAGCTGGGATTGTTTACCATGGGAAAATGCCGAATGGGGTCGAAATTGCAGTAAAAAAACTACTTGGTTTTGGCAACAACAGCCACGACCATGGTTTTAGAGCAGAAATTCAAACACTTGGCAACATTAGACATCGAAACATTGTTAGATTGCTGGCATTCTGTTCCAACAAGGACACCAACTTGCTTGTTTACGAGTACATGAGAAATGGGAGCTTAGGAGAGGCACTGCATGGTAAAAAAGGTGCATTGTTCTTGGGATGGAACTTGAGGTACAAAATCGCCATTGAAGCTGCTAAAGGCCTATGCTACCTTCACCATGATTGTTCTCCGTTGATTGTTCATCGAGACGTAAAGTCAAACAACATCCTCTTGAATTCCAGCTTCGAAGCTCATGTAGCTGATTTCGGACTAGCGAAATTCTTGGTCGATGGTGGTGCATCCCAGTGTATGTCGGCAATTGCAGGCTCTTATGGTTACATAGCACCTGGTACTCACCATCTTCAACTCCCTAATAATCTTAATTTCTTCACTAAATTTCATTTTCTGCAACATGTTTAATTGCTTACATTTTTCTTGAATATCTAACAAATTTGAAACTTGAAAACAAAATAAAATTCAATTTACATTGGTTTAAAAAGCTTCCTAGAGAAAATTCTAAGATTTTGTGAATAAAAGAATTTGGACTGGTCAACTTAATTAGCACTATAGTTATAAAACTTGACATGGATCGATCAGGGCCAGATTATTATTGATTGATTTTTCAATTGACTTGGTTCAAACCAGATAATACTTAGATTAGTTACTGAAATGACCCGCGGGATTGAGTTGGGTTTTATAATTAGGATTAGTAACAAGATAAAAGATGATTATGAAGTAATAATCCTACGTAGGGAACAATAAGCTCAAGTTTCCAGATGATCATCATCATCATCATCATCTCTGACTTGTGATACCTAGTATTCAAATCCCACAATCATCTTCCTTCATAACAAAACTGATCATCTCTTCCCTTATCCCACTGTAAAAAGCAAGTGTGGGTGCTGTACACTTGTACTAATTAGCTAAACTGTCTCTCTTTCTCTGTCTCTGGTAAAGCAACAGCTAAAACTACAACCCGTGATTTTTGCCACAGAGGGAGAGACTGAGGGACAAGCAAGACAAGGAACATAGAATTTTTTTGGTAACCACAGCAAGAAAAAAAAAAAAAAAAAAAAAAAAGCAGAGCACTTGCTGGGGACCCTACAAAACTTCTGATCTCAGAATTTAAGATGTTAAAATCTGACAGAAATCTTATTGTCTGACAATGATGTCTAACGTAACAAGGCGTTGAGATTGGTGAAAGCTAACCGACATGCACACCTATTTACATCATCATCTTCTTTCTCTTTTTTTGATCAATTTTTTTTTCCTTTTTTTTCTTAATAAAAAAAATCCCATGCCTTGAAGCAGTGCCTTACTAATTTGATCTTACGTGTAAAGGGCTATCTTTTCCTCTTGTTGTTCCTTTCCTTGTCCTGCTGTTTCCCACCCACAAGTCCCTTTTGGCTGCTTTGGTCTCTATTGGCATACTGACATCTCCTTTTGTCTTGCTCCTTTTAAATATATAGTTTTGATTTTTTTTTCCCTTTCTATGAGCATTTTGATTGTTTTTGCACTATTTTGATTCAGTGCAGTTTGTTTACTAGCTACGGGTTTAAAGGGTAGTTCGTAACTGCGTTACAAATGGCGTTTTCCTAAATTATTTTTGTCTAATCTCTTAATTAAATAATGCAGAATATGCATACACATTGAAGGTCGATGAGAAGAGCGATGTGTACAGTTTTGGAGTGGTTCTACTAGAACTTCTCACGGGGAGGAGGCCGGTGGGAGACTTCGGCGATGGAGTTGACATTGTACAATGGAGCAAAAGAGCAACAAACTGTCGCAAAGAAGATGCCATGCACATAGTTGATCCAAGGCTAACAATGGTGCCAAAAGACGAAGCCATGCATTTATTTTTCATTGCAATGTTATGTAGCCAAGAAAATAGCATCGAACGTCCCACAATGAGAGAAGTGGTGCAGATGCTCTCAGAATTCCCTCGCCACACATCACCAGATTATTACCTATCTTCGTCTTCTTCAGTTCTCCCCCAACAAATGAAGAAGAGTAGTACTGAAAAGAAGGAGATCGTAAATGGCTTGAAATATAAACAGGATCTTTTGGTTTAAGGCAGTTTTTTATTATTATTATTACACTTAAATTGTGTCTGAAAGCTGGCTTGATTTAGTTACAACCTTTGCCTTGTGCAAAGTATATTTTTCCCTTCGATTTCCTTTTTTTTTTCTTATTATTATTAATTATTGACTTAGGTTCTAGGCACAGGAGATTCCATGTCCATATCGATATGTAGGAATAATTTACGATGCACTTCTTGAATTTAGCTGAGGGAGAGAGATAGCAAATCTTAATGGGACCATGTTTGTATTAATATATATACTTTAATATACATGCTTTTTGTTTGATTTCTTTACAAAAAAGTTTTTTTTTTTCCATTTCTCCCGCTGCTTTATTCAAGTTAATTATATGGTTGAAGTTAATTATAGCCAACATCCCTTTAATTATTATTAGAGTTTAATTATTAGAATTTGATTTGTTAATTATAGCAAACATTCCTTTATTATTATAATTTAATTAGGTGAATTATTTTACTATTAATAAGATATTTTAAAATAATAATATGATACTTTCTTTGCATTTTCTTGGAAAAGGAAAGACATTTTAAAGTAATAATAAGATTAAAAAATCCCATATTACGCATCCCATGCATTTCTTTTTTTTGTCTACCAAAACAAAAAATCTCTATCTCTCTCTCTGCTTACCCTTTTCAGATAAAACATGTTTAATAATGCGATGTAAAACAGTGTTTTTTTTTGTTTTAAATTTTATATTTTCAAATTGTTTTGATATATTGATATAAAAATATTTTTTAAAAATAAAAATATATATTATAACTACTATTATATTTTCAAACGTAATGTATGGAATAACCTTATAATAAGTGGAGAAACAACCATTTTCATCCACAAAACACCTACGAACACAAGCTGGCCTCGATGAAGTATTTAACATGGTATTTCAATTTCAGGTTCAACAATTAGGTGCCACCATCTACGAAGATCTCACACGAGTGGGTGAGAAATTTGAAGGGTATGCGCCAAGAAAATATTATGAGAAGATAATGCTCTTTAAGTAGTGAAATGAATAAGAAATGTTGAAATTTAAGCACCTATAGGACGCTACGGGCATTAGATGGAGAATAGTCTTCGTAAAGAAAAGGCTTTCAAGTCCAATTTGAGCATCAAGTTAGAAAATGAGCCAAGAGTACCTATCGCTATTTTTTATGTTGGAGGATGTGGTGTAATCTATGTTTTATTCTAGTTATAAATTTAAAAATATTTAATTAATTAATACATATTATAGTTTTATTGATTAGAATTTTAATTAAGAAAAACTATAATTTAAAAAAAATTAGATCTATTTTTTTAAAATACAACCGAAAAAACTACCGCAATACCAAACACATACCAAATAAAATAATCAAAAAAGTATTTATAGGGAGTGATTGAGGTATTTCAGCCAATGAAATTATAGCATTTGGTGTCTAAAGATTGGTTGTAAAAAAAAGATGTCGAAACTTATAATCTTTCAACTTAACTTAGAGTTTGGGGAATGCCATTATCTTTTCGCCTCAACAATCACAATGCGTAGAATGTTCTTAAAATATGTTGTATTATATTAGATTAGTAAATAAGAATATTTAGTTTATCAAAACAAGAGTATACAAACATAAAAGATTGTTCAAGGTAAGCTTACAATACATATAATTTTAAATCTATAAACATGTAAAATAAAATTCAAGACAAACATGTTTTCAATATAATATAGTTTGAATATATGCTTACATATTAAGCATATATTCAAACTTGCAATATATATATATATATATATATATATATATATATAAGATCAATGTCCTCACATGCATACTAATAATAAAAACGACAATACTTCAATTAAAACAAAACAAAAAAGTATTTACTTGTTGAAGCACTTTAAAGGAATCCAACTTTTATTGTTGTCAATGATGAATTATTTGTCCTTAAGGGTTTATTGTTCCTCACTTGTGCAACTAGAATGTTTGTAATATTTCTCCTAATATTTCAACAACATCACCTTAGTTTAGATGCACTTCTAAATAAGTTCTTTAAATCAAAATAAAAGAACTCAAATATCTCTCAACAAAGTATGAACCTAAGCTCTAGATTTTGGAGAAAAAAATCAAAGCATAGAAGAAAATGAAAACACTAAAAATAAGGTGAGAAAGAGTGTGAAAAAATATGAAAAATTCAAGTTATGAACTCTTCCTTCACGCGCCTTTTTTATAGTAAATTTTGATAGTTAAAAGGTTAAAGATTTAATAAAAATTAATTCTGATGAGTTAGTAGTTTTGACCTAATTTTTTATAAATTAAAAGGTCCTAAAACAACATGGGTCTGGCGAACGTGCTAGATAAAAAAACACTTGGGTTTGACAATCAGCAAAACCCAAGGCGATATAGGTTCGGTGAACATGTCGGCCCTAAGACACCTGGGCTTGGCAATCAGCCAAACCCAATATGTCTTACTTACTATTTTATTAATTATATGTAATGAATATTTGTTCCTCGTTAATGCCATGAAAAAACAAAGGACTTTTTAGTCCTTCTCTTATCTGAAAACAACAAGGTTCAAGGGGTATAAATACCCTTTAAACCATCTAAGTAAGGGTTTAGAATTTTTCATCTCTTAAGAAAAACTTCCATAGATTTCAAAGCATTAACCATCTTAAAACTCAAGAATAAACATTTGTGTTCTTTGAATTTAAAGCTCTTTTAAGTCATTTATTATCTTTCCCATAAAGATACTGACTTTATCATTAGAAGATCTTCAAGTCTCCTCGATTTGGATTGTTTTGCAGGTACTTAAACTTCTACTATTAGTCTAGTGTTCCTTGACTATAGAGAAGAAAGTCAACTACCTAGACATATTAATTAATCACTATTCTAAACACTAAATAACCTATTATTTACACATCTTGGATTTTAGAATATCATTAATGGCGTCGTCTGTGGGGAACTAATCAAAAGTCATAAATAACATTTAATTATTTTTCCTATTTATAATCATTGATGGCAAATAATTAGGATACTCTTAGAATGGGACGAGCTACTGATCTCCCTTCTATAATGAAATTTTTAAAAATTCTAAAAACTTTGTAAGGCCATTTTAAAAATATTTTTGGGTCCCTCGCATATTTTTCCAATCATTTTACTTAATACTGAGATTGTAGACTTATATTGTAAGATACTAATCCGGTATTAAAAATACCCGCTTTTCGTCGAAATTTCAAGAAATTCCAAAAATTTCTAAACAATTTCCTCATTTCAAAAATACAAAAAAAATATGTTTTATTTTGTGTGCATACGATCAAATTCTAAAATTTTCATGCATATTTTATACAAAAATAAAAATTTTATTTTCATTATACTTTGAAAAAATACAAAAAATCAGTTAATGAATATCACAACAAGTTTGCGATTATCCATTAGGATTTGATCAAAATTTCAAATAATATTTTTTTATTTCTCGGGCTTTAGAATAGTTAGGTTTTACTTGATAAGATAAGAATCTCTTTACCAATGATATCTTTTCTTAAATCTTGAACATACTTTTTCTGGGCTTTAGAATGACTAGGTTTTAACATGATGAGATAAAGATTACCTTATCGATTAGGACTTTTCTCGAACCTTAGATAGATTAATGAATAAAAACATGACTTGGAACAAACAATAAAACAACTTACTATATGTAGGTGCACTAGGAATGATATGTCTTTCATTTGCACAATCAGACTCCTTACCCGAACTCTCGCAGACCATTAGGTTTTCTAATGATTATAATATTAGGTGGAGACTCTCATTCTCCTTGTTTTACTGATAAAGGCCAAGAATTCATCATCCTTTCCATCCACATCATTCATGATAATCCCAACTTAGGAGAATGATCACCATACACATGCAACAAAATGACGAATCCATTAGGGACTTCTTATGGACTAAACTTTGTCTTTTTGTCTGATGTTGTGTTTTTTTTAGTATATACATTTTTATTTTCTTTATGTTTTAAGATTTTACTGCTTGTGTGTGCTTTAAAATTTTACTGCCTTTTATGCATCATTTTTATTATCAACATGCATTCTTTTGTACGTATGACACATGTATTTGTATATTAAATGTGGATCAACACCTCATGCATTACCTATTTTAATTTTTTAAAGCACACACAAGTTTCTAGATTAAGTGAGGGATTAATGGTCTGTCCTATGATTATTGATCAAAGTTCAAATCATTATAACCCCATTGAAAGTAAATTGAAATAAATTTTGAAACCTAATTCATAATAATTATGTTTTTTCTTGGAATAATCTTTTATCTAACAATATAATATACCATTTTTTATTTAATTATATAATAAAAAATAGACGATCATAAAACTGAGCATCAATCCAATGCTAGGATGTTTTTTAAGATTTTGATAATTTTATATATAAAAAATTAAAATAAATTAAAAATCCAATTCTCAGTAAATTCAATATTAAAATATGAAGAAAACTATACGAGAGAAGGAGAACAATGATTTTCCCCTCTTCAATTACGTCGTGTTAATATGGCTTCATCTCTAGTATGAATGGTGTATATGTATTCCAGTATATATGAATATACTTTTTTTTTTGTATTAGAGCTATGTATAAAAATAAATACCACACTAATATAAAATAAAATAGCACGATTTATATGGTAATGTTTAGTTACTCTCATTAAACAAAAGGATGCAAATAACATTAATAAAAATGTGTTTAATTGAAAAAATATAAATAAAGACAAAAATATAAAACAAATTTATATTTCAAAAAATTTAGACTGAATTTTTATACAAAGTGCTAAGAAAACATGTCTCTTCTATCTATATTTTTTAATCCGAAATAATAATTAAATAATGTGTTATTCGTTGCAAGTAAAATAATTTAAAATGCCATTTATACATGTATTTCTAAAAGAATAGTAGTTTGGATATAATAACAGATTTATTAAATGATTTGTTTACTTAATTAAATTCATATGTTTGAAATAAATTTTAATATGATAAAATTGAATTGAATTTATGCCTTTTGAAATGTTTTCATAATCAATTAAAACACTTTTAGACTCAATTGATAATGAGTTAATACATTAGGGACTAAACTTAAGTTTCTAAAAAATCTTACTTTTTCTATCGACTAACGTTTGAAGAGAAGGAACCTGTTAAGCAGCCGCTAACCCCTACATCCAAGGGTTAATAATAGTTATTACAAAACATGGGATCTAATCTAAGCCGTACGATCTCTCCTTCACTCCATAACCCCTACTACTACTCCTCCCTCCTTCACTCCAAATCCGCCACACCCTTCTCTTCTTCCATTCTCCTCTATCTTTCTCCGAAAAAAAAAAACTCGAAAGAGAGAGCCTTTCTGTTTCGGTTAGATCGGGTCTCTCGATTTCGGGTCGGCCTCGATCCGATTTTTCTTTAAGGTCCGTTTCTTTTTTTTTCTCTCCTAAGAATTCATTCACAGTTCTGAAAATTTGAAACTTCAGAGCTCTCTCGTTTTCTTTTTGAATTTTGAAGTTTCTGTGGTTACTGGTGCCCCCTTTCTTTTTCTCAGGAAACAAACAAAGTTTTTAAAATATCTTTAAAAAAAATCGAATCTTTTGGCGAAAAATATCTCAAAAAGAAAAAAAATGAAATCTGTTTTTGAGAGAAATCACTAATCAATCAAGGGGTTGGGAAAATATTGAATTTTTTCCCTTTGATTTTACTAATAATAACGATGGTTGTGGTGATGAAAGAAAAGAAAGAATCAGAGAAACTCCTTTTTTATCCAGTTTCGTGCATTATGCTAACATGCGCTTGGATGCATAACGTGACTCAGTTCATGTTTTTTTTAAAAAAATTAATTTAAGATTTCCCAAGATATTTCCAGTCCTAAAAGAAATATTTTTTGTTTTATATCTATAAATAAATATATGGGTGTCTCAGCTTGTTGTTCTTGTTGTTTTTGTAGGGTTAATTGAGTTTTGAAGATCGACAATGGCCACCGAAACCAAACTCGAGAAACGTACCCTTCCTTCCTTTCTCTCAAGTCTTTTTTTTTCTTGGATTTCTGTTCCTGTTTGATTGATTAAATCTGATAATGGATGATTTGAGTTAGTTATTAACTATATAATCTAATATAGCTGAGACTGTCTTGACAGGATTGGAGCCAAACCCTGTTGTTGCTAAACCAGTTGACAACAATGTGGTATTTTACATTTGACCTACCTTCATTTTTTTTCAGTTAAAATCGGCTTGGCCGGAATAATAGAACTATGGGATGAAAAAGCTTTGGCTTTTAAGGCTTTTTTTTTTTAATGTTTTCTTTCTTTTTAAGCAGGTTTCTGGAAAAGATGGAATCCCATCAGATTCAACTCCCACCATTTTGTCATCTGGGAGTGGTGCTTCTGACACCAAAGTTAATGGTAGTGCTGCATCTACCACCAAAAAGGAGGGTGATCAAGAGCCACATGCTGCCTTTGTTCCCCCTACTAGTAGTTATAATTATCAATACCCAGGTTAGTAGCCAAAATGTTTTTTTTGTTCTTAAGATGTGCATTCATGGAAATTTATAATCTCCATTGCAAATATAATATGGTAATAGGTTTTCAGCTAAACGAAGTAGTGTACTTGGTACTCTTTCAGGTATTTAATGAAACTGAAAATTAATGGATTTTTGTGATCTCTATTGTTGATATGATACTTTGTTGCCATAAGGTCAGAATGTTTTACGCTACACTGTGCAATTATGTGGAAAAGGGAACTTCTTCACCTTAGGATGTTGTCAACCATGAGAACATCAAAAGATGTTGTCTAATTAAGCCAAGCTACTGTTGGATAGAAAAAAAATGATTGCTGGTCAGACTAAAAATCAATCCTCAGTTTCCATTCTGGGCTGGGTAGCATGTGGAATAGTAACAGATTGCTGGTCAGACTTTGGTTTAGCGTAGGAGTACTTGTAGAGTACTAATTTAATGGGATCGCCTGGGGTTTGGTCAATGAGTATAAGCAGGTCAGGATTTGGAGCATCTAGTGGTGGCTTATATGCTACTCTTGCTTACTCAAAAGGTTTAGCGAGCAAATCACATTTGCTACTCTTTCTAGTTGTCAAGGTGGTAGCAGGTGGCTAGTGGGATTGTCCTAATTGATACCTGGTATATACTGACTGATTTAACGTCAAAAGCACTTTCAACAAGATCACTGCTGTGACCTGGGTATAAGTTGGGTAGTAATTTGAGATAGCCCCAGGCCTCTTTGCTTTATATGATAGACATCATAGAAGCATTCCTTTTTTTGTTAATGCTTTGCCTAAAATAATACTAAAATAAATTTTTATAACCATGAAGTTTCTTCTTTTACTATTTGGAGCTGTCTGCATTTACTGGGAAATTTTCATTGGGTTTATTCACCTTCGATTTCCAATTTCCAATTTATAATTTGAGCATTTTGTTTGTCGTCACTGTACTTGTTTTTTAAGAAGAATTAACTCTATTTTGCAGGCTATAGTGGGTCCTTCACGCAATTGGATGATCATGGCTATTATCAAGCAGATGGTTCTCATATAGTATGTTCCTCTTAACTTTTACGTAGAAGCACAGAGCGTCATTACCTTGTAATGGTCCAACTTACATTGACTTTGAAGTTTTGAATCTGTTCGCAAAAGTTTGGGCTTTGTCTGTTTTTTTCTAAATCCAATAGAGTAATACTACTACTACTACATATATTTTAGGGGAGAAGCTACATTATAGAGAAGGCCGCCCCCCTTAATTTTTTGAACTTCCCATTTAGTCCTTATATTTTTTAATCTTTTCTTACAGATAAAATTAAAATGTATGAATTGCCCCCCCATACTTTTCTTTTTTCTTGTCATTGGGAAAATCTGCCCCCCTTGAAAAAAAATTCTAGCTTTGCCACTGCATATCATCACTACTGCTATCACCTTCTGATGAAATATTACTTCTTATACTCTTTATTGGTTGCCTCTTCAGGGCATGCAATCAGATAATGGTTCAATGGTTTATTATTGGCCTAGCTATCCATATGCTTCAGGGACGGTAGTTGGTGTTGAGGGGCCAAGTGTTGCTCAACAGCCATATTTTTCTTCCTCTGGATATCTACAGCATCCTGTGTCCTATGGATTAGAAACCATGCCTTGTTATTCATGGGATTCAACATATGTTGGTGATGTCTCAAATGGAAATGCTGGTTTTGAAAATGGAAAAAGTGGCTCAGGTTCTACTGCTTTTGCCAAGTCAAGTGGATTCAACTCTGTAAAATCTAATAGCAACGTTGGAAGCAAATTTTCCAAGCCTATGTATACACAACCTGCCAGACCTATGACCAAGGTATATAACCCTCTTGGAGCATGTTTAATTTTTTCCAGAAATCATCTTTAGCATTTTTCTCATTTTTATTGGAGCAGTGGTTTTGTTGAGCGGAAATTGCTTGTGAGTTTTTGAAACTGCATTTCTTTTCCTTCCATTTCTAGATACTCTTAATATTCTTTGAACTTCTTTCTTTATTTTATCATAAAAGCTGTTTCAAGAATAACTGAACTTTGTATGGTATGCATTGTGTTAAGGGATTCTTTTTGGAAGTGTTTTGCTGATGTGACCAATCAATTTACAGGTTTCTCCGCTGGGTTCAGATTTTTCAGCAGGCCTTTACAAGGGATACCAACCTATGGGAAAGTTTCCTCCATATACTGGCCAAAAACAAGGTCCATTCCCGCACAGTGGTCCATTGAACTACAGGCAAAATGTAAGAATGTGGAATGGGAATTACAGAAACAAACCAAGGGATAGATTCAATAGAAATGGTGATTTTGAAAACCAAACTGAATTAACTCGTGGTCCTAGGGCATCCATCAAAAATGCTCCTTTGGACGACTCGGTAAAAAATAATGCTCCATTGGACTCCTCAGTGAAGGACATGTTGGGATTTGCAATGCATAAGGAGCAATACAACTTACCAGATTTTGAAACTGAGTATTCAAATGCCAAGTTTTTTGTTATCAAGTCTTACAATGAAGATGATATTCACAAGAGCATTAAATATGATGTATGGGCAAGTACCCCAAATGGCAATAAGAAGCTAGATGCTGCATTCCACAATGCAGAAGAGGTTTCAAGTGAGACTGGCACCAAATGTCCAATTTTCCTCTTTTTTTCAGTAAGTTGGAAACACATTTTTTTTTATCTTTTTGTGAAAAGTTTGTCGTCTCTTTAAATACTCATTATTCCCCTATATACAATCAAACTTTAAATGACCTAGTCATTTTTTTTTGTTTGGTTGTGCCCTCGGTTTATTATAATGTCAGGTAAATGGAAGTGGACAGTTTGTTGGCTTAGCTGAGATGGTTGGTCAGGTAGACTTCAATAAAGACATGGATTTTTGGCAAATTGACAAGTGGAATGGTTTCTTCCCAGTTAAGTGGCATGTAATAAAAGACATTCCTAACGGTCAGCTGCGGCATATTGTGCTTGAAAATAACGATGGGCATTCTGTAACTTTCAGCCGGGACACTCAAGAGGTATCTCCTATATTCTTTTATTTAAATGCACGTGGCACCTCTTTGTGGAACCTGGTCTGGTCCTTGAATGAAGTATACTAAACCTGTGTTTCCACAATTTGTCGTGTTTCCACAATTTGTCGTGTTTCCTTGAATATGCAAAGCCAAATCATAGCTGTATGTCCTCTGTTCGATATGGGGTTGGAAGAAGAAAACAAAGAAGTATTGTAAAAGCCCTACTGGCTCAATGATACCAGCTAAAAGCTTTGATTTCAATCCTTGCAGGAGAAGAAATCCTTAATTAAAAGTTATCTGATAAACACATGAAATGACTAAAGGCTCCTAATTAAAAAGAAGAAGAATTTAAAAACAACTGGAAACTAAAAAGTACAGCTCTCTCATCCCAGTTGTTGGCAGATGGCAATTTCTTTTCTGGATTTAGTGTTTTTCTCCTATTAAGGGTAACATTCAAGAGAGAGGGGAATCGAATGATGTTTGTCACCCTCTACTAGGATCTGAGATTTGAATCTTTGATATCTCTGCAAGACACCCTACCTGTAAATGGAATTTTGTGTCTAGTCTGGTCAAAATAAAACCTTTTGCTTGTGCTCAATGTTTTCACAGTTGGTCTGACTAGACTGTCATGTAAATTTGCAGATTGGACTCGAGAAAGGTTTGGAAATGCTTAATATTTTCAAGAGCTATTCTGCAAAAACATCTATGTTAGATGACTTCAACTTCTATGAAAATCGAGAGAAGCTTAATACCAAAAAGAGCAACAAACCTGCAACTTTGCGAATGGAAATATTTGAGAACAGTGATTTCCCTGTAAGTTCCTTGTCCTCTTTTTTAGTTTATTTCTCTTTTTTTTTTTTTAAACTTTGAACCACTATATGTAAAATTCATACAGATATCTTTGGTTTACCCTAATTCTGTTATGAAACACCTGCGTGCAATCATATTGTTTTTGAACCGAGACTAAGACCATGACAACAAGATAGCATACTGGTTTTAATTCTCATGTCCATACCAGCTACTATTCATGTTATCCATGTGCCTCCCATCCCAAATTCAGGCTAGGAAGTTTTATGCTTTATGTATCTACCGAGTGTAGAAATTTTGTAACATTGTTTCATCCCTCTGCACAGAAACATACAGCAGCTGAAGAAAAGATATCTGAAGATGACTCAAGGACCAAGAAAACTACCAATCCCTCGACTCTGATCAATTTAACTAAAAATCTCTCACTCAATGGTCACAACCAGAAGAGTAACTCTGTAAAGAAGCCGATAGGAAATTCAGCCTCCCCTGTTCCTGCACCATAGGCTTTTTTTAGAGCATTAGTAAGTTTGTTGCCGTGCTGTAGCTGTAGTAGTTTTTTATCCCTTCTTTTTGAGAGCTGTCTGTTTTATTTCATTTGAAGCCAATTTAAAGAGCTTTGCCCCCTATAGGTGAGTAGCTTCTTTTAGTTTATCAGGGAGATGGTTAGCAGGTGGTTTGAAGTTTTTTATTTTTATTTATTTTTATCTAATAATAATTTATTTTGATTGTGTTTTGAACCTTGGTCCCTTACATACCGCTAAAGCCACAAAGCAAGGTATGCTCCTTAATGGCAAAGAATTAAAATCAAATCATGTATGCATAATATCCAGCATGAATTAGTGTCCAAGCAATCATCACCTTGCTATCATGTTCAATAAGATGTTACTACCTGCCTGTTGCTTGGTTTGGTTGGTAAAGATATCATTGCAGCTCCATTGTAATTATGAAAGTGAAACTGTTTTGCTGTGTTTCCGGCAAACCTTTTTGTCAAGGACAATGCAGGTTCTGCCACATGCACAATTTTTTCTGCATTGCATTGTTGTCATGCTCTGTCTAATTGCGTTTCATACAATTTTTCATTAAAATTTAATTTTTTTATTTAAAATAATTTTTTTTTGTATTTTTAAATTATTTTGATATATTAATATCAAAAATATTTTTTTTAAAATAAAAAAAATATTATTTTGATATAATTCTAAAAAAAAAATTTTAAAAAAATATTCACCACTGCAATTTTAAATATCCTCAATTACTCAACACTTTACTATTTTTTTTTAGGGTACGTCTTTAAAATTATTCAGGAAAAAAAAAATTATACGCAAACAAATTTTTTTTTCAACCCTTTTCTTTTAAAAAAATATTTCACAATCCAAGTTAATTTACCAAATAATTTATAATCCAAGACAAGTTTAATAACTTTGATATTTCATGTGATCAAATAAAATAGGAATAGAAATTATCTCTTCAAACGGTAGAGATATTTCCATGATTTACATAGCATACCTGCAGGTCAAGGCCTTAATTAGTTGCATGGAAAAATTTGGAACTAGATTTTTTTTTTCTTTCAAGGATTTGGTCATTTTCTTTTCGAGAAAAACATTTATAATATTGGTGATGGAAAATGGCAAAGCAACCTGAGTGAGGAGCTATCAAATCATCCTTGCAGCATAATAAATCATTTGAGTATTTAGCATGTATTTTCACAGCAAGGAGTAATACCCAGAAAGGCTACTGGAGATGAGTCACATCTATCCATAGTATAAAACTGCATCAATTCATCACTTGACGGAGGTGGTCAAGGTATTGACACAGCTATGAAAACCTACTTCATAAACGTCTCAATGGCAGCATGAATGGAACTTGTACGGCCAGAATCCTGATGCTGAACCAGCGAGTGAGGTCCACTCCAGACAGATCTTTGATTGTCAGGGAATAGAGTTCCACATAGGCTGAGAAGCAAGGGATTTTCAATGTAGAATTTCTTAAACACTTTAACCTTCTCTTCCCTTTCTTGCAATTCCTGCAACTGTAGCAAGACAAAATCAGTACATATAACATTACAATAACAATGGAATCTTTAGCCATATCTCACACATGTAAATATATAGTAAAATTCGATCACAAGCACCATAGTGCTTTTCCTGTTCACACCCCCGCATACACACAAAAGTGCTGTATGTGCATAAATTTGCCATGTAAAGTTAATTCATAAACTCCAATACCTTGCGCTTATTTTGATGAACTGCCATAGTTTCTTCCTCTTGCAGCACTAATGCATCTTTCTGAATATGTATACGGATATTTGCATTTTCGGATATTACAGGCTGAGGTTGTTGATTAGGCTCCTCCCCAGATCCATCAGCGAACTGTGATTTCTCTGGTAATTCATCCTTCCCTTGCTTCTGAATCTCCATCTCATTGTCTTCATCTTCTTCTTCATCTTCCTCCTCCTCCTCCTCTTCCTCCTCCTCCTCCTCCTCTCGCTTCTCCACAGGGCTCTGCTGCCTTTCTGTAACCTCCACTTTCCCCTCATGTGCTTTTCCTTCCACTTCAACATACGCATCTGGGTCCAATGATTCACCCATATTTGATGATGAATCCTCACAAGGACTTCCGGCAAGTGAAGATTCCTTCAGCAGAAGAAAATAATGTATATAGAATGAACTTTAACAAATGGTTTTTCTTTCAATTGACAGCATCACAAACTATTTGCTCTTTGATAATAAAGACAATTCAATATATAAAAAAAGTGGGTTCTTAATTAGAATGAACTTCAAGCTCAAGCATACTTTTATGAAATCTATGCTTTCATTCTAGGCAGTCATAATGTCATTTTCTAGTTTAGCTGTACAAAAGATAGTATTTTGAATAAACCACAGCAAGGTAAACTCTTCCAAATGAGAAACTTTTTTAACAGTGTTAAGAAGAGCGTGAGAAGAATTGAATGAAAAGGATTAGATGTCTTTTCTTATTGTGATACCTCATTTGCACTCTTAAAAAAATTGCGACAATTTGTATGCAATATAAGCTACAAATGCAAAGTCCCCTCATCTTTGTTTTTCTGTTATATGCAAAGAAAACTGGATCCAATTACTGGATGTTATTGGACTAACAGAAGTGCATCGTGAGTTTGTGCAAAGCCAAAGGAGAATCATTTTCTCAGGGAAAATGCTGTGAAAATCAGAACGGTCATTTGTAACACCAAATGTTCATTATCATAGGCAATCAAGCGTGCATATCTACATTCATAATTTACACCACCAAAAGCCTTATGGTGACTCTAGAAAATTCAACGGAAAATAGTACTTCAAAATCCAGAACTGATCTCTGTCCACAAGCACAGCATGCTAGGTAGCCAAGTACAGATTCAAAACCAAGATAAACACCAACCCAGCTTATTACTTATATGTTAATATATTTTATTCTAGAGCATTACCAATCACAGGATAGTTAACACTTATTTCAGGACTGTTTCAAACATTTAAGAAATTTCAATAAATGTTTAAAAACATAACTGCACCTCTTGCTTGAACTCTTGACCAAGTTCGTTATCAGAAACTCCGATCTGGCCTTTAGCAAGTCGAGCATTCTCTTCTCGCTCTCTTCTACGGCGCTTTAGAACACATATGGCACATAAACAATCAAGTTTATGGCGTCTTCTGCAAAAGGAAAAATCACATATAAAATGAAAATCAAGTTTATGATATGCTCAGTCCCGCTTACTGCACTCACAAGAGAGAGAAAAGAGAGACTAGAAAAATACGAATATGATATCCATTTATCAGGGCCCATGCTTTCCCATCCCGCCCTACCCCTTTCATTGCTTGAGTTACCAATTTAGACAAATTAAATGAGTAGTTAATGAAGCCAGGTCTTAGACAAACATATAACATACAGCTCCTAAGAAAACTAAAGAATATACTCCAAAAGAAAAGGGAACCCTTCAGAGTAAAATGACAAACTAAGAGAGTGAAATCTAATAATTCACTATAATACGTTGCAACAAGCAGAGTCATGAATAAAATGACAAATGTGTTATCAGGAATTCCATATAGAAGAAGACCATCCACCTTGGCAATATGTGTAATTACAAAGGAGGATGTCAATTGGCATACATAATATGCAATGGGAAGGAACCAAGAAAGGTTTGGACCTTTTCTATTAATCACTCAATGGAAAACTCAGAATGTTGAAGTGGGAAGTTGCCTCCAGAACTTGTTTTTCCTAAAGAAACATTTCATATTAAATATAAAAATGTTAAACTGGCTGCCTTCTTTGAGAACTCAAATGACACTATGACTGGAAGCCAGGGATTTAGAAGAGAAAAGAATAATTGGAAGTTGGACACTTTTTATTATTTATTGACCAGAGTCGGACATAAAGGTGAGGGCAAGTTAATTCAGACTGCTGGAGTAGAAATTTTGAGGTAAAGTTTTTGAGAAGGGGTGATACAAGAAAATATTTATTAGAATGAGCCAAAAAAAAATACAAAAGAAAGAACAATCTAGTAATAGCAGTGTTAGCAACTGGTCCATATTAACTACATGTACCACAGATTTTCATTGTTCGACAAGTAACTGTCTTCCACTTCATTAGTTTACTAATTCTTGTCTGTTAAACTTATGCTGCTAGTTTACCATTGGTCCTTATGGACATCTAAAATTTGGATACTCAACTTCTAGGAAGTAATAGGACAATGCAAGAACAGAAAAAAGAAACTTATCCTGCAGAAACATACCCATGACGCTTTTTTGACTTCTTTGGTGGCACAATTTTATTATGTGCATGACTAGAAGCTGCAACATCCTCACCATGAACACCTTCATCACCTACCATAAAGGAAACAAATAGTGTTCGGATCACCATTGGCATATGGAGCCTAAATAGAAGAGAGTTCCATATTTTAAGCAGCAACACATGTTGCCTAAAATAGCCAACATGCATGAACCAGAAAACAAGAATATTGATCAACTATTTCAGCTGTCAGTATAAAGTATAACTCAGATAAATATATTTTCTTAATTACAAATTGATATAGTGAATATCTATGGGACTTTAACTTACAGCAAAATGCAGCCTTTCATGAAACAGAATTAATAACCCTAATCCTAGGTTTCTAATTGGGTACTTCCTGTTTAACCCAGCAGTGGGTGTAGCGATTGCCAATGCAATCTCTGCTATGAACATGTGAACACTTCGAAATCTACATTTTCTGGAATAAACTAGATCTGGTATACTAAACAATGAAAAGAAATGTTTGTCTAGATCAATTACAATGATGAGCTGCACCATCTTAGCACCTACCATGACAAGTGATGCTAGTTACAAATTATACCACACAGAAATCATCTAACAAAGGTAACTCAGTGCTGTCTAAGCACTCATTGACTGCTCTAAAATACATTGAATATTGGAACTTTGCCACCCATTCATCCATTAATAATCAGCAAGAAATAATTATAGATGTGTGTCACCAAGCTAACTGTTGTCAGAATACTGATAGGTGATATATTGCTAAATTTTAAATAAGATGACTTGCATATTAGAAATATACATGCGAGGAGCGCAACACCATAATGGTCTTGAACTATCATGCCAAAAGAAAGATTTAAGCTTCATTGCTCTACAACCCTAAAAGAATACAACATATAATCTGGAAAAGGGAGAAAACGAAAGAAACCAGGAAATAATAGACTTATACAGAACAAAACTCCTCTTTTTGAGGTGATATTTTTTTCTTCAATGGAGCAAGTTAGGAAATCAAAAAACCCAATTTGTCTGATGGGCAGCTAAACGGCTTAAACAACCAACCAAAGAAACACCGCATTAGTGTTCACATGATGTAGAAGATAGATTTCCTCTTTTAGACCTAGAGTTGCCATGCATTGTTAACAGAAAGTATGAGAGCAAAAGGGTTAAGTACACTCATGACTCAACATGATGAAGAAAAATAAAAATGAATTGATTGGAAAGAACAAAACCATAAGATCCTCACCATTACTTCCTTTTGATAGTTCAGTGTATAACCCAGCTGTTGTCCAATACTTCATAAAATTCTTCTTAACACGCTTCATAAGATCCAAGATATAGTCACCTTTGCTGTTATACTTAAAACAGTTGTACCAAATGTATTGAACATCCTTGTAGACATCCTTTGAATTCAAGTACTTGCCACCTTTCTCAAGATTGCTGCAGATTGTTCCAAAGTCCATTGGTGTATCTATGATATCAAAATAATCCTGTAAAAGAGGAAAGTCATTTTGATATCATAGATAAATATGGACATATCAAGCAATACAGAACAAAAAGAGCTCAGTGGATTTTTATTTTTCAAAAACAATCTTATTAGGCAGTATGGATGTATATAGAAGATGGAGGATAATACATAGTTTCAATTCTCAAGAAAACCTTGCAACTAAAATATAAGACCTCTTCAATGTATTTGCATGCAATGTCAACTAAGATATCCATTCAGACCATTCCTCTATAACACCAAAGCTGAGCAGCATAGGAACTTAATCTTCACAAAATCGAGTCCTTAACATGAGAACTCTCTACTCCATAACAAACATAAAACAACAAAGCATCGCGCCATAATAATCAAGATACCAACTTACAGGTATTCCAAGAGCATCAGGATTGACAGGAGCGTTAAAGGGTTCGGCTGCATCCATTTTCATCACCTTCTTAATAACCTACAAATAGGATAAACAATTACACACAAACAAAAACAACAACTAAAAACAAACTCACAACATACCAATAAGGCAGAATCCAATTCTTTCTTATCATATCGATTCTCCTTATGTGGCGTCTCCAATTCCTTGTTTGGCAAACCCTCATCCTCATCCTCATCCTCCACCACCACCACATCACCACTGCTCGAACCTCCTCCTCTTCCTCCTCCTCCCAACACCTTAGTCGACGAAGAAGACTTAATCTTTATACCCCCAGGTCTCCTCGAAACATACATCTTAATTTCAGGAACAACCGAATTCCCACTATCCTCACCTTGTTTCTCCAACCCCAAGTTCTGCACTGGGCTACTCCTATCCGTATCAGTCCGAGACTCCAAAATCTTCGAACTTTTTAGCTTAACCTTCACACGCCCAACACCCTTTACTCCTCCTACTCCTCCTCCTCCTGATGCTGCCGTGGCAGCAGCCTTATCGATAGAACCATCAGGATTAATACTTGCAAGATGCAATGGCTGGTCGGTTCCGGTGGAAGAAGGTGTATTAACCTCCATTGGAGATTGATTATCATCATCATCATCATCACCATCATGATCATCATTATGATCTTCCCTGCTTAGAGTGATTAAATTGATAAGTGTTTGTTCTTCATCGGCAGAACCCTCGCCACCGCTCACCGCAGCTTCGGCTTTTGGCTTCGCTGCTTTTCCTTTCTTCCTCGCTCTCTTTCGCTTCTTCATCTTCTAAGAAATCAAAATCAGTAAACCCTAACGGTAACAGTTTGGCGTTTGCAGAGAGAGACCTAAGCGATGCGTCGTTCGTTTGTTTGTTGTTAAGAGAAAGACAGGACTCCTATTTATTTATGGATTAGTGTATTTATTTCGTCCCTCTATTTTTGACATTTTCTTATGTGACCACTCTACTTTTCTTTTTATTTATATGGCTCCTTTACTCCAGAAAAAAATGATTCCCTTTTAAATAAAATTTGTTCGATTTTAAATTTTATATTTTTATCAATAAAATATTGTTCTAGCGGTTAAAACAGTGTTATATCTCTGCAAGGATGAGAACACAAGTTCGTTCCTAAGAAGCGCACTTATTGGGAGGGGCAGACACGAACCCCGAACGAGATTAATCTCACTCTTTAAAAGGATGTGAGGATACTCGGGTAAGAACAAAAAAAAATTAAAGTTTAAATAATATATTGATTAATTAATAAATTTGTATGGTCTCAATTATATTAATTAACAGAGATTTAATTTAATTTAATTTATAATATATTTCTTATTAAGATAGTTTTTGGGGAAATAGAAATTGAAGACACTTATTTGTTTATTTTTTCAATAATTTCCTTGTAAATATTCAATAATCTCAACTTTATCTTTTTGATTTTGCATTAACAAACCCTACTTCTTTTTTATAAGAACAAATTTATTATTGTGACTCTAACTTTATCTTGTATATCTTTATTAATAAATAGAATTCTGTCTATATCTCTAGTTCTGTTCTTTTTATGAAATTATAAACATTATAATATAATGGATTATTAAAATTATAATGATTTATTACAATACAAGCACTACTAAAAAAAGGCTATAAGATGAAGAACTACATGATTAAAAGTAATCATGCAAATACCTTATTGTAAAAAAGAATTCATCGTAAGGACTAAATAGTATTTTCATGAAATTATAAGAAAAACGTTGTTGGTTTTTTTTTTTTTTTAAAAAAATAGAAATCAAGTTTTGAGCCTTTTCTCTTTAATTTTTCAATGGCATGCATATATTTAACATACCACATCCAATGCAATGGAATTGAATGGAAGAATATAACATATTTAGTTGAGTGGAAGAATATAATATATTTTATATTTGATTAATGTACAATGGCATAAAAAATAAATATATAAAAAAATTAAATATATTTGATTAAAAAAATAACGCAAATACATAAAATAAATTTATTTTTGAAATAGTTTTGGTATGAATTTATATCCATTTAAAATAAATAGAATTAAAAAATATATCCTTTCTATTTTAATTATTTTCTCTCTTAACCACACTACTTTAAAGTTGAAGAGGGTATTTAGAAATATAGAAAATGTTGTTTTTTAAAATATTTTTTACTTAAAAACAGATCAAAATAATCTTTTTTTTCATTCATATAGCACATCAAAACAATCTAGAACTATAAAAAATATTTAAATTTCTAAAAAACATAACTTCAATTGTGTTAACAATTACACAAAAAATCCAAGTTCTCTTTACATTTCCTTCTTGATTAATCACAAAACTATAATATTATTTTTATATATTTTCAAATAAAAATTATTTTAAAAAACAACTACTACCATACTCTTAAACATTACCTTAATCACAACAATAAAGAGTATCAACATTGAGCTAACGCTATAATTAGAGAATTTCCATTTAGGTTCCTCTAAACCTTCAATTTCATCATGATTTCAATTACTTCAGTTTTCTGCTTTGCTTGAATCAAATAGTAAGAATATTCAACAAAGGTATTTTACATTCAAATTAAGGAAAATCACAATTATTAAAATATTGTAAAAATATAGGCCACTACTAGTCGGAGTATCGCTTTTTTACCAATTTCATATTCTATTGAAAAACATGAAATACAGAATATTAGCTAAAGAGTGAGTTCAAGCTTTTCAATTGATTAAAATTTAAATATATCATGGAGGAAATATGAAATAGGGCATGCCCAGAAAGAAGCAACAAAGAAAACCTACCACCACCTTGCATGATCAGTTGTGCCAGCAACACACCATCATTGATCATCCATGCATCTTTATTTCAAGACACAGCAAGAGTTCACTGGAATTAGCTCATCACTCTCCTACAATCTCATATGCCATCAAAATATGTTTAATGCTCCTTCATAAATTACAAAATGCATGTCTAGCTAGCCATTTCAGCCACAGACAATATACATGACTAGTAACTTGTTTATGGTTCCAGAAGCTGGTGAAGGCCATTGAGCATCACATCTCTCCGCGATCAATCTGCACGAAAAAACAAATAATTTAACTGGATAATACAAAAAATATGCACTTGTATGTGATTTTTGGGGCAAACTGAAAATACATGGATTAATTGTATTGTTCCATCTGGTACTTTTTGAATTCTCAGAATCTGGTTCTTGTACCGTTTTTTCTGTAATGTAGTTCCTACACCTGCAATCCCATCCCACACTACTAAATGCAGGCATGATCTATTTTTCCATTTTTAACATGAAATTCAAATAGTTCAGCACTTTGTTGAGGTTCACAGAAAGCACCATGCTACATAATTGATACATGAAACTCGGCATACTTTTCAGATACAAGTCCCAATTAGATACGGCAAAGGACCAGATAATTACATAACCTAGCTCTTCCTACCTCAAAAGGGAAGCAAAAATGGAGAAAATAAGGAGGCCACTTGTAATCAGCTAAAGGTGTTCATGTTGGGGATGACAAGGGTTCTTGACCTTGCCTTAGATTAGATATCTAAAAGCAGCAAAAAGAAGTTAATATTTTTACTGTTCACAATAGAAAATTGGGCAGATTACACCAACCAACTCCTGAGTGACTTGGATTAATCAATCTTCTTCTTGAAATGACACGTCAGGACTCCTACATTATGAAGTTTCACTGTGCCAAAAACTCCAGAGGTTTGCTGTTATTAAAATGACCGAATCCTGGCAATTCATTACGTTTCCTTCCATCTATGAGACACAATCAGTGACCTTTTGTTTATGTTTTTCCCAGGTTGGGGGGGGGGGTGTGCAGATAAAATAGTTTTGTCACCTCATTTGATGGAACTTCATGACTTGATGACGAGGAGTGTTCTTGTGCCTGCAATGAATCATCATGAGCACTAATGTTACTAGGTAGCTTGTCATTTAACTGAATGTCATGCAAAGCCCGAGATAAAATTTTACTATCAGATTCCCAGCATCACCAAAGGTACCTGTTTTGAACCCAAGCCTTTAGATGGTTCACCGGCACCCATCTTCTCAAAGAAATTCTGCATGCTTGAAGCCATCCTAGCTATCTGTGTTTCCATACTTGCATACTTCTTCTCCATGGCCTCCATTTTACCCAACATCTTGCTTACCTCTTCATTAGCTGATTTTTTGGCCTCAGATGCCATCCTGATGAGCTCAATATGGCCAAGTTTTTGGCCCCAAAGATCAGAAGGGTTAGGACCCAACCCATATGTGCGCACATGGCCATTTTTTTCTTCTCCCATAACTTGGAAGAAAGCATCATCCCAGTCATTACTGTCATTTGAAGTCTGTTGTTTCTGAGTTTCTTGTTCACGGAGTTTAGACTGGAATGAAAACCAGTGTTCCAAATCATAAAAGTTATAAAAGAAAGAAAAAATATATTACAAAGAAAATAATGTAAGAGAAAATTAAGAGAACAAGACATCTTCAAAAGTGAAAGAAAATCACAACATAAGAAGCAACACTTAACCCCACTGAATACCAGATAAAGAAACACCCCTAGAAAGCTATTGCATGACATCAGAAAAAAAGCAAGACCAAGTTCTATGCCGCGGAAATTTTCTTGTACTATTGGTATTTGAATTTTTTTGAAAAACTACAATAAAGGTAAAAAAAAATGGATTTCCATAGTTGTGTTCATTAAACCTACAATTATTTCTGCTGCTACATTATTCATAGGCTGTCCATCCTTACGAGTACGGGTCTTTATGTATAGCTCTGCCCTGGTTGGCTCCTTTCCACCAGACTTCTTTGTCCTCTATCCTCAAATGACAGCAGTCTGCATGTCAAAATAGACATCACGAGAGCAGTAATAAGATTCCAATGTAGAAGTTACCTCTTCCTCGCGTATCCTTGCAAAACTCTTTGAGCCTGCAGTGTGGGTACTCTTCTGGTTCAAGCGGTTGGCCTTATTTTTTGCACTACGCAACTACAAATTTCATATAAAAGAATTAAGTTTCCCATTTTTATGTGAGAGAATATCAATGGTATAACACAGATCTTGCAATCATCGCTTGCACATACTTGTGCCTCTTCAGAGTTCCAATAGGAAATGAGGATTGCCCATTGCTCTGGAAGGACTCTTCTATCACGATCATTCAGGCGCTCCTCATCAGTTTTATGAGGATAATAATGTTCAGACTTCAATTTTGCTTTCCAATTCCTCCATTTTGATGCGAGGGATCTCAGTACCCAAGTTTTGCACACGGGCTCAATGTCAAATTTCGTCTGTAAAGCATAAAAAAGAAGAAACAATCATGAATGAACACCAAGAAATGATTGTTTAAGGAAGTAAAAAGTTCTTTCTTTTCCTTTGTTAGTAAAAAATGAACTTAGGACCTATTTCTACCCCCATCCTTGTCCACGTGCCACTTGAGAACAAAAGTTTTATTTATTAATACCTGGACAAACTGCCACATGTTCTCCTTCTTTTCATCTGGCATTGCAAACCAATCCACAAAAGTAAGGGGTGCCATCTCACCATTCCGTGCAACAGTTCCCAGGAAAGTACTTAGCTTAGATGCTTCAGGACCAACAGGCTGCCCCAATGTGTTGATGGGAACAGCTATCTGTTCACCATCACACATGTCCCACATGTCACGGCACAGAGTAGGGCCTCTAACTCGAGTCCTCTTCTTTGTCTTTTGTGTTGGCTGCTCTGGGCTGTCTGGATGGCTGTGACTCCCTGAGGGCTGCTGAGGCGAGTGACAGCCTGAAACCAATGGTGTTCTGGTGCACGGGTCCTCAGAGCTCCTCTGTGTATTTCTCCTCCCCCTCCCGCTAGTGTTTGCTAGTCCTGCATAGAAGAATACCAAAATAAAGAGGCAATACCAATTACTACATTGTAAATGTCTAAAACACAACAAACAAGATGGCTATAACACACACACGCACGCACGCACGCACACTCAAGATTTACATAAAAAAATTACCATGCAGGTATGGAGAAAGGAAAATATAAAGCCTAAGCTATGTTCTTATGAGACTGTTTTCTGGCCATAACAACTGAACAGAGCTTGAGTTTAAAAAGATGTCAAAAGAGGAGGAATGCAATCCTAGTACAAGAGAAATGCACAGAGGAAACACCAAAAGAAGGAAACTAAAGAAAAGAAATAAAAACTTGTCTCCGAGACCTGATGTAAAAAAAAACACAGAACATATTCTTTTGGTTTTATTGATTGTTTCAGTCACAAACCAGACATCAAAATGTCCAGTGCTGGCATCAGAATCCTGAAAAGTATTTCATTTACAAAATTATGAACTTCACAGCAGCATACCAGGACTAGAAATATCTAAACTAGTCAGCAGCTGAGATGGCTGGGGCTGCCCAATGCTTGACTCAGGCTGATGCGGTACATTTGGTTGGTTACAGCTTAATGGGGGCTGTTGGGCATGCAATTCACTTTGATTGACAACCACAGGGCCCACTGGACACCCAGGCACATCTCCATTGTGCTCCATTGCACAATCCACAGGATCCACTAGACACACAGGCACATATCCATTTTGCTCCATGGGACAATCCACTGTAGGCAGTGGCGGATGTCCTACAAATGGTAGACGCAACCCAAATTGTAAAGACAAACACATGATTGAAACACTGTTGATGATAGGGATGGATACATTGGATGGAATTGAAGTAGAAAGGAAGCTTTCTCTGTATATATGAAAATTTTGGTCCATGCCATACCTGCACCATCAATATCTACACCAACATGTTCCTGGGAGGTGCTTTGCTGGGATTGCCATAAATGACATGAACTTGGTTGGGGTTGTTGCTGCTTGGAATGGGTAGGGCCACTCATCATGGAGACCATCGAATGCCTGGTTGCATATTTTTTCTGCCTCGTGGAGCGACCCATTAGAGCAGCTAATTTTGAATGTCCTGAAAGAAAAATGGCAAGATAATAGAGGTTAAATAATATACATGGACAGGAGGAACAAGATCCTTATGTTGCATGTTTGATTCCAAATGATACTGAGATCTTTCACAAATCAATGATTACATTAAAATAATAGAGTCAAACTTGCACTTTAACCCCATGGATCTTAACCTAACTACCAAGCATCCCTTGTCCTGAACTTTGGCTAATGGACAAAATGTCCCTTCATTACTAATTTCATAACAGAGAATATGCATTTCTTCAAAACCATCGTATCCCTAATAAACAGCAAGCCTCCTCGCTCAAATTACTGGAAGCATTTCAATCCAGTCTATCCCCTTCTATTTTGCCAAACACAACAATGTTTGCTCACACATGATTCCCTAGCCACCAATAACACCTACCCTGAGAGAGTGGCAGAAGGCAGGTGTGCCAAGGCTCCAAGGCAAATGCACCTAGCCTCAAAAGCCCTTCACGCATTCTATAAAATGTTTCTTTTTATATCCCATTCCATCTTGACAAAGATGAATGCCACATCCTATAAATTACATGGCACACTAACCGTCTTCCTTTTTCAATTACCTCAATATAACAGTTTGAAGACTGCCAAAGCTTATCTCAGTAAAGTCATTGAATCCATTTTTTCCCTCTTTGCTATGATCTAAGCCCTTCATTCTGATAACAAATCCATCATAGCTCTTGAATAATCTTTAAAGTTTTATCTTGAATAGGGTTGCCTCGACAAAGGTCACAACATCTCATATCAAACATCAAGTTCAAAAGAATCAAGGTACATGAGGAAAAAACAGTTAGGGTTGAATATGAAAGCTCAAATTTTCACCTCCGCGCCCAACAAGTAATGTCATTTAGCTCTTTTTTCCTCTTAATGGATTATTCTTGAACATTTTCACTTTCATGTTTTCTCACTTCATGTTTTGCAGAAATCAAGGACGAGAAGAAAGATTAGAGACCATATGTGGAAATGGACCAGGGCAAATCAACCGCTGATCTCAGCAGATACATCAGAAAAGGTAGCAGATTGAACAGACACACAAAAGTCATAGTAGCGTGGATCATTCAACCAAGACCTAATGCTTGAGGGAATGAAACAAAAACAACGTTCACAAATATAAGAATATCAGCAAAATCAAATTTTATTCTATCTTCTTTGTCAAACTTCAAGAAAACAAAAAAAAATGCTTTATGAATTTTCAAAATCAACTGCCTTGGATTCCTTTGTGTTAATTGTGATTCAGGAATTTCAAAGTCACATAATAAAAACATTGAAAATTTGACCAATAATCAATTTATTTCTTATCAACTTAAATGCCATGTGGATATCAATATATTTTCTTATGTATAGAGATATCTAACTATCAATAATCAATTAGAGTCATTAAGGTAGTTTATGACCCAGCTAAGTTTTATTTCTCAAGAAAAGGTGGACAATTTTGCAATGGCTATAAAGCATGAAACTTTCATCCACCTCACATCTACTTCTGTAATAACTGCAACACAAACAAGACCTGCCATAAGGCATGGAATTTTCATCTATCTCACATTTACTTCTGTTTCAGGTGCAATGTACCTGAATTATTACTGTCTGCACCAGCCTGTGAATGGGAAAGTTGCGGTGGTAGGTCGGTGCTTGGCTCAGGCTGATGCGACGGACAAGGCTGCCTAAAGCCTGGGAGGGGCATCTGAGATCGGGACTGGCTGGTGCCAAAATTATCCTGCTGCATATGATTGCCAACAATATGGTTCCCTGTAGACATAATATCACATTTATTATACCTCACAGTTGATTATTGGAAAGCACCAAGTAAGAATTTCCTACAAAATGAATACAGTTGATAATAATGATAATAAAAAAACTAAATACCATGATAATGAAAAAAGTTCATGAATTTGATTTTGTTTCTTCCTCATAAAATTGCTATATTATAAGAATGTCTACGAAGAAGTCATGCATGATTGTGTTAACACAACTAGAAATTTGAAATCACATAAGCCAAAAAGAGAGGAAACTGTAGCAAGAGAAGTATAGGGTCCCAAAGACCTGCTAAACATATGAAAGTTGTATCTATCCTGTGTATATTTTTGTTTTTACAGGGCTATGTACCTGCACAATTACTTTCTGGAACTGCTTGTGACTGGAAAAGCTGTGGCTGGGTATTGCTCAGCTGAGGCTGATGTGGCTGACAAGGCTGGTGATATTGGGGCACCTGAGAAAGTGCTTGGACGGTGCCAAAACTATCTGGTCTTGTCTGGCTGCTGACTGCGTGGCTCACCATAGAAATAGTGTCACCCTTGCTATGCCTCTTACAATGATCATTAGAAGGCAAAAGGTGAGGATTTCCTACAACAATTAAATCAATCGATGATAAATAAAAATAAGCATGAGTGCATTATTATGTTAGATGCAAGTGCAAAAAAGGATACGATATCAAATTTCTGAATAGTCCAGCGTTAGACCCAGTTGCAATAAAAATTCAGTGCCTTGAATGGATACAGACACCAGCCATCAGCATGAAACTTGTACATTTCAATTATCTATTTTTGTTTTCGAAGCTCCATGTACCTGGAGGCTGATGCAACTGATAAGGCTGGCTATAGCCTGGTAGGGGCACCTGAGATTGAGGTTGATGTGACTGATAATGCTGGCTATAGCATGGTAAGGGCACCTGATATTGAGGCTGATGTAACTGACAAGGCAGGCTGTAGCCTGATAAGGGCACCTGAGATTGAGGCTGATGTGACTGATAAGGCTGGCTATAGCTTGGCAGGGGCACCTGAGACTGAGTGTGAATGATACCAAAATCATTCTGTTGCATCTGCTTGAGATCACATACCACATGGTTGACCACAGACATAGCATCACATTGGCTACGCCTTATAGCATGGTCATTTGAAAGCACAAAGTGAGAATGTCCTACAAGAACAAAATCAAATGATTGTGACTGAGATTATTAGGAAAAAGAAATAATAATAGCTGAGAATCACTACCTCAATAATGAGAAGAAATCTTCAAGGCTAATGTATTCGGTGATTGCAAAAAATAAAAAGAAAAGAAAAACGTATTAATAAGCCAACAAAGATGCACGAGGGGGGGGGCGCTAAGTTGCTTTGGGAGATTCATGTAAAAATAAAACACTAAATCCTAATCAGATGGTTATCCATTATAAGCAGGAAATTCTATAAAAGGTGTACTAGCTACAATGAGCAAAGTGATGAAAATCACTAGAAGAAACATAGAAAAAAGCAGAACCTTGAAACTCATACCACTAGTTTTGGTCAGTATTTCACTTTTCAAGCCAGCTGCCGTCCAGTATTTCATAAACTTCTTCTTCACTCTTTTCATAAGGTACACGATATAGTCACCCTTCTTGTTATACTTGAGACAATTCTCCCAGATATATTGTACATCCTTGTATACATCCTCACCATTTAGGTACTTGACACCATTTTGAAGATTCTTACATATGGTTCCAAAATCCATTGGTGTATCTACGACATCAAAGTAATCCTGATCACAATCAGACAACCCCAACCCCAATATTAGAGAGAGAGAAGTCTGCATGGTATATAGGCATTTGAGTATGAGAAAATATCCAGCATAGTGTTATTTTTACATAAAATATCCAGTGTAGTGCATGACAGCATGAGCATGAACAATACCTAAAAAGTAACAGGTCATTTTTATGAATCACCATACATCCATTTTGCAACAACAAAATCATGATTAAGGTGAAATACCTTTCGCACTCCATGGGATTTTTATAGAAAGTTGAAGAACGGAGATAATAGACTAGACATAAAGGAAACCACTAACAAATTCTCTGTGCTCAAAAGTAGCAAACTAGAGTTTTTTGACCCAAAGTTGTCAAAGATGAGCGGTTAGTGCAAAAGATACTGCAAAAGCATTTTTTTTTTCTTGTGGTCATGGTTCAATAGCGCATAATTTCCTCTAGCCTGGGCAGCATTGTTTCATTTAGCAAACAATAACACCATTAGAACATCACGCCAACCATTATTCCTCGCCCTTCCAAGTTCAAGGTCAAAATGAAACAGACAGCTGCATATATAACATCACAAATTACTTCAGTGATTATCCATGCAACTAAGAGAAGGATTAATGCAAAGTGGTAACTGGACACATGTTAGAAATGAGACCATTCCTTTTATTTCTCAGTTAGTGCCTGAAGGTCCCACGCTTGACCCATAGATGTTCTGGACACGTAACCTGTACCCTCACTGCAGTGCTACCACATCCAGCACTCGTACTTCCACATGAACTTGGGGTCACAAGCAGTTTCCTATCCTGCCAGTTTAAATGAGTATACACCCATCCAAACCTATGCATTACACTAAATAGCAATTCATACTTACATGTAATCCCAGAGAAGCAGGATCCACAGGGGAATTGAAAGACTTGGCCTCATCCATTTCCATTATCTTCTTAATCACCTTGAAGACAAATCCAACAACAGAGACCAAAAGAATCAATAAGTTTAGTATTGACACATTACCTAGAGTCTAAACTTAACAAGAAGAAAGTCCTATTATACACAAGTCAATAAATGAAAAACAATCATTAACCATAGAAATTGTCAGACATACTGCAAAGCAAGCTTTCAATTCTTCCTTGTTATATGTAGGATCGTGAGGTGGCATGTCTGTTTGTTTTCCTTTCCTACACGTAGAATGCAACCCCTTTGATGACTTATCCTGCACATCCATAGCTTTGTTTATTACTTTACCTTTCTTAGGAGGTCGGCCACGCTTTTTAACTGATTTTTGCACTCCCCTATCAAGTGCTGGTTCATCACCACTGTCAACATGCAATGATCCATCATGTCCACTTGAAGATGATGCCGATGAGCTAGACTCTAAACCGGAATCAATTTCACCAAACTTACCAACACAAAATTCATTAAACCCAGAATTTTGTCCAGCATTTTGGTCGACTTCATTAAATTCAGTGTTCTGTTTGGCATTTTGGTCAACAAAGTTCAAGAACGCTTGTTCATTACTAGTCACAACAAGGGGCTTCTCTTTTGTGATTTTCTTGTTAGCACGCTTCTTCTTCCTCACCATTTTTCTTTCCCTGCCAGATAACATCCTCTAAGTTAGCATTCTTCGGGAAAAAAAAGCAAGAGATTGCAAAAGATTCTAAAACATTATCCCAAACTTCTTACACTACAAAAATCAAACAAAACCTATGCTAAACTAATTACCACAACAAAAATTGATAACCTTTTTTAGCTTAAAAATTCACTCCACAAAGCTTAAAAACTTATTAATAACAACTTCACCACTTAAAATCTTTAGCTTTCTCTGCTGCTAATTAACACTACCAAAAATCCACATAAGAAAACAACATTATGATCAGAAATTTAAGTTCAATAACCCACAAAACAGAATAAAAATTACATTTTTACTCTTACACAAGAACAATAAAAAACAGAAACCCTAAAGAAAAGAGTTTAAACATTCAGTAATAAAAGGGTACAAAATTAAAGAAGAAAAAAATCAAAACTATTTCATTTATTCATCAAAAATTTTCTACAAGATCAAATCATTTCTAAATAATTAAAAAAAAAACAGAGAGAGAGGGAGAGACATTACCTAGTTTGGTTTTGGTCTGAGATTGAGAGTGTCTAAGGTTTAAAAAATATGGGGGGGGGGGGGGGTTATTTTGGGTTTAGAAACGGAAAAAACATTGCCTGTGTGTCTGTTTGTCGCTAAAAGTACAGAGAGAGAGAGAGATTAGCGAACAGCTTTAGTGGCAGCGGTTTTTCCTTTCACAGCCTGCAGTGATAAAGAAGTGTCACTTTTTGTGGAAAGCCAACGTTAGAAACTTAGAAACGTCAGAACAGACACACTATGTTCTTTACTATTCACTCCCTCAAACTTATAACTGCCCTCCTTTTCTTTTTCTTTTTTCTTTACCTTTTTCAGAATTTCTAAATTTATTTCCAAACGGCGCCTTAGGGCCCGTTTATTTGCTGGAAAGTAGTTTTTTTTTTAAAGTGAATTCCAGAAAAGTAAATTTCAGGAAAGTGAATTATTTTCCGATGTTTGGTAGTGTAATGAAAAATAAGTTGGAAAACATTTTCCAGTGTTTGGTTATATCATGAAAAATGAGCTGGAAAAAAACTTATTAATGTTTTATTTTCTCAAGTTTATTAAAATAATGAGGAACAAGTCTTACAAATTAAAAAGTTGAATAAGATTGAAATTGAAAAAAAATATAATTTCATAAATTATCTCAAATAAAATAAATAACAAACACAGGAAAGTTTGGAAAGTGGTTTCCCGGAAAGTGATTTCCGATTTCCGGGAAACCACTTTCCAAACTTTCCTGTGTTTCTTTGTCATTAGGAAAGTTGGTCAATAGAAAACACTTTCCAGTCAAAGGAAAATTTAGCTTGGTTTCTAGGAAAGTGTTTTCCTGGAAAATTTGGGCGGAAAACACTTTCCGGAAGTTGTGAAAAATTTAAAAATATCATATTATTTGCTGCTTATATCGAATTTGGTCCTCAAACTTTTGATTGCTATAAATATTTTGTTTTGAATATTTATTTTTCAATTTCATCTCTTAAAATTTAAAATTTTTATATTAACTTTGGTTCTCATTTTTATAATTGTTATTTGCTTTTCCCTTATCATTTTTTTTATTGAAAATTTTTATCTATCAAATTTGATCCTCATTTTTTTTATTGTTACTTATATTATTTGAAATAATTTATGAAATGTTAATTATTATTATTTTAATTTCTTCATCTTTTATTTTTTTTATTTTTTAAATTTGATCTTTAATTATTATTTATTTTATTTGAGATAATTTATGAAATTATTTTTTTTTTTCAATTTCATTCTCATTCAACTTTTTAATTTGTAAGATTTGTTCCTCATTATTTTAATAAACTTGAGAAAAATAAAACATTAATAAGTTTTTTTCCAACTCATTTTCCATGACATAACCAAACACTGGAAAGTGTTTTCCTACTTATTTTTCATTACACTACCAAACATTAGAAAATAATTCACCTTCCCGGAATTCACTTTTTCAAAATTCACTTTCCAAAAAAAAACTATTTTCTAGCAAACAAACAGAACCTAAATGTAAATGATCGAGACGTTTCATGGTATTTGGTCTTCAAGCCAAGCAAAATTCACAACTTTTTGGCTAAGATTTTGGTATTTATAACCTAATTGTAAAATCTTAACCAAGCGGGTGGATTCAGGGTTTTGACCGATCAAAATTAAAATAAAATAAAGAAGAAAAAACTTTTAAATGATCCGATCAAAAATCTAAATTGACCCATCAATCCGGGCGATCCGGTCCTGACCCGATCAAAACTTAATCTTTAATCTATTAATTTTTTAAAAAATATATTTTTTTGATCAGGATAATATTTTTTATAAGAAAAAATTGGAAAGTAAACCTTTCTTACCCATGTTTAATTTTTATCTCAAGTTAGGTTTTACAATTATAATTTATAAGGTTTCTAAAAAGAAATTCTACTATCAAATTTCAAATTTTCAATGATTTCCAACTTGAAAAATACTTAAAGTCTACATTAATAAATCATATAAACGGCATGTTTGAGATTACCATGTTGTGTTGTAACGGCTGTAATGTGAGATAAACATAGTGTTTTATTATAAATACTATATTGGTGTGGGAAAATACTATATACATATTGCGATTCATTGTGTATTATAATGGTAAAATTATGGTTTTATCCTTCAACAGAAAAAACCAATGAACTAGTTTTGGAGGCTAGAAAAAAAAAATTATAGGATTCATTTGTCATTTTAGAATTGCTCAGTAATATCTCTCTTTGCAATTTTTCTTCCAATTAAGTAACTTGCTCACCTTTGAAAGAAAAAAAAATTTCTTTGGTTTAGGAATATTTTCAAAATTTCATTTTACAATGCACAATATCATCACTCTATTGCCCTCGAAACCAAAAACCTTTTAGGCTCGGCTCTAAGGATATATTAGTCATTTCACATTGTTTTTCTTCTTTTGCAATATTCATGTGGTCATGGAATGATTTGGTAATTTAATTAATAAAAATATTAAAAAGAAAAAAAAAGTCGCTGGCATATTTGTGGAACACACCAATGAGTGAGTCACCTCGCTATTTTCAGGTGGCGCAAATAGTGGCTCACAAAGAGAAAAAATGGGTTTTCTTTGTATTTTTCAATTTATCACAGTGAGGTCTACTTTTTTAGGTGGCACATGTACTTGAATTCCTTTTGATTCGGTGAAAGTTGACTTTATTCTCTTATTTATCTTCCTTAATTTTTATGCATGGTCTTGCAACATTTCATAATTGACCTTCAATTTGTGTTTTTCCTAAGGATATCTTGTTCATGTTATTTTAATTGCTATTTTTTATTTAAATTAATTCATTGAATTGATTTTTTTTATTTCATCCTTCATCAATTTTTTTTATTTCATATTTGGTTTTCATTCTTTTTATTGCTATTTATTTTATTTTTGATATTTTTTTCTGATTTCATCCTCCTTCATTATATTTACATATTAAATTTTATCCTCACTCTTTTGGTTGTTATTTATTTTTTACCCTGACAAAGTTTTTTTAAATTGACAATTATTTTCTTTCAATTTCATCCTTCAATATTAAATTAAGCTTCTTAATTGACTCTATGTTTAGAATTTAACGGGTTATAAATTTAAGAGATTAACTCAGGTTTAGGAGATTCGCTCGAGTTTATTTGTTTTTTTTTTAAACTCAAGTTTTTTAGTTTTATCCTCTAACATTTGATTTAATTGGATATTGAACTTCACAATTTTTTTTCTTTATATAGATTTTTTCACTAATTTAAAAACGACCTAAGTTATCTTAGGTCTTTTTATTTGTCATTCTTTGTTAAATTTAGCTTCTTTTAAAAGAAATTTGTTTAGAATTAAATTAAATTAATTGTTCAATATCATTCAGCATGTCACCATCTTTAATTTTTATATATATTTTTTAAAGGTTAGGAAAAAAATATCCGACCTGCACTATAACACGAGGCAAAAATTCATTTTTTTTTTAGATCATATTTTTTTTTTCAGTTTCATACTTCAACATTTGATTTATTTAGGGATTGGACTTCATCATTGTTATTTTTAATTTATTTCTATAGTATTTTCACTAATTTTAAAAATAACCAGGGTTGTATCGGGTTTTTTAATTTATTGTTTTTTATTAAATTTTTTTAATTATATTAGTAAAATTAATTTGGCTTAATGAATCTAGTCTAGTTAATGATCCAAGTCTCGAATTTTCCTTTCTTCTTTAAAAACATTAGCATCGCTTGAGCATCCTTGTTTTATGTTTGAAACAATTTGATCCGAGCCACAACATAGCGCGGGTCACCAATCTAGATTTACTTGAGTTATTTTTTTATTAATTTATTTAATTAAATATTTGTTTCATTTTAGGCCTTCAATAATTAGTAAATTAGAATTGGGCTTATTAATTGGTTTTAATTTGGATTTCATGGGATTATTATGAGCTCATGCCCCTGATCGCACGTTTCGATTGATCAAAATTGATTTAATATGTCACTGTATCAATATTTGTTTTTTTTTAAAATATAATCTATATCAACTCAAAATTTTAAAAGTACTATTATACATTAAATTTTTAATTTTCCAAGGTCTTTATATTTGTTTTATGTTATAAAAAAACCTAGTAACTAGTTATGTACAATGCTCATAAATATTTAAAGCACATAAAGAGTATTTGATTAATTTTTTCATGTACTTTAAAAATAAAAATGATTAATAAGCACTATAACATATTGAAAACATAAACATTTTTCTTATGAGAAAAACACATAGAAACAGTGAAAAACTAACAAAAAGATAGTAGAAAACACGATAACTCTTTGAAAATAGATTAGATGCAATTAAACATATAAATATAATACAAGGAAATGTGAATGAACGAAGGACTTCGTCGCCCAATTTTTACAAAGGGGATCAATGTCAGATTTTGTCTATAGAGCACAAAAGAAGAAAACAGTCATGAAGGAACAGAGGAAATGGGAAATTTTAAAAATCAAATAAGGATAAAGTTGAATTTTTTGTTCATTCAATATAGTAGTTTTAAAACCCGGTCTGATCTAGCAGACCGATCCAAAACCTGATTAACCCAGAACTGGAACCGGGTTGAGTTGAAAAAAAAATAGGGGAAAGAAAAATCTGATTGACCCGGCATGACCTGGTCAAAAACCCGGTTATAACCCGTTAACTTTTATTTCTTTTACTAAAATAATATCATTTTGATTTTAAAAAAAATTAATCCGGATAACCTAGTTACCCGGTCAAAATCTAGAATATAAATCTTAGACCGGTCCGTCACCAAACCGGTACTGAAAACTATGGTGAAGATTCCTTTATTAACTGCCACATCTGACATAGTCTTCCGGTCCTTGAAACTAAGGGGCGCCATCTCACCATTCCGTACAATGGCTCAGAAGAAGGTGCCGAGCTTAGCTTCAGGGCCGACAGGCTGCCCCAGCTTGTTGACGGGGACAACTACATGTTAGGCATCAGGCTTGCCTCGAATGTCGCAGCCCTTGGTTTATCGGTAAAGTTAATCGCAATTTAATGATAATTTTTTTTTATTTATATTTAAGAATTTTCTAGTAATATAAAAACATATATTAAACACCATTAAATTATAAAGAAATCAATTACTCAACTGAAAAAACCTCTAAATAGATCAAAAAAACACAAAATTAAATTGAAAAAAAAAATTTATCAACCCAATTTAACTTTCATCCAGCAAGATAAAAACTAAAAAATACCTCAATAAATCTCTTTAAGTTATATGGAACACGTTAACACAAGGATGGCTAGCCAACAACTTCCTCATCCATTCACTAATTTTCAGTGATTTTCTTTCCCCACTCTTAATTCAAGGATCGAAATATAATAAAATAAAAGTTCGAACCAAAACATATACTAGCCAAGCTAAAGGAAAATTTTTTTCTTCAAAAAAGCATCAAATACATAATACAAAAAAAGCTTTAATTTTTGCCTATATCAATTTTATTCCTCTCATTTCTTAACAATATGATAACCCTATAAAAAATAAATCAAAACAGATAATGAGCTAAATCTTCAATTATTAATACAATATAAAAAAAATAAAATTGAGAAATTAAAAAAGTTTAACAACAGGAGCACCAAAAATTAAAGGATTAAAAAAAGGAAAAAACAAAACACCATGAAATCACCACTATTTTAGGGTTTTGTTTTTATTATTTTATTGTGTACTTGTTTCGTTTGCAATATGATATTGAAGAACTCCTAGCTACAACATGGGGCAAGTCACCCACGAGCAAAGCAATACAGTACCAACTATTACGTCCAAGCAAACCCTAGAAATTTGGGCACATGACATTTTCCATACTCAGGCACTCGAAGGTTCGGAAAACGCAAGTCCTCACAGCCAAAATGACGACAATGTCAAATGCCCAGGGCATTGACACTCTGTAATTATACCATATGGATAATTATACTAAATAATAATCCTCATAGCTTAACGTCACGCATACAAATTGAGACTAAATTATGCATGTCTACACATGGTCATGGCGTTGAAGTCGTCAAAAAGTTTGAGCCGAACAGGAAAGCAAAGAGGAAACTCCATGGAAATCAACAACCTTTCTGGCCAAGTAATTAATTAGTTAAACATACCTAATCCCCATTTTATTTTTATATATACACACACACACATTATAATTATCTTCAACCATCTTCAAAATCCTTCAAAACAGCTTCATAGATATCTTTCTGGTCTCTGTATCCTCACAATCTCTCGGAGAGCTACTTGACGACCCAAAGAACCCAGCAACATGTCTCTTAGGCCACGAACCACATCCACCAAGCAATTATCCATACCTGAGGTATCCACACAAAGTTCTAGCTCGACTACCAGCAACGATAACAGTAACAATGTGCAGCCTGAGACTCCAAAATCCCCATCAAGACCACCCACCTTGTCTCAACGTGCAATCTCGCAAACCCTAACAAGCACAGCCAACCTAGCCAACCTTCTTCCCACAGGAACCCTCTTGGCCTTCCAGCTTCTCACCCCATTCTTTACCAACAACGGTGCTTGTGATTCTGCCACACGCCCAATGACTCTAATCCTCCTTGCTCTTCTCGCCCTTTCTTGTTTTCTTGCTTCCTTCACGGATAGCGTCAGGTCACCAACGGATGGAAGAGTTTACTATGGTCTTGCAAGCTTTAAAGGGATGTATCTGTTTGACTGCCCTGATCCTGCTGCTTCAGGCTTGGTTGATCTGAGCAAGTTCAAGATGGGGTTCATCGACGTGGTTCACGCAGTTTTATCAGTGCTCGTGTTTATTTCTGTGGCTCTGAGGGAGAAGAATGTTTTGAGCTGCTTTTATCCTATGCCTAAACATGAGACTCAAGAGGTTTTGAGTATTGTCCCAATTGGGGTTGGTCTCATCTGCAGCTTGTTGTTTGTGGTTTTCCCTACCAGAAGGCATGGGATCGGCTACCCCGTCGTGCAAGGCAAATAATTGCAGCTAGTCCTTAATTTGTATCATATGATATTCTCTTTAATTTAATTTGTAATATTTCTTAGATTATTTTGTTATTAATTATTCTTTAAAAAAATAAAACTAATTCTTTGTTGAACATTCACTTGTATTATTTTAATTTTTACATTTATAGAAATTAATGGGAAGGTCATGAGATTAATTCAATTCATTGTTAACAAAAATTATCTTGAGTTTGTATCTTTGTTGTATACCTAATACCATATCGGTGTTGATCCAATAGATCTGATTGAATCGAAACTAATTATTTTGATTAAAAATCAATTTTATTTTTTTAAAAAATCATTTTAATTTTTTTTTAAAAAATCTTAATTAAAAACTGCTCTAAATGATGAGCCAAATCGGGTTTAATAATAGGATTAACATATGGAACTCCCTTAAAAAAAAAAAAAGTGAACCCAAAAATAAATTAATTAAAAGAACATATGGCTGCGTGGAGTACTTTGATTGAAAAAATAATAATTAGATAATGCATAGTTGTACAAAAAAGAATCTGTGAACAATGCCTTTTTTTTTTTGGGTAATTGGATAATGACATTTCATGAAAAAAAAATCATAAATTATGCTGTTTTTTATTTCTTGAAATGTTTCTGTCTATGTCTCCTTTAATAAATGTGTTCCCTATCACAACTTTATTGTATTTAAATAAGAACTAATGATATTGATTAATTATAAACACCAAATTAATACGTGTTATGTTATATATATCACATGTTAGTATTTTTAAGTGTTCACAATAAATTTTATAATATGAAAAAATAAAAATTAATCTAAAATATAAAATAACTATTAATAAGTAAATAAGGCCGCTCAACCTTTAAACTTGTATGATATTTAGGGGTATTTTTATTATATTAATAATAACTATAATGTACCTCATTATAGTTATCGTTGTTGATTGACTTGTTTTTATATCGTTAAATTTGTCTTGTTAAGATTTATTTTTATAGTAATGAGGCTATGTTGTTTTAAATTTTTTTTTTCTTTCCAAGTTATAACTTGTGCCAACTCATTAATTAAAATTTTAAACTATGTTATTTTGCTAAATTCTCAAATAGTTTTAATTTTTTTTTTAAAAAATGAATATTTAGTTTAGCGTGTGGGCTGGGAGACGACAATTATTTGGAAATTTCGTCACCTGAAAAAGTCTCCATTTCCGTGTCTGGTGATGTCCAACAAAAAGAAAAAAAGAAAAAAATTTGTAGCTCGCCGAGTCAAGGCTGACGGAGACCAGCGGCACCGCGTGCGTTCAATTCGAGTTTGCCGCCTCTGAAATTTCGTCCCATGCCTCACACTTGTATTTTCTTGACCAATCATCAAATTTCTTTATTGGTTTGATAGTTAATGTTTTTTATTTTAATTTTTAGACTCTAAATCCTAGAACTAACAATCCAGTAAAATTTATTATATTTATCACATGTTCTTAAGATTATCTAAGTGGTATTATTAAACTAAATCTAGTATAATAGATCAACTTAATTACTCATTAATCTAAAATTTAATTTAAATTTAATTTTATATTAAATTGAATAGAAATTCATCAAATTAAACTATGCAATACCTCATTGTAAAGTTTAAAAATAAAAAAAAATTTATTAGAGATTATCAATTCGAGTCCCACAAATCTCAAGATCACTGAAGATTTATATGATCGTTAATTTCAAGGTCTATAAAATTAGTTAAGATGAACGCAATCTAATCCAAATATTTATGTTAATAGAAAAAAATTAACATGATAATATTCTTTCATGGAATTGAAAAAAAAAAAAAGGAAATTTCCTAGCATTTTGAAAATTGAAATGGACCACCACAAAAAAAAAAAAAAAAAAAGCACTTCTCTTTTCAATGAATTGTTTATACATAAAAGAGAATAAAATCTGAAAAGATAACAGAAAAAACTGAAAGAGAATCATTCCATGTGCTACTGTGTGTTCACGGGCCAATCGAAATGGAAATAAAAAGGCGGGTCCACCACCCACTTGTCAAGCACCCTCTCAGTACTCCAACTTCTACATCTTGCATCTTTGTCTGTCCTCTCTCCGGTGACATGTACCCCGCTTTGCTAGCTTTTTCTGATTGTAATGGAAAATACTTTTTAAAATATTTTTTATTTAAAAATATATTAAAATATTTTTTATTTAAAAATATATTAAAATATTTTTTAAATTTTTTTAATATCAATACATCAAAAATCACTAAAAAAAATAAATAATTTAATATTTTCCACGTCAAATATATTTTTAAAAGCATTAAAAAATAACTTTAAATGCACCTCAAATACCATTTGGGATGTGTTTGAAATTGTGGTAATAGTAGCAGTTTAAAGTGTTTTTCGCTTAAAAATGTATTAAAATAAATTTTTTTTATTTTTTAAAAATTATTATGAATTCATATAATCATTTTTCAATTTCTAAAATTCAAACCTAAATAAAATAATGGGAAGATAATCACTTACCATTGAACTAAGAATTATAGAATCTAACACTTCTAAATATATGTCAAATATGAAATGTGCTTCTCTTTTTAGTAATTTTTTATTTGATGATAATAAGTATTTTAAATTAGTTTATAGGTTAATTAAAATTAAATTTTGTAAATTAGTGTGATATATTTATTCAAAAGAAATAATTTTATTAAAAAAAAACTAAAACCACATCATTTTGTTTAAAAAATATAAAAAAATAAATCAATCTATAATTTAATTAACTTATCGAGTTTTAACTATAATTTAAATATCGAAAATCCTACTGCACCGGGTCAAATTTTATAATTATAAATTAAATATCTTTAATCATAACAAATATGATTTTTTTTTGAAAAATCCTCGTTTAAATTTTTTGGAAAGAAACTTTATATGATTAACAGTTAACCACCTTGTAACTGCTTAGATTTCTCTACATTAGTTGTTAGTCTAGTTAGACTTGGATTCAAGAAAACTCCCTTTATTTTTCTCCATCTCACAGTATAGTTTTCAAGAATCAATGGCAAACGTAAAGAAAGACTCAGTCTCACCACCACCACCACCGTCACCTCTACCAGCAGCAGCAGCAGCTACAAATGACGACACAAAAAGGGCAACTGAAAGACCACTTCTAAAGAAAACAAAAAGCACATCATCATCAATATCGGATGACACTCGCTTTCCTGGCCCACTGTTTCCTTCTGTTCGCCGGACTGCTGCTCCGCCACTAATGCCATCCATTCACCACCATCACCACCACCTCCGCCCTCCACCGTCGGATCTCCGTCTCTCCAAAGATTCAGTCTCCTCAAACAATAACTTTAACAACAATAGTGCTAATGGTGCTACTAATAGCATTGATATTAGTGGTAGTAATATTACTAGTGATAATTCAAGCTTCTCGGTTGATAGGGACTGGATGTACCCCTCTTTCCTTGGGCCCCACGTGGCTAGAAATCGGGTCACGGTGAAGGGTCGCCGTGGTAATAATAAGGCGGATGTGGAGGTGGAGGAGAAGCACAACACCGGAGCTGCCGCCTCTTATGCTACTGCTAGTCATGATACTGATCAGGGGAAAGTGAAAGATGAGAAATTGTTGAAGGTAGATAACAATAATAATAATATTAAGGAAGTGAAAACAGCTGCTACTGCCACTCAAGTTTTGGTGACTCAGTCTAGTGTCAACAGAAGCAGGGGACTCAAATCTTCTTTCATCTATTATTTGGTAATAATTACTGCCTTTTTTTTTCTTTCTTTCTGTATAGTAGTTATTATGGTTTCTCAAAATGGAAATGAGTGGAAAAGTTTCTGGTTAATTTTTTTTTTCAGGCAACCAAATAGCTAGAGAGCACTTATATTTCAACTTGATTTCTTGCTATTTCTGGCTTATATGTTGAATTGCAGTTCCTTTCTGGGTTTAGTTTGCTTTGTTTTGATATTGCATAGCTGATAATTTCGTTGCTAATCTTCTATTGCAGCTTCATTTCACTTGTATAGTATCTGTGTCTTGTTCAATTTACTTGTGGAATAAAGTCGCGAAACTAGAGGTATGTTTTATGTACATCTCTTGACAAGTTGAGTTATGGGTTTTTTCTGTTGAAATCTGTTGTTGTCTTAAACAATTTGGAATATGCTTGCTCAATTGCTGAAATAGAAAAGGAAAGGTGAAATTCTAGAAGACTTGGTTATTCTGGTTCTGATGGTTTAGGAAATGGGGAAAAAAGTAAACAAATTCTCGTAAAATGTTCATGGTGACTGAAAACAGGACTGTGTGATTTCTGCTCATATGTTCGTAATTATGGCTCTTTTACTTGCAGGAAGAGAATATTGACCTCTGTACAGTGTGTTGCAATAAAGTTGGTGTTGGTAATGACAACATGGAAGTTTTGCAGGCTGAAGACAACAGTTCGTTTTCTTTCGGAAATGCTGACAGTAGGACTGTTGCTTTTTATACTGTCATGTTCACACTCATCATGCCATTTGTGCTGTACAAATATCTTGATTATTTTCCCCAAATAAAGACACTCTCCAAAAGGACAATGAATAACAAGGAGGAGGCACCGCTGAAGAAGAGAATTGCTTATATGGTGGATGTCTGCTTCTCTGTTTATCCTTATGCAAAGCTCCTTGCACTGCTCGTTGCGACCATCTTTCTTATAGGATTCGGTGGGTTAGCACTGTATGCTGTCAGTGATGGTAGCTTGGCCGAAGCTCTTTGGCTTTCATGGACATTCGTAGCTGATTCAGGAAATCATGCTGACAGGGTTGGCACTGGCCCAAGAATCGTTTCTGTCTCCATAAGTTCAGGAGGCATGCTAATATTTTGCATGATGCTTGGACTTGTCTCGGATGCTATCTCAGAAAAAGTAGATTCGCTGCGGAAAGGAAAGAGCGAAGTAATCGAAAAGAACCATATACTAATTCTTGGATGGAGTGACAAATTGGTAATTCATACAAGTTACTTTGAACTATCATTCACTGTTTCCATTGCATTTCATTTTCAGTAACTAATGTGACTTGTGCATAAATCAAGAACTTGTGAAAGCAAGTGCTTAGCTTTCCAGGGAACTAAACATGATGATATATGTTTTTTTCAATAGGAAGGAACTACACATGATTTTGGCTGTTCAAGTTACTTAGAACATGAAAAACAGGACTGCTATGTCCCTTTTTTATATGTAAATTTCTTGGTTCTTAAATACCGATTTGGCTGTAGTTTATTTCAGTGCTTGATAAGAAGTTGAGGTTTTTTGCTATGGGTTCTTTATTATATGTTTGCTTCTGCATCTATTCCATGTCTTGGAAGGTTTCCATCTATATTGATGTTTCGCTTCCAACCACAAACTGAGCCTTGTAAATCTTAGGATGACAGTGTAAGAAGCTAAGGTGTTCTTTGAACTTTTCTTATACTGGTATGAGAGGTTGGCCATGTAAATCTTATGATGATGATGATGCAAACTCATTTTAAGACTAAAGTGTTAAAGATGATGTATTGGTTGTAGGGCTCACTTTTGAAGCAACTAGCAATAGCAAACAAGAGTGTCGGTGGCGGTGTTATAGTTGTACTAGCAGAGAGAGACAAGGAAGAAATGGAGATGGATATAGCAAAGCTCGAATTTGACTTGATGGGAACTTCTGTTATATGCAGAAGTGGCAGTCCCCTTATCCTGGCTGACTTAAAGAAAGTATGTTTAAGTGATTTTTGCTTCTTCTTTTTTCCTTTCGAAGTCTTTTGTTGTGGATTAATTTTTGCATTTTCATATTCTTAGGTTTCAGTATCGAAGGCACGTGCTATTATTGTATTAGCATCTGATGAAAATGCAGATCAGGTTCTTTTCGTTCTCAATGTTGTTCTGCAACTTCTGGACTTTTATGCTTCTCTGCAATAATTACAAATACTTCTGTATTTCCATTACCAGAGTGATGCGCGAGCCTTGAGAGTTGTTCTCAGCCTAACAGGAGTTAAAGAGGGTTTGAAGGGTCATGTTGTTGTAGAGATGAGTGACCTTGACAATGAACCTCTGGTGAAGCTTGTTGGAGGGGAACTCATTGAAACTGTTGTTGCACATGATGTGATTGGACGCTTGATGATTCAGTGCGCTCTACAACCAGGTCTTGCACAGGTTTTACCCAGATGAGCTTTCACTAACCTTTTCATGAATCCAGGAAGAAAATTTTATTTTGTTATTTTTTATTTTATATAAAAGGCAAGAGTTTTATTAAAGAACAATTAGCAAAAAGGCTAGAGGCCAAAGAAGGAACAAAACACAACACCATACCAAAGGCTCCCAAATCCCTGAAACAAAAAAAGTGAAAACACTACTAGAAGAATTTCAACATCCTGGCTAAATGACCTACCACACAGGATACTAATCAAAATGCCACTTTCTGGAGAAACTCAGAAAGCAACCCGAATCAAGAAATTACCAGACAAGTAGGAAAAGCATATGGAAACTAGCCACCAACCAAGAGCAGCAACAAGAAACCGGTTTCTTTTTTTGTTTTTTGGGCAATAGAACAAGGTGCTTCAGTTGTGTTATATTGTCATGCATGTGCCATGCCCTTTTAAATCTCCATGCAATTCTAATTTTCCAGTTACTCTTGTTTTTTGTTTCAACAATTCAGAGTAATTTTTTCTTTGGCCAGATCTGGGAAGATATACTGGGGTTTGAGAATGCAGAATTTTACATCAAAAGGTGGCCCCGATTGGATGGTCTGCGTTTTCAAGATGTGCTCATTTCATTTCCTGAAGCAGTTCCCTGTGGAGTTAAGGTTGCGGCTGAAGGCGGAAAGATAAATTTAAATCCTGATGATAACTATGTTCTGAAAGAAGGAGATGAAGTCCTTGTTATAGCCGAGGATGATGACACCTACGCTCCAGGTCCTCTTCCAGAGGTTATCCTTCTTTTCTCACCCACTGAGCAGAAAGTTGCATTCTCGTTGATGATTTTCAAATTTAAAATTTTGCTAAATTAATCTCTTATTGATACCTTCTATCACATGGCTAAAGTTCATCATATCCTTAGAAAGAAAGGAACAAACACCAGAACAATTGTACATCAATCAGACGGACAAGTTCATCACATATGCTTATCAATTTTTTTCCACTTAAAAACAGAAAGACCACTTGCTACATTCTTAGTGAAACAAAAATGTATTTAAGATGTATTTTCTTATCTTACATGCCATTTCTGTTTCCAGATACATTGGAGTTCTTGTCCGAAAATAATTGATCCTCCAAAATATCCAGAAAAGATACTGTTCTGTGGCTGGCGACGTGACATTGATGACATGATAATGGTATAATGTAGCCCTAACCTCCTCCCCCTTGCATTTGAAGGTGGTTGAATTGGAGTAATTGACTAAGAAACAAAAGGAAAAATTAGCCACGAGCTCTAACTTGATTCCTGTTTTCCCAGGTTCTGGAAGCATTACTTGCTCCAGGTTCAGAACTGTGGATGTTCAATGAGGTCCCAGAAAAAGAGAGAGAGAAAAAGCTTACTGATGGGGGACTTGATATTCCTGGATTAGAGAACATAACACTCGTCCACCGTGAGGGAAATGCTGTCATCAAACGGCATTTGGAGAGTCTTCCTCTTGAGACCTTTGATTCTGTAAGTTGCATTACCTTATTTGATATATCTCTCAGTCTCACTCTGAGATTGAAGGTGACTACTACCTGTGGATATAAAGGTAGGTTTTTTAAGGGCTTGCTCAAAGTAGTAAAATGTCTATAAATCCTGATATTAGGTTATCGGTAATGGTTGAAACTCCAAAGGAAACAAACGTCTGGATACAATTTTCAAATTGACTGAATTGACAATTTCTACTTCGCTTAAAAACACCTAGCACCGATCCACCTGCAACATCCTAAATACTTTAACCTACTTCGATTTCACACTGAGTATTGTTAGAGAATTAATTCAGAGACTCAACCTATTTGATGGAGGAGCCTTCTTACATTAACACTGATGCACCTCATTTAGTCCATGTGAGATTGATCAATGCTGCCCTTCGTGTAAGAATAATAGCACGATTGACAACAGTACTATGAGGCAAAATCTAAAGCCATGTAGAATACTGAACCCAAAAGTTGAAACTGACAAGTGGAGAGGCCATTATGTCATGCAATGCTATACCATGTTGTAATAGTCAGTATGAATAAGGAATGTCGGATTATCCATCATCTGTCTAACGGTTAAGGTTAGCAGGATTACCAGGGGGAAAAATAACAGGGAAATAAATATTTATTGGTCTAGAATTAGTGTGTTGAGATGTTCTTACACCATATTAATCACAAAAGGGCTCTTTCTTCTTCTTTTTCCCTGTTTTGGTTTGAGAGATTATATTTACTCTCCTTACTTGATAAATATGGGACGACTCGACAACTATTTTTGGCTACGTATTCACATTTGAAGTTGCACAGTTAAATTTTCTTGCTATCTTACATACTTGACATGAAAAAAAACCCTATAACTTTCTTCCATGAGCTCAATTCTACTACTGATTGCTAACTCTAAATGGACAGATATTAATTCTTGCAGATGAGTCATTGGAAGACTCCATTGTGCATTCCGACTCAAGATCTCTAGCCACCCTCCTCCTTATTCGAGAGATACAGGTAACTACTATTGCAGTGTCCTTCCTTATGGATTTGAGATTTCTGATTAAACCAACAATTTGAGTGCCTCCCCACCTCTCCTCTCTTTTTCCTAGTTATTCTTATTTGCCTGTGCCTTTAAGGAAAAACCATTGTTTTGCTAGTAGATCTATGTCTTCCAACTTTCAAGGTCAATGCATCAGTTTACATGAAACATTTCGAATCTCTTGAACATGGTTTTATTAACAAGAAACTAGAGGATGGTGCTCAGGTGATGTACATTATTGTTCTTGCTTAACAATTAGTGGAGGTTTACTTTGAACTCGAGGGAAACAGTTTGACAAAGTTATATGGAACTTTGTATGTGGAAAATTCTGAGAAGTTCCATGATGACACTTGCATGTGTAGTTGTTACAGTTGTGATGCAACAAAGCATGATAGGCAGTGTTTGAGTGAAGTAGAAGCCATACTATCCCGTCGTCATTTATGCTTTCCTCTAGCCTAGCACGAACAATATCCTGCTCCTTTTCTTTTTATTTATTTGATAACAAGAGAAGAGAACCCACATGGGTATATTCAGTATTTCACAGAACTTGTGATTGTGAATTCATCCTCCCTTTTCAGATCAAAATGGATTAGTTACATAATTAGTCATTAGCCTTAATATTGCTTGCCTGTATTGTTTGGAAGAAGAAAAAAATTCCATCCCTCAGTCTTGCATGTGCCTACATTTACAGCAGGGAGAGGATTAAGTAATGGGAGATGAAGTGTAAAAGGACTTGGAGGAGATTAGGTTCAGACGTGTAGAATTGAAGAGAGAAGGTTTAAATTGCATGTGTTTTGCCATTCTTGTTTTTGTTATCAGAAAACCTGAATTCACTTGTAAAAGCCATTTTGCAGCATGTACATGTTTTGAATAAATGATTACTGATAAAGCTGCCTCTTCTTTGCTTCATGGAATGCAGTTAACGCGTCTCCCTTACAGAGATGTTAAGCCAACTTCTTTACGGGTTTCTGGGTATTCTCACAGCTCATGGATCCGTGAAATGCAACAAGCTTCTGACAAATCAATAATTATCAGTGAAATCTTAGACTCTAGGACTAGAAACCTTGTCTCTGTGTCCAGAATCAGTGATTATGTGCTATCAAATGAGCTGGTAAGTATGGCACTTGCAATGGTAGCTGAAGACAAGCAAATAAATCGTGTTCTTGAGGAACTGTTCGCGGAGGAGGTACCTTTCATATCTTATCTAATGCCTGTTAAGCTTTGCCTTACGTAGTAAATAAGTGCATGGATATCTGTCCCTGCAATCGTCTCTTCTTCTCCCAACACCCAACTTCGAGATTTTGCAAGTTGACAACTTGTTCCTATTTGCAGGGCAATGAGATGTGCATTAAACCAGCAGAATTTTACCTGTTTGATCAGGAAGAGATTCCTTTTTATGAGATAGTGATTAGAGGTCGTCAAAGAAATGAAATCGTGATTGGTTTTCGCCTTGCAAACGCCGAGCGCGCCATCATTAACCCTCCTGAAAAGTTGCAACCAAGAAAATGGTCCCTTGCTGATGTTTTTGTTGTCATCTCCTTGGGTGACTGAAAGGATACATGCACGTTGCTTTCCCCTGCCTTTCTGCCAAGTCCTCTCTGCTATACATTTACACACCAACCCCACCACAACTCACTTCTATGCTGTCTAATGGGCGCATGGCTACTTGTGGCTTGAGAATTTCTAACTGACAGTGGTAGGTTACAACTGTAAGATAATTCGAAAAATGAGTTATGTAACATTTTCTGAGGCAAAATTCCTCATGATTTGTTCAATGTATGAGTTATCAGGCATTGATTTTGGCACGAATGTGCATGTTTTGGACACTTGAAATAGCTTTCTATCTTTTTCGTAGTTCCATACACCGCAGGTGTGTTCTGCTTCACCTTCAGTATGGACACATCCCATTGTAATTGCCAAGAACAGATACGTTTCATAGATGGGGATGGTGCATGAACCAGCCCCCTAGTTCATTCAAAACCAAACCTAATTTGCTCCAAGTTTTGGGTAGACATATCACTTGATCAACCCTCTAAATCAAACCAAATACTTGGTGGATGAAGTGAAATACACTAAAAAATAATAAAGAAAAGTTCATAGGTGTAATAGTATTTCTAATAACATGTTTGAAACCATTTAAATTGAATTGAATTAAATTAAAATTTTTTAATGAAATTTTATATTTGTAATTATTTTGAGTGTCAAGAATTGAATTCTAAATGAAACTCAATAAAAATGATACAAAAGTGAATCAAAAGTTGACCCCTCCGATTTATTATACTAAAAAGAAAAAAATAATATTAAAATAGTTTTCTAAAATATTCATTTATCATTTATTTTAGAGACATTTGAAGGAATAAAATGAAAGCGATAAGGATAATATAAAAAACAAAATAAATTAAATTCTATCTCTTTTAAAAATACGTGAATTCAACTTATTTATCAATTGAATTAAAATTAAATACTATAATTGTATTCAATTACAATATCATTTAAAAAAAATATTATTTGCAAAAACAACCCTAAAGGCATCTCCAACCCAAGAGGCAAAATAGAAGCCAAATTCAAGAAACTATCTTTTTAGCTTTTTTCCTTCTCAATCAGCAGCTCCAACGGGAATGGTAAATGAATAGCCAAAATGAATTTTTTTTCTTCCAAAAATATTATTTTAATATATTTTTCAAAAAAACCAAAACCAACAAAGTAGAGCCACTAAAAAATAAACCAATTAAATATAAATATGTGGAAAAAAATGACTTCAAACTCCTTGAAGAAAAAATAAAACACTTCTTTCTCCCTCTTCAATACAATTGGCTCTTCAGATAGTTTTTTTTTCATTGAAGTAAACATAATAAAAAAAAAAATCATATTTATATTATTCAAAATGCCATATTAACATTTTGGCACTTCAAAATAACATCTTGCCTTGGAGATGCTCTAACATGTCCATAAACTATATATATTTGTATTATTAATCCCTAACTACACATTTTTACTGTTAAATCCCTAACTAAACATTTATTTTAAAGATTTTGAAGTTCTGATACAAGAAAACAAATATATAAGTAGTAAGGTAAATTTCATATTAGTCATTTAATTATAACTTGTGATCCACGGATTAGATTAACCCATGACCCAAGCCAGTTCTTATAACTATACTTAAGAGTGTCAATTTGAGAGATACCTTCTCATACTTTTCACAAAGGATTTGAATGCCATAATCTTCTAAGAAGAGAAATTTAAAGATAAGCCTACCAATTCACAGGTTCTACTTTCAAACTATCAATAAGGACTGCTTACTAGACCTAGGATTTCATAAAGATAGGTATACATGGAGTAATAGCTAAACATGACTGAACAATGTAAGGTAGCTTAATGATAGAGCACCTATAAATAAAGAGTGGAGGAAGCATCTAATTGTCTTAATATTTTGTTTGTTAATGGACAACACAATCAAATTAAAGCATTTTTAGATGCTTTTGAATTATTTTTATGTGCTAATATAAAAAACAATGGAAAACATCTAAAAATCATTAAAAATACATCAAATTAATAGTTTTTTAGTTTGAAAACACTTATACTGCATTATCAAACAATATACTAAGATTTGCAGTGTCAACTAAGGTATAAATTTGAGACCAAATGGACCTACGAGGATGGTGTGGCAATCTTATTATTCGAGGAATTAGCTAAGAAATTGGGTAGCTGCAACTCCAAACTTACAAACTAGAGCATGGTGTATTTCAAGAATTGTAGAAGGGAGGCATACAAAAAAGAGATTAGAAGAAGACATATAAAGAACAAAAAGTAGAAATGTATTGTAAAGACACTAAAAATAACAATAAAATAAGTAAAATAAATATTAAGGGATGCTAAATAATTTAAAATATGGGTTCCAAGGACTAAGTTTTTTAGTATTGTTAGTTATTGAAATAGATCAAAATGAGATATCAAATGAAACGAAAAACTCTCAAAATAAACTATAAAGGTATGTAATGTAGTCCTCATTGTATAAATAGCCACTCGGCTTCCTTAGAAAGCCAAGTGCAGTCGGAAGCAAACAAAAGAGAAAGGGGGATTTTCTTCAATTTTCTTCCATAGAATCTCACAAAAACAAGTACATTTAGAGGTAAAAAGAAGAATTGAAAGTTTTAGGAAGGGTATTTATACAAATTGGGAGAAAGGAGAAGAAGAGGAATTTGAGGGAAACAAGAAAAAAGGGAAGGAGGGGAGAAAATCAAGCAATTCTTCCATTCTTGGTCACATTAAGTCTTGATATTAAAAGGTAAGGAACTCTTGTCGTGGTTCAATTAATGTATATAGTTTATTTTGGAATTTTTTAAACATATTTATGTATGGAAGAAAATAGGGATTTGAGAGATTTTTGCTTGGATTGTTTAATTTACATTGGAATCATGTTAAAATACATATTTCATTGTTGGGACAAGTTAGAATTGAAGCAATTAACGAAAAACATTAGTGTCCTTTTTCTTTAGTGTTGGTGCTGGCTTAGGGGTACCAAAGAGGGGAGTAATATTTTCTTCAAATTGGTTATTTATAGGATATGTAAGTTTGTTATAATCCTTATAGTTATGAATTCATGTAAAGATTTGAAGGAAAAACAACAAGAAATCCATGATTTCTTTGGCATTTAGCCATTGAAAATAAATGAGTTAGTTTAAAATTGATTAGGAATTATTGTATAAAATATATGCGTAGTAAATAATTATATTGAAAGGTTATAGTTATGAATTCATGTAAAGATTTGAAGGAAAGACAACAAAAATCCATGATTTCTTTGGTATTTAGCCATTGAAAATAAATGGGTGAGTTTAAAATTGATTAGGACTTCTCATATAAAATATATGCATAGTAAATAATTATATTGAAAGGGATATGTCAAATGAGAGAGAACAATTTTCAAAATTCTATGTAAAGGGTAGTCGAAACGGTTTGCAATATGGGAAATAAATTAAATAATAAATGTTATTGGTATATTTAACATATGAATATGATAATTATTTGGAAATAATTGAGTAATGTGTTATATGGGTGGGTCGATATAAAAAGGATGATAATAAAATATTTTAGTTGAGGACAAGATTTATTGCTCTGGTTAGATTTCAAGGCGCGGGAGGTTCAAGATCAGCATGTTAAACAGGTAAGATTTCTCCTCAATTTATTTTAACTAATAAAAATTGAGAATACGAAATAATTTTGGTATATTGTAGATATATATTTGAATTATTATTATTTCGGTTATGTTAGAAAAGAGGAAAATATAAAGGAAATTTCTAAATAAGAACTTGATTAGCCTAAGAGTAACTTGGAGGCTAATGATATCAACATGGGTGAAGGTTGAATTGAAAGAAAATTGACTAAAATGATAAAAGCGAGTAAAATTAGTGACAGGTATGCAATTTATTTGAAAATTTCATTTTTGTCCCTCATCTTTTAAGCAATTAGGTATCTAATCCCTATAATTTTTTAAAAAAAAATTTGGTACCAAACTTTATTTATTTTTTTTTTTTGTTGAGGAGAGAGAGAGGAGGTCATCGGATTCCGACTTTGAGAGAGAAAGTTATCATTGGAGAAGATTTAGACTACCAAAATGAACAATTTTTGTGTTAAAAGATTCCATATAATGAGGGGGTTAAGATTATGTTTTTTTTTTCCGTGAAAACACCTAAAAACAAATATATTTGACCCTGAAAAAATTTTTGATTTCGGGTTTTAGGTTGGTTTATCATTTTTTGGAGGCCTTGGTTTGGTTTAATAAGGCTCTTAGGGTGTTTACTAGGTGTTTTTGGTAAAAAATGAGTTGAAATGGGTTTTTAGATGGAAAAAACCATGGACCTTGTTTTTCAACCACCATAGTGGTCGGATTTTGGGATCTCAAACGATGCGTCATCTTTCTTTTAAAAAACACATTTAAAAAGAAGTTAGTATGACTGACATGTAATTTTTTAAATATATTTTATTTAGATGGAATAATTGTTTTTATAATGTTTTTGAATATATGCCTTCCATTGTATTTTTTATTTTATTAAATAAATTTTATACGTGTATCGATCTTTATTATAAATTTATTTTAATAAACAAATTTATTAAACATAACCAGTTAAATCATTCGTGTTACGATATTAAATAACTTGATTTGTCTATCAATTTTTCCACTTACCTTTTTATTTGTTGTTAATAACTTTTTTTTTCATTTATTTACATAATAGTTCATGGTTTATTTAATTGGTTGTGTGCATTAGTTTTTTAATTTACATTTATGATTTTTTTAATATTAAAAAACGCATTGAAAAATTCTACTTGTTCAATTTTTATTCTTAATTTCATTCTTCAATATTAGATTGATTTGGAAATAAACTGCATAATTTATTTTTGTTTGTTTTCTATAGGGTTATCATTGTCTCAAATAAGTTTTTATTTTGAGGTCGGCGCTCAATTTTGCGACTATATATTTTTATCATATAATTAAAAAAAGAGTTATTAAACTCAATGGAGTTCATGACAGGGGTCACTAGGGGACTGAGATCGATCCAATTTGTAATTGTCTCAATAAATAAAAAAAAAAATCAATTGTCATCTTGAAGTTTTTTTAAAAGTTAAACCATGTTTTTACCGATCATCAAGATTATATTTGGACCCATGAAATCAATTAATTTAGACTGTATTAGCTCCCGCTCGATTTAGTTGGAAACTAGAGGTAGTCAAATAGATTGCGGGGTTTTAAGATTGACTCATTAAATCAGGTTTAATAATACAATTAAAAAATTGTTTGTATCTTTAACCTTTTTTTATATATTTTAAAAAATTAATCTGAATTACGTTGAAGCATGGGGGCAATAAAATAGTTTAGTTGTATATGATGTTTAGTTGTATATGATGTATATGTCTAATGAATGTACCTTGTTATAAAAGACAAATTAACATACGCATAGACACAGACCCACGGTGCGAGATAGATCGTGGGTTTTTTTTTTTTGGAACAAGAATAGTAGATCAAACCAATAGATTATAAACTAATTAAAATCAAATTAAATTAAAACTCTAATACCTAACTTTGTTTTTTTTTGGATTCGAGGAAACCCCACCTCCCAGAAAACGCACTTTGTGGACTTAGGTGAACGAGTAACACCCCGATCCGTCCCAGACTCTTACAAGAGGTATACATCCTAACTCAAACTCGAGACCTGCTGTGCATATCTTATATCATTTGCTATCACGCAACGTTTCTTGGGGACGTCTAATACCTAACATTGACTACTTCTTCATAAATACATCTAATCTCAATTCAATAATTAAAATCATATATATATATATATATATATATATATATATATATAAAACACCCAAACTTCATCTTGAACTTAATTTTTTCCCACCATATCATAAATCATAAAACAAGCCAATTCAAAAGAAAAAAAAATGATTAGTGTTTACACCTATCCTAGAATTAGTCACCATGCTTGTTTTCATAGTAACCATGTGAGATTTAAGTTTTCCAAGTCAGGAAACCTAACCCTAGCTATCTAACCACAACTTTTCTTTGATCGCCATTGAAACCCCACCAATTTGCTGTGTCTGGTGTTTCTATCTAATGAATGGACTTTGCTGATCAAGAAACAACACAAACAGAGACACAGACGCGCAGGGAGCACATGGATGAACAGTGGATCAAACTGAGCACTATATATATATATAAAAGAGTTATTTAATAGAAATCAAGAACGTCCTCAAATCCTAATCGTTTTTCTTACATTACAAAGCTTTAATTTCAACCTCTCTTTACAAAACGTATATGAAACAATTTTGCAAGCAAGTTGCAGAAGAACCAAAACTTGGCATCCACCACTCTTCCTGGATCCTCATATTGAAAAATCCATCATGTTCACCACCAAGTTGTCCATCATCAGAGAGGCGACTTCCGCGAAGCATTGCAACTCCCAACTCTGCTTCCCTGCCATTGATTTTCCTGTAAATGTTAGGATCGTAACAGATAATGTATAAGAGAGAAGTTAAAATCTAAGCAGCAGTATCTGCTTGAAAGAACCTTACCACACAGTGATGGTACTGATGATGCCAGCTTCCCGTTGGTCTTAGGTAACTTGATGGGGCATGCAGAGAGTGGAAGAACAGGAAGATTTTGACAGTTGCATATTTCCACCATGTGGCCATCAGGGTCATGGAAGAAGAGCTGGTCAACTGTGATGCCACCTTCTTCAACAACTGCAGTAACATATTCAATGTTCTTCTCCTCTAGTTTCTTGATAACAAGATTCATGTCTGAGCATTGAAATGAAATGTGGTTGTCTTTTGGATTGATCTTACTCTTCTTTGCTGGGGCCTTGTCTGATTCAAGCAGATGGATGCCCATACCATAGTTGAACAACCTGTAAAGCACCCACTCAATTAGTTCAATGATTAATAGACAACAGGCATTAATTACTATTATAATTCTTCCAGTTATAGTACAGCAGCCATTGATTACTATCATCAATGCCAAAAGTTCATCAATCAATCTTACTTGCAAAACGCTAGCAAGCACATGAGTAATGGGATTGAGGCATGATGGATGATCCACATGCATCGATATAATTTTTCTTTTATTTACTAATAAAAACATTTTAAGATCAATTTATACATCATGATGGCTTCATCGTAGTTATAAAACCTGCCTAGCTTGATGAATCAATTTAATGACCTGTTGATCTAGAACTTTCTTATATAAAATTAGTTTTGAATTAAACATGTCCATCTCAATAAATCAATTCAATAACTCATTTATCTAGAGCTTTCTTATATAAAACCAGTTTTGAATTAACTGGAAGTCAACCGATAGGATGGCCAAGTTGACTAACAATTCAAGAGGGACAGCATATTAACCTTTTAAGTCCCAGAAAATTCGAACGTAACCTTTTCACTTCGAAAGGGTTTTAAGAATTCTTGTGAGGTGCTATAACATGTACATGCATGGAGATCTAAGAGAAAGAAACGATTGAAAACAAGAAAGGAAAGGGTTAGTTTCACTAGTTACTTAATAGTAAAGGACCAAATTGGAACTTTTTAAGAAGATATGGGATTAAAAGTGGAAAAAGTACTTTATCCTTTTTATAATAATAAAAAACATGGGCGAACCATAGAAGTTCACCAGGGATCAATTGATTAGCTGGTTGCCAGCACCTCCATGGTTATGGCAGGAGGTTCCGGGTTCGATGGCACAGGGCATGGGGCACTCAGCCTCCCCACTTTGCCATGATCAATAAAGAAAGAAAAGAAGGCTCAACAGGGACATTAATGCAAGACTTTGAGCTGTATCGTAACGAGTGATGATTATGCTTAAGGCTTGGGTCAATAATTCAGGCTATTCATCATAAATGAGCATTATTTTAATTTACATAAATTCGAGGGGTGGTTTTTGAAGTGTCAATATCAATTTTTTTTAAAAATAATATCATTAATATATTTTAAAACAAAAAATATAATTCCAATCACGGTATTAGTATGTAAAATGGTAAGAAAAAGGGTAGTATTTCCCTTTTTCTCTTAGGAAAGAGGCAAAAAGGATATTTAAAAAAACCAACTATAGGTTGATGATATTGTAATAGTGAACATCTCTCCAGGATACAATCAATATATATATATATATATATATATATATAGAGAGAGAGAGAGAGAGAGAGAGATGGGTGGACAGATTTCAATTTTGAATGTAAATATGGTAAATTAGCATTATATTCTTATAGGAGCATTGGTCTAGACTCAAGAGTATAAACCATTTCAATTTACTGTGTGGAAAACATAAGTTAAGGAGGAGGAAAGATCAAGCCTATATATAACAGTTAGTATGTAAAATTGTTTTGCGCATCTGTCTTTCATGATCCATTTCAGAGAGGCCATATATATATATAGCTAGAGAAGATGATACAGAGAGAGAGAGGGGTGTGGATACGTACCATGCTCCTTCAAAATTGAAGGAAGAAGGTCTTTTGATGAGAACAAAACCCAAGACATCATAGTAGAACTCGACAGATTCAGCAACAGACTTGCAAACAAACGAGATATGGTTCAAGGCTAGAGGCATGGATTTTGTTCCTGTTGAAGGTGGGAAGGCCGGTGAAGGAGAAACCCACCTCTCTATTTCCTCCTGAATCTCTCCAATATTCCCCATGATCTCTCTGTCGAAATTAACTTGTTTGTTTTCTTCTGGATAATGCGTAACGTACGTTGTCAATATAGGGTAATGGTAGGGAACAAATTAGCAGCGTATTTATAAGGGACAACAGCTAAAGAAGACGAAGAAGAAAAGGAAAGAGGTGTCGTGTTTTCCATTTATTATTAGTTGGAAAATAGTCGGAGGAAATGATCTTATCCGCCACAAACTACCAATCACCTACCGACAGCTAATTATTAGTTTGACATTATAAATTAGCACATTGTTAGCATTCTTTCATGTTACTAATTTGTGTACCTGTTGTACGCATCAACTCTCCTCTCCTAAGAAAATAAAAAAATTACTTTTTTAAAAAAATATTTTTGAAACGCAAAAACAAACTAACAGGATCTAAGATTTACCAGCGTTGTAAGAAACTCGTTAAGTTATAAAGACCTTGTTTGTTTTTGCGGCAGAAATAATGTTTTCAAAAAAAAAAATGAATTTTTTTGTTTAATTTTTTTTTGTATTTTTAGATCATTTTGATATGCTGATTGTTAAAAAACCATCTCAACCCAATAACTTAAGCTATTAAGTAAAATCTCAAGATATGATTTATGTTATTATCTAACACACCTAATTAATCAAGTGAAAGTCTTTTGAGACTGAAATTTCCACAGGCCCACACTATCCTGTGCTTAATTTTTATCAAAGAAATAGGGATGATGAAATTTGAACTCGTGATCGCTTAGTCATTAATGCTCTAATATCGTGTCAAAGAATCATCTCAATCTAATAACTTAAGCTATTAGGTAAGGTTCCAAGATATGATTTATATTATTCGTAACACTAATATCAAAAATATTCAACTAAAAAATACCTTTGTAAAAATATTTTGCACTGCATTACTAATTAAACACACACAAAATCAATCATGTTGCTTGTAAAGTTTTATGTTTAATTATCACAGTTAAATTGGAATTTTGTTTTTGCTCTAAAATTAATTATTTAATAGGAAGAAATACTAATTTATTCAGAAATTTTAGATTACTAAGTGAAGTTTCAAGAATCGTCATTATATATTTTTCAAATGTTATAAACAAAATATATATAGACAAATTATAATTTTATAAGATATAAAATTGAGAACGACTCAATTATCATAAAATTTTAATTTTTGAATAAAACCTATCAATATACTCTCATATAATATATGTTTTTTCAATCATGTCTTTCTATAAAAAAAATTAGTCAATTATATTTTTTAGTGTATGCCATTTGATATGTTCATCCATCAATTTTTTTCTGTTATAATTAATAAATTCAGTTTGGTGTTAGGAATTTTAAAATGTAGAATGCCAGGAGTATGTGCCATTTGATAACTTAAAAAAAAAACAAAAAAAAAAAAACTTTATATGAGGAGAATGTGGAGAAGTGTCATAAAAATTAATCAATCCCAGATTCCCAAGTTAATTCTTAAGAATATTAATTAAAATAAAATATAACATGGAGAATCGCTGGCCAGAAAACTCTGAGTCTTATGTGTGAATGGATCCAGCTACATATTGACAAATTCTACTCATGTTGTATTATTTAATTTCTACTTGTCTCCCGATATAATTTAATATTTAGAGTTTCATAAATTTTTTAAAAAAATCTCAAGATTTTAACCCATGCATCACTACATGACAAAGATCAATTCTCACACCTTATTATTATGGGATCTTACTTAAAAATTTTAAATTTTAAATTAAAATAATTTTATAATAAAATATTAAAACTTTATTAATCAAGTGATATATAGTAATTTAAATCCTATTATGTTTGTAATCTTTCAATTAAAAGAAGGCATATTCAAAATTCTGAAGTTTCTTCGAATAACTTAAGTTTTTTAATTATAATATTGTTTATCATTAAGATCCATTGTTTGTGTAAAATTGTAAAATATTTTTCAATAAATAAATTAAATTTAAAATTAACTATAAAATATTTTTTATTAATCAGTTTTTCTTCAAAATATTTTACAAGAAACAAATACAAGAATTTTCTAGAAAATATTTTCCCATAAAATATTTTACATGACAAACATACCCTAAACCTAATTGCAATTCATGCTGTTGTCTCAAATGATACATGAAGAGGGTGTTTGAGAGTGTGATAACGGTTGCGGTTTAAAGTGCTTTTTCACTTGGAAATACATCAAAATAATATTTTTTTATTTTTAATATCAACATATTAAAACGATTTGAAAACATAAAAAAATTAATTTTAAACAAAAAAAACTAAATTTTTAAAAAATAGAATTTCGATATTATTTCCGAAACCTACCATGCATGCATTTCATGCTATCAATTTAAAATTTTGTAATCATTCCTTCTTTTCTTTTCTTTTCTTTTGGTGGTTCAAATTCTTGTACTATTGTTTATTTTATTAATTAAAGATGCTGAAATGGATCTGAGTCATCGTAATCGATGAGAAGAGTTTACCGATTCTTATTTATTCTTGATGAGTAAGAATCCGAGTCATCATATGTATATATTTGATAAAATGATAAGAAATAAAATAAAACGTGAAAGGGTTGCTGTCTATTTTACTTCTACTCATTAATTATCTGCCTTTGCATGTGTTATTTCGTCCACAATCATTTTCGTGTCTAATTAAATTCCAATAAAATCAACTACCTACCTACTACGAAAATCAAATCATTGCTCAGCAACCACAAAATTAAATATAGTCTTCTTCCCCCGAGCAGAAAAAAAATAAATTTCAATAAAATCAACAAGTTGTTTCATTATAATTAATGGGAGGGAAAAAACAAAGTATGGCAACCACGATACTCCAAATTGAAGATGATCTTTCAATAAAGAAAAGAATATATTATATTAGTCTAGCTATGTGTTTTTTTTATATAATTCAATAAATCAATCCTTTTGCCTTTAAGAACCATACGTTAGTCTCTTAATCAAATTTTATTGTTAATTCTTGTTGGGATTTCAAAATCACCCTATTTAATTTTTAATTTTTTTTTATCTATAGTAGGTTGGATTAGAAAATTTGATTAAAAATGAGGAGAAATTTAAGAGAAAAATAATTAAATTGTCGTGGAAAATACACATCCTTCTGGGGGTTTATGCGTGCATGATACAATAATTTGGAGCCAAACTTTATTGAAGGGTTCAATGACCTCTACGTCAAGCTAGTGGCACGCTTCAACACCAACATGTCTTCCAAGAAAAGCTCTATAGAACTATTTGGTGTTACCCAACAAGATGGAGAGTGTACACATGCATATTCCTTCCCTATACCTATCACTCAGATCACCTCAGAATGCATAATCCTCGATAGGAATGTAAGTTTATTTTTGAAATAAAAATAATGTATCTCTAATATATATTTTTTATCTACAGATCTCTAGTGGGGGCTTCTAGATATTTTTCAAGGAAATGATTGACTTGGTCTCCCTAAAGCAATAACATCACTCTCCTTCAAAAGGATTTACTTGGTCTCCCTAGAACAATAGCGCCATAATCTTTAATAGATAGGTTTGATGTCTCCCTATTACAATAACATCATTCTCCAGGTGATGCCTAAGAGCCTCTTACCAATTCACCAGGGTTGATCTTAGATCCCCTATTCTCCAGTGTAGTCTTGGACTGACACATTCTTTAGGTGATGCTAAAAGGCCCCACCAATTCTCCAGGGATTGATCTTGGATCTCCCACCTCTCAAATATAGTCTCGGACTGACATGACTCTCTAGTAGGGCCTTCAACCTTTATATTATCTCTAGGGATGATATTAGATCTCTCACTCTTGGGTATAACCTCTCTCCAATATGGGACTCCCACACCGTATTACATCGCTAGGAAAGCCACAAGCCATCCACTATCAGAAAATAACCACTCTCCAGTGGAGGCTCTTAAGCCCCCATACCATCATCAAGGAGGCTATTAACCTCCCACTATTTGTTGAGATCTTTCTCCAATTAAGGGTTATCATACCTCATGTCATCCTAGAAATGTTACATATCTCCCACACTCCATTGACCACTCTTCAATGAGGGGCTCTCATGCCCCATATCATCCTAGAAAAGTCACATACCTCTTACATAATAATGTGATCACTCTTCAAATGATGAACTTGGTCTTTGTGGTATAATAACACCATTATTTATAGGTTCGTCCCCTCTACCTCTTAGAATTTTTTCTAAGTATAGGCATCGATATGGGTCCGTCCCCTTAATCACTTAGAAATTTTTCTAAGTATATGCTTCTCCTTCATGGGTTTTCCCTTTGCCCCTTAAATTTTTTTCTTCTAAATATAGGCCCTCTTTTCTGGGTCTGTCCCCTCTACCCCCTAGAAATTTTTCTAGATATAAGCGTTGACATGAAAATTATTTCACCTCTAATAAACTGAAGCACCTTACCCGAGCCCAACACTTCCTTGAAATTTTTTTCAGGACCCCACGCGGGTCTATTAGTATTTTATACTGATTCAATACTTATTATTTTGAGTTTAATACAATTCAAAATATCACAAGGGTGAAATAACACTTTAACCCCTTCTCTCCACAAAAAGACAAGACTCATGGGTTATAACTACACCATGAATCCTTCAAGCTCCAAGTTTACAATCTCTTTATTTTTAACATTTTTAGCATATATATTTTCACATTCTATCTCTCTAAAATACAATTGTATTTTCTCTATCTATAAAGTTATTGACTTAAGCATCCGAGAGTCTCCACGTCCATCAAATTAAATAAATCTTTTTGCAAATACTAGCTACCAGTCATCTTGGCTTATCAAACACCACCAGCTATTAGTTATAAATCACCTGGGTTTTTCATATCAAGCCACCAGACAACTTGGCTAAAGAGAATGAATCAAATTACTTGAACTAAGAGATTAATTGATTATTCAATATATACATCAATTCTATTCCTAAAGATCTTAATTTTAGAACGTCACTAATAGAATCCAAAAAGGAGACTCTCAAGAAAAACGGGTTATCCAAAAATAACAAATTCAAGACCCTTTCCGATCGTGATACCATGATGAAAGATGGATCCAACGATTAGTTAACCCCGCATTAAAAATAAATATAAAGGTAGAGTACTATGTTAGACTAGACTTGGTAGAAGAAAAGTATTAATTATGTGGTTCATTACAAGGAAGGAGAATCAGACAACTTGGCTAAAGATCAGAACGAATCAAATTACTTGAACTAAGAGATTAACTAATTATTCATTACATCGATTTTATTCCTAACATCTTAAATTTTAGAACGTCATCAATAAAATTCAAATAAAAAAATCTCAAGAAAAACAGGTTATCCAAAATAACAAATTCAAGACCCTTTCCGATCGTGATACCATGAAGAAAGATGAATCCAAAGATTAGTTAACCCCACATTAAAATAAATATAAAGGTAGAGTACTATGTTAGACTAGACTTTGGTAGAAGAAAAGTATTAACTATGTGGTTCAGTGCAGGGAAGGAGAAGGAATCGGGAGGCTCTCTAGTCTCGAAAGTCCAAGCATGTTCATGCGAAATCATTTAATACATATGTCGCCTTTCATTTTCTGGGAATCACATTTCTTTCACCAGTTCTTTTGTACAAGTAATGTAGTTTGAAAAGGGTTACTTCAATGGAATTAAGATTTTAAAATGCGTGTGCACGTAGTTGATGCATTTATTATACGTACGATTATAAAAATTGGTAAACTTTAGAATAATATTATTAGGTTTAATTAGCTTGTAATGATTACCCCGGAGCTAGCTAGCTAGCTATACCCAACAAACAAACTTGGATGTGATTTACGACTATTTTGCCAGGATTACTCTATGAATTTAAGTTTCCAACTACGTGCAATGCATGCGTTTTTTTTTTTTTTAAATCGTATTGCGGTTAGAGTTTATATATATATTTATTAACACATGAAGGTCTTATATATATGTGCAACGACAAGATGCTTGGGTTACACATGATAAGATGCGGAGGTGAGATCTCTGCGCGCGCAACCAGCAAAGACGCGAATGTGCGACCTTAACATTGCAATATTAATATTGGTGTTTTTCCTGCCTTTCAACTCTCTGCTCGAAAAATCTTACAACATCCCATTATTCCCATATATATATATATATATATATATATATATATAGGCAAAATGCAATATTATAAAGATAACAATGGTTTTCAGCCATTGGATCTGACATGGATCACACAGAGATATGATCAAAGATATGAAGGCAACATCTTCTGTTGTTAAGACGTATGGACATGTTCAAGAGCTGAGCTGTAAGCTTGTACACATTCACATGGTGTGGGTGGACAAGTTTCTCCATGAAAGTTGAAACCCTAACTTCCACGTGAAACCTTTGATTTTGGGTTTTGACTTTTCAAAATTGCGTGTTGTCATTTATGATGACTAGTCTGCAGGAAAAGACTGATCAGCAGCTGCCCAGGCTGTTCTTGCCGATGGTCTTCATCATTTTGATAAGACTTCTTGTCTTCTTTCTCCCTTAATTCTTGGCATTAATTTTACAGGCAGCGAGAGGGAGCTTAGAGTGGATATATTGAAGAATTCTTTTGCCTCAGGAACTTGACAAATCATGATCTGGCGAGGGAAAACTCTAATCGGAGGAGGGGTAGATGACTTCACATTCATTTGAAAAATATTTTAGTTCTGATTAATTTTAGAATTTAAACGAAAAAAATAAAATAAATAATTATTTAGCAGCTCAAAAAAAATTAAAATAAAAACAAAAATAAAAACATGACGAGAAGATATGAAAATAGGCAGCTCGCAGCTCATGATCAACCATGTGTGCTAGCTCGCATATATCTTGGCTTTCTTCGGAGAATGTATTTATTGTGTGATATTTCTTAAAAATATTTTTGAATTAAAAATTTATTAAAATAAAGATTTTTTTATACTTAACATTAACATATTAAATCCATCCAAAATTATCTATACAAATATCAGTTTAATGCATATTTAAATAAAAAATAATTCAAAAAGCATATTATAACATAAAAACAAACAAGCACTCAATGATTTCTGATTTCCATTATGATCTAAAAAAAGAAAATGTAGATATAAAAAATATTGAGTTGAAGATTGATCAAAAATAGAAATTAAGGTTTTATTAATAGAGTTTGTCGAAAGGTATAAATTTGTTACCCTAAAATAAGCCAAAGCTAACATAAGACAATAACTAAGGTTGCCTGTAAAAAAATAACTAAGGTCCAATTTAAAAATATATGAATGAATATTATGAACTTTGTCGGATCCTTTAATTATGGTTTAAAGAAGTTTGCTTTTAATAATATTAGCAATTTGTAAATAAAAGAACAATAATTAAAGACTTTACGAGTCCTTTTATATAAAGTAGTCTTATAATATTAGCAATTTGCTTTCAAATTTTATTTTTTTTAAGATATGCAGTGTTACAATTTACAAATTATATTATATCATAAGGCGTTCAAAATAATTTACCATATATATATATATATATGAAACAATTTATCTTTCTAATATTTTATATTTTAGAACATGACATTTCTAATCATTACAACAATTGAACCATGATGCGTCTTCATCCAAGAGATATATTTATCTGAAATAAAGACTGAGAGAGAGAGAGGGACGATAGTATGATGGCAATTAATAAATTAAAATCGTGAATCCTCAATTCAATTTAAATGATGAAGTGGTTGAGGTGGTGGGAGACGTGGATGAGATTCATCATATATATATATATATATATATAATTATTGCATTTATTAGAGGAAAAATCTTATAGGATAGTGATTTAGGAATGATAATTAAGAGGGTGCTCGGAAACATGACACAAATCATGTTTTTTTAAATTTTAAATGTTTTTGGTTAAAAATTATTTTTTTATGTTTTTAAATTATTTTGATATGTTGATATTAAAAATAATTTTTAAAATATATAAATAATATTATTTTAATATATTTTTAAATAAAAAATACTTGAAATCACAACAGTTAAAAAAAAAATAATAAATATAAAGGGTGGGTCTCTGCCAAAAGGTGCATTTATAATTGTAATGTTTGAACACAAACTTGGAAAGTCAATTATAGGGTCTCTGCCAATGAAGAAGACCTACACGTATGCATATCCTTAACCTTAACCTATGTCAATTACAAAATAATATTTTAAAAAAAAAATAATTAATAAAACTAAAATATAATTATTTAAAAAATATATTAAAATTGACATAATCAGATCTCATTTAAGTTTGATTAGGTTTGTTTAGTTGAATGAAATTATAAATTAATCTTCCATATCACTCAAAATTGATTTTCCAAGTCAATATTTAAAACAACTCGAAAATAAATATAATTTGGGGTGAGGTCCCGAATCAACATGCAATCAAATTGATTCACCGTATAAGTTCGAGTTTAATAACTATAATCAAAATTCATGTTGAGATGAAATGGATTTAACACCTGAGAGTGAATGAACTGTCCTCTCACCACCCGAAGTAAACCTCCATGGAGGCAGACATAATACAAGAGGTGGAGCACATATCCTCTCACCACCCGAAGTAAACCTCCATGGAGGCAGACATGATACAAGAGGTAGAGGACATATCCTCAGTTTACAGAAATGAATATCGCAACCCAACATTGTTAGTTGTCATGTGGGCCAAATAATAAAGGGTGCCGCTGACGGCCGGCGGGACCATGACTTGGGGACTCATTTCTGAGTGCGAACCCTACATCATAAATGCAGTGGTTGATGATGATATCACTTTCTGATGATCGACTGACTTGGAAATATCATTTGCATTTTCAACATGGGAAAAAAATGATGCTTAAAAGCGACTTCTGCCCATAGACAAAACTAAAATATACTTCTTGCTGTCATGGTTATCAAACCTTATTCCGAACATGTAAGGGGAGCTTGAATTAATTCGAGTTAATATAAATTAATTTAAAATAAATTGTTTTGAAAAAAAATTATTTAACTTAATTTTTAATTGATATTATTAGCTTAACTCGTCAAGTCTCATGTTCTTGGTTATTATCTTTAAATAAAAAATACAAGAATAGAAAAACATGTCCCCAATCCTTCTTGTTTTGATAAGACATAAATTCTTTGAGTATAGTTTGTCATGGTTATCAAATCTCGTTTCGACCTGGATTATGAGCTAGTTGAATTAACCCAATTTAATATAAATTAATTTAAAATAACATTGTTTTGAAAAGAAATTTTTTTTGTCTAACTCAGATTTTGAACTGAGTCTACTAGGTTGACTCGTCAAGTCCCTTGTTTTTTAGTTATTGTCTCAAGATAAAAAATATAAAAATAATAAAAACAGAAAAAACATATCTTTTATCTTTCTTGTTTTGATAAGACATAAATTCTATCCGTACAATATATCATGAAAATATATATTTTTATTTTTATATTTTTTCAATCAAACACATTTATATAAGGAACTTCTCTTTCGTCCTGGGACGCTAACTCAATGCAACCTAAGCTATAGCTTAGTGAACGTATCAATGGCCCCACTTCACTCAGTTTCCCAATTCTCTACCCCAATGTGCCTAAAATCAATGCTGCTAAATTTCGGTGATGCTCAGAATCTAGAAAGAAATTATGTGAGGAAACTAAAAGAAAGAACAATGTCATCTCACTTATCTGATAACCGCAAATATTACAAGGCACTTGTAGAAGTTGACGCATAAATCCCAGGCCTCCTGGTATGATTATCATTACTTGTCCGAAAGTCCCAAGTCCAGCACAGAGAGAACGACATAAAGGTTTTCTGCTCTTTCTGTAGCACCCCAAAACGTGGAAAATCCCCTTGTTTCACTTGACCATCTTGACGGGTCTATCATAATGGTCCAAACAATCACAGGATTTCACGCTTTTAGAGTTGAAATCTATAAATTTTAACGGTCATTGAAGATTTATATAATCATTAATTTTAAAATTTATAAGATTAATCGAGCTACACATAAATTAACTTGATATCCACGTTAATAAAAAAAAATCAAGCATTTACATATGTAACAACTCTATAATTTAGCCATCAGGACATAAGTGGAGAATGTCTGGGTAGATCATGTAACCAGCAGCCTGCAATTCACAGTTTCTTTGGCTTCTCAGCTTATTGTCCAGAAGGAACTCCAGACAAGCTCGTTGGTTAACTTGCAACTTTCTTAAGCACATGTCCCCCAGTATATCAATCAAGGCTATTAATATACTTTTTATTTTGTAATCAAAAAAGTGTTTTTCAATTTATTTTTTTATGATATTACCAAATATCAAAAAATAATTTATTTTCTAGAAATTTATTTAAAAAAAATACTTTTAAAAAATAAATTACTTTTCAATAAGCAATCAATCAGAGCCAAACTAAATAACTTTTCCTGGGAGGGAGGGTGGAAGAGCTTGAACTTCAGCTTGTTTGGCAGGATTGATGTACAGTAAAATAAGGAATGGAAAGACCCACCTCTTCTTTCTTTTTTTCCACGCTTTTTCAATCCTTCCAATTCGGAAGGCGTGAACACAAGTCACCCTTCCTTTTGGGGAAGTGAAGGAAGTATATTTGGAAATATGGTGAAAATTACGTTTTTAAAAATTATGAATTATTTTTTTATTAATAATTATTTTTATATATTTTCATATTGTTTTGATATACTAGATTAAAAATAATTTTTAAAAAATAAAAAAATTATTTTAATATATTTTTAAGTAATAAGTATTTGAAAAGAATCTAAGTGATGAGTAGATTGCTCATGATATTGTTTTGTTGTTTTCTTATGGGAAGCCTACTGAACTTGACACCCAAGGCCAGAGGACATACCGTGATCATGACCAGAGTCCAGACCCTCGGAAAAAGAAATGGATCCAGTAAAAGAGGCATGGACCATACAAATGGAGGAAGATTCTTCTGAGAAAGGAAATGAACCAGATGAGAGAACTAGCAAGGCTCAGCTCTCTCTATTTCTTCAATGCTGCTACTCTTAAAAGTCTAGCCATCACAAAAAATACTACAGAACTGAACCTTATCTGTTAAGATAACAGCTTCAGTTGGGATAAGAAATTAAATCCTTTATTAAGAATATGGTTGCCAGCCATACGAACAGCAAAATTCAGGGTAACTGGCATGGCAACATGTCTACTCGATAACCTCAAATATCTCTACCCTGAAGCAACAATTAACAGTCCTTACTGTAATGCTTTGTAGTAGCGAGCTTCCCACAATAAGATAAAATAAATGGCAACATCACTTATCTGTGAAACCTAAAATTATTGGGAATGAAAAGAGGGAATTCTCAGCAAATACCTGTTAGATTTTTCAGGGAGGAAAACCGTAACCAAAGTCATGTTTCAGTTCTCGGCCTCCCATCAAAGGCATACATCATGACTTCAATATGTGGAGTGTTAAAACTCCATTCATAGAAAATGCATATGAATAATTAGCAAAGGCTGAGGCAGGATGCAGCAGACTCTCCTTTCATTGAAAAAGAAATCACAAATGAACAAGTCAACAAACAGTGAAACAAAAGAGGCTAAGTTCGGGTTGCAATAAAGCATGTTAAAGTAAGTTTTTTGTCTTATTTCACAGTGAAATGTTTTCCCCTCTGGCTCTAGTTTCCTGTTTTTAGCTTCTCACTAACAAGAAGTTGGAGGATAAATACCATACCCCAAGTGATCTACAATACCGCAAAGAGAAGAAGCCTCTGACACATCAAACATTCAATCCATGTCATGTTTGGAGCAAAGAAACAGCCACCACTAAAAGATGAAATGACTTGGTATTCGACTAAACTGAGCATATATGCCTGTAAAATGCACTACTATAAACTGGGTTGACTCATTATGATGTCAAACTGAGTATGCATGTAAAATGTCAGTCAATCAAATTAGAATATACTGATAACACATATATAGGAGAGGACACTCCAATTTCTAGATTAAAAGATCTTTCCTTCAACGTGTTATGGGTTGGAATAAATGCAGTACCAGGAGAAGAGCTAAGTTGTAAGTAGTTTGGTAGTTTTTGACTTCTTTTTTTATACTTTCAGTGTATGGGAGGTGGATACCCTCTTTTTGGTACCTTTATTGATATGCATTTGAAAGGAAAAAATAGTCTATGTAGGCAGAGAAATAAAACAGAAAAATATTTACAAGGTAGTGCTGTTACATATATGAGCAAAATCAAAACAATTAGAAACACAAGAAGGGAACCAACCCCCAAGAAGCTGTAAGCAACCAACCAGATTCCAACCACTGATATCACCAATAATCTCCCTCTTGTTATCAGGTCCAAAGGTTTTGCCTTATTGGACAATGCCCTTGCCAAATTCTTGTTTCCTAGAATTTTCTCCAACAAATGTAGCAATCGACAAGGCACTTTCAAGGAATCATTTCAATATCCTGATGGCGAGCTCTTGCTTCCTTGTTTGTGAGACACCAATTCTCATTGCACCAATTCACATCTTCATCTTCATCTTCATAGTCCCTTCATTATTCGCATCCTCAAGGTTGGAGTCTGAAGACCCCACATCCTCAAATTCAGATTCTGAAGAGTCATTTGATCTCTCTTCTTCTTCCTCCCTGCTTTTATATTTAGCTTTTCTTTCTATCCCTTTTTTGGTAGATGAAACCTGCCTTTGCAGTTGAGAATGTGAAACACCACCAACTGATTTTCTTCTCTTCTTCTTAGCTTTACTCATAAGACGAATATACCTAAACCTCATTCCCATTAGAAGATGCTTATGCACTAAGAAGCCCTTCCTATAAGCCTCTCTAAGCACCACAGTCTGTGTCCTAATCTTATTGGAAACATAAAAAATCCCTGGATGATGCACCAAAGCCTTATTAAACCTGTTCCCAAACCCCAAATAATCCCCCAATTGAAGCACATTCTCTTTCTCCGTCTTCTTTGACACTAACAACCACAACAACTCATGTAAAACCGTGACAGTCCACTTCTCAGCTTGATCCCCATTGGGATTCAAATGAAAAGCATTTTCATAGGGCGATATGTATGGCAAACCTTGCCATTCAAAAACCCAATCTCTCACTTTCTTCTTTAAATCAAACCCATTTGGGAAATTTAAAGGAAACCCAATTCTCTCCCCTCTCTTAACATTCCTCAAATCCTCAAGTGACACTCTTTTCTCCATTTCAGACACAGCTAACTCATCTTTCCAAGAAACCAGCTCTAAAAAGAACGTGTCTTTATTAGTTAAACAATCTTTATCCTCGCAGACATTGAAATATTCAGGATAATCTGATAAAAGGGCAGTAATATAATCATGAGGCAAACCCAAATCATACTTGAACCTATCAACAATATGCAAAGGCAATCTTTTTGCCCCGGAAAGCATTAAGAGTTTAGCTAACCTTTTTATGGTGTCATCACGTAAAGGTTGTGACTTTAGAATGAGTTGCTCCTCCTTGTGAAGTGAGATAGCTTGAGGGGTGAGTTTGATGTGGAAGGGGAGGGAAGGGGAGGGCTGGAATTGAGAGAAAACTGTGGAGTACTTGTGGAAGAAATTGAGGGCTGTAGTGGAGAGGTTGAAGTAGGGTTTTAGAAGGGAAAGAGAGGAAAGAGGGAGGGATTTGGAGGGAGAGGAAATTAGTTGGTTCTTGATAGAAATGACTTGTTTCAAGTCTTTTTCTTTGGAAACAGCTGTGTCAAGGTAAGGGTCACAGGCCCATTTGATCCTGGCAGCTATGAAGGTCCTGGCTTGGTTGAGTTGGTGTGGGAGTTTGGTGCTGTAGAGAGACATCATCATCTCTCATGGAAGAAAATGGAATTGATGCTGCTGTGTTCAAAGTGTTGGGGAAGCGGGAGTGGTGAAGGATTGTTTGTTTAGTGAGTGATGGTTTCCAGAGAAGAAAACAGTAATCTTTGAACTTATATGCAGTGACAAGAGAGGATGAGAAAGCCGAATGACTAATTAAACAGAGAAAATTGAATAAAATTAATTAAAAAAATTGTACTGAGAAAAAAAAAGTCATTTTTTCACCCTCAATTCTTCTTTGAATACCAATTGAAAAGTTTATTCATATATTTAATAAAATAAATTAAAAATTATATTAATAAATAATAATAAATATACTAATTCCAAGCAAGATTGAGTCAGAAAGCTAAGAAGAAAAAAAATTTAGAAAAAAAGAAGTTAAATATTCATTTTAATTTAAAATTAAATTCTTAAAATTTGAATTAATTTGAATTAATAAAATTAAATTTTATTTTTTCAAATTGAATATTAATTCAACATCAAAATTTATTTTTAACACTACAGGAAACTCAAATAAAATAAATCAAAATAAAACACCGAACTCAATTCTAAATTAATTTAATATAAAAACATTAAATTGAGTATAAGAATATTCAAGTGAGAAAGAAAAATTAAAAAAAAAAAACATTACGCTTAACTATTGTAACCCACATTATATTAAGATTTTCATAGTTATTTTATTCTATATTATATTATCTTACGTATTCATGATTTCAAATATTATTTATTGTTTATAATTTTACAAAATCAAGTTAAATTAGGAAAAAGAAAACTAAAAAGAAGGGAATTTTTTTTGGGTCTAGATGTAATTTTCTCTTTTTCATGCATCTATCTCTCATATATTATAAGTATTGGTATGGATCATATATTTTTTTGAGGAGAGGAGAGGAGAAGAAAAAAAAATATAAATAGATAAAATATATAATTTCTAAGACTACAAGACTAATTATTTAGTTTCATTAAACTACAGGGACGAACTTTATAACTAACTCCATCTTACAAAGCCTTAACCACCTACTCTTCTCCAACCTCCACAACCTCGAAAATCTTTGAAATGGAAGAAGATTACAGAGCATCATCATACGACTACGACGAGCTCTTCGTCAAATCTCTGTCTCTTTTCTCATTGTCTCAGAACCATCTCCTACTCCTCCTCCTCCTCCTCCTATTCATCGTCCTCCTCCTCTTCCTAGCATTTCTAGTCTTTTTCTACAATTTTCTTGAGATACACTTTCTCGCCGATTTACTCACCGCCTTCAGAGGCGACCCTGTGTCGCTCACCTATAATCCCAGCTCTCAACTCTACAAATCCGTCGCTTCCAAGTGCCGCATCCTCCACGGAAGGTTTTTGCCTACTCCATGGCTATCAAGTCCTCATCTCCAAACAGCTTTCTTGAGTCTTGTTGCAAAATCTCCCCATGTCACCTACAAAAGGTTATTTTTTCTTTCTTTTTTCTCTCTTGCTTTTGTTTTTTTCTGCAGACCCTAATTTTATACGTTTATTTTTTTGTACTCTGCAGACACATGTTTTATGCTACTGATGGCGGTACCATTGCTCTGGACTGGCTAATGTCTTCTGGTGGTTAGTATAATACAAATTTTATGTGAAACTAGCTGAATCTTGAAGAAAACATGAGCTATCTTTGACTAGATTAGGTTAAATTTTCAATTTTTGATGCAATAATTCGCAATGGCTTTGGTGTTTGATTTTTTTTTCTCGTTGAATGGTAGAGGCGAACTTATGTAACCTGAAGTAAGCTAGGATTACTGCTAGGTCGAGTGCATCTTTTATCCACTGCACATTATGATCACTCTTGCTTGGAGTTTCCCAATATATTGTTTTCTGAAAAGATGCTAACTTTGGGTCGAGTTGTGATAACGGTGACTTTGAACTTTGGTTTGAGTCGTGTGTATCATTTTTTTTTTGGGGAATGATTTATGTCTTGAATTTAACATGTGTGTTTTATATTTTTGCTGCTTTACTTGTTGTTTGGTATTGTTTAAATCTAATTTTTGCTTCTTAATTTTTCAGTTAAAGGTGCTTCCTGCACAAATGATGCGACTCGAGAAAATGATAAAACTCCTATTTTGATCGTGATTCCTGGTTTAACAAGTGACTCGGGTTCTGCTGTAAGTCCTTTTTATCATTTTGAAATTGAAATTTTTTTCATTTTCATGTAGTTGGTACCTTCTGCTGGAGATTCCTTTACTTCTTGCGTTCATCCCCTAAGCAAGACCTCAGTTGGCTGAATAGAAGTAACTTATGAAATTCCTTTTTGATGCTGCCCTTTTCAGTTATATTGGTGATAGACATGCTGCATTAATTGTTGTCTCTTTTGAGGAGTTTGTTTTTTTCTTGTGGTCAGTAGGGTTTTTTTCCTTTCTCCTTTTTAAATGTCTCATGTAATTTTACGGTGCAACAGTATGTTAAGCATCTCGTAGATAAGATGGCAAAGCATGGCTGGAATGTTGTTGTGAGCAATCATCGTGGACTTGGAGGCATATCAATAACTGTGAGTGTCAAATATTATATGCAAGCTTTTGATTTCTCATAAAGCAACTTTTCCTTTTCATTCTTCATGGATCACCATTCTCTCTCTCTCTCTGTTCCCCTTTATGAATATTATACGTAAGGGCTTGCATTCATTAAGAAGTCATTGCATTTAGTATGATATCATCCAAACAAGGTTTTTGAAGAAGAAAAACAACAAATACGGAAGAGTGGTACAGGCTGGTTAATTGTATCTTGACTTTGAAATTTAGTGAGGAAGAAAAAAATGTTAGAATTTTTGAAGGATTTGACAGATCAGTTAAACCAAATTGAAAATCTTGTGAAGTTTGTTCTTTTGGTTTTCTTTTTCCACAGTTAAATTCTTGGAATATCTTTTAGTTGTTGTTAAAGTATTGGATCCTAGGCTTCGACTTTCCTCCTCTCTCACTCTCTTTTTTTTACAACTTTACTGTCCCTACATATGATAGATTTTGGGTTACAACCAAGAGCTTATAGGTTACAGGAAAATTGTTTTAGAGGTGGGACTCTCTCTAGGGTTTTCCTTCACAAAACCTTGTTTCAGTTAAGTTCAGCCATTCCTAGGCTTTCCCGTATCCTTTTGAGTCGGTGAAACAGAAACTGAGTTAAATAACCACAAGTTTATGAAAAAGCATCAGACATGCTGTGGTACATGCCCACATGGACAGATCATCAAAAGCCAAATAGAAGAAGTAGCAAAAGCTTTTCAAGAAAATGCAAATGGCTTCACTTTGTTAAATAGTTTTCTCTTTAGCTAGTTGTCACAAGTTAAAATACTGGAACGGAAGAAGGCAATTTAGAAGAAACCTCTCTTTCGATTCATCCAAGTGAATAAAAGAAATATACTGCTAAGATGCAGGAAGCTCTTTTCTTTTCTTTTCTTTTTTTTATGACAATTCTGAATGTGAAATTGCTCATTCACAGACTTGTATACCCATGGGTTTCTCTTTTCTTTGTTGAGAGGGGATTTTATATATGTTATTTTGTTAATAGATAATGTGCTTAATGAGGATCTTGTTATTCAGAGAATATTCAACTTTGCATAACTGTGACTGCTTTTCTTTTTTAGGTTGCTTTTGAATATGTTTTCTTAAATGTCAAACTTTCATGTGTGTTTTGAGCTGCATCAAAGCTTGTTCAGACATCTCTTGTGGTCTGTACTTATTGCAATAAATCGTTGACTAACAAGGTCATTTGTTATAAATATATATGGTCAGTCTGATTGCTTCTACAATGCTGGGTGGACAGAGGATGTACGAAAGGTCATTGATCATATTCATTGTCAATATCCTGAAGCTCCTTTATATGCTGTTGGAACTAGTATTGGGGCAAATATTTTGGTATGCTTCTCCTTTTATTTTTTCCCTACTTGCAAAGTAGTATGTGTATTTTTTTATCTTGAAAGACGTCAAATTATCATCTCAATAAACTACCTTCCTGATGAGATTTTATACATTTCATCTTTAACCTGCCGCATGGCCATGTTGCTTCATGTTTTATAATGCCAATGCCTCCTGGTAGATATTGGTAAATGGATTATGACTGTATCAAATTCTGAATGAGTTTGATTTGTCTAATTTGGAGGATAAACTCTAACCATACTTATTTATGGTGGATTTGTTAAGCTAAATCACACAGTTAGTAGGATTCTTTTTGATGCACATTGAACAAGGGTGTATACAAGAAATTGCTTTGTTTAGAGTTGGAACTTTGAATCCAAGTGATGTGTTGTTAACGTTAATTGTTCCAGGTGAAATATCTTGGAGAAGATGGGGTTAATTGTCTTCTTGTTGGAGCTGCGGCTGTCTGCTCTCCTTGGGACCTTTTGGTGAGTGCTTCATCTATATTTACATGTTATGGGAGTTGGTATATCTTTGCAGTTTTTGTATTTATCTATTACCATGCCAAATTAGGTACCTTGTTTCATTGGCACATCTTGATTTTTTAAGATGCAAGATATTGCAGTTTATATATTTTTATTCGTTCCAGCAATGAAGACAGTAATGTGACCAGAAAATGTTAAAGGTAGATGGTGATGTAGTGGGGCTCCAACAACCATATTCAGCAACATGTTGAAGTGAATGGTAGAAACTAAAATGTCTTCCGCAGAGAGAGAAAACATCTTCATTTTCTTTTGCTTTGTTTTCCTGAGAAAATTGCACAACCATTACTTCCTCATAAATGGGTTCCTTTAGAAGTACTAGTATAGTGAGAATGTAGATCTAGCTCTTCTTTACTTGCGGTTTTAGTTAAAGAAAAAATTTACAGGTAGAATTTTAAGAGTATGTCATTAATGAGAAGAAGACTATATAGGGTGGCGGTGGAAGAGAAAAGAGACCACACCTGTTGCTGCTTTTGCTAGAGCAATGTTGGGAAGTAACCAGATAGGTTCTAACAACCAGCATTTCACGTGAAGTTGCTGCTGTCTGATGACTCACTTTTGCTTTGCAGCATGGCATGGGATTTGTCCCATTGAACTGAACCACTTGCCTTCAAGTGGATAAACTAGAAAAGAGAAGAAATTAAAGGAGAGGGAATAAAAGGAACAACTTGGGTATCTTCATTGATTGTGGAGTACTAAAAGGAATAACTTGTCATGCCAATGGCTCCCCATGCCTCATGTGCTTCGGAAGATTGTAAAATTTGTTCGCAGTAAAGGAATTTCTCAGTTTCTTTTTGTAAAGGAAGTATGATAGTTCTATTAAAAAAAGAAAAAGAAAGAAAAAAAGTTTGCAGTTGTCGCAGTAAAATGGAAAATGGGTTGTGCAATAGAGATTGAACTGCAAAATCATGAACGTTAACGATATTCTCTCGGTAGATATTTGATGGATATTAGTTTGTTCTAATAGGAAGTGTCTCATTGCACTGGGTTTCCTTGGGCTTGCTCGACCAACCAACTTGGTTGTTTATATTAAATTTATGTGGTTTTTTATATGAATTTGTATAGTTTTTACATATATTTCTTATTGAATGTTCATCCATATGAATTCCATGTGATGCGACCAACTATTTCTTTGATCATCTCTCCCTTTATATGCTTGGTTGTCTTTCACTTGGAAGTTCTTGTTCCAAGCTTGTTTGAATCTATAATTTCATGATTTTATTTTATTGATACAATACATAAAAGAAAAGACACATAATTCTCCAGTGGATGTTATTCTGAATGGAAAGATCAACTCTGTTTTTGAAATTCCTTCATAAAAGTCAAAATACTTTGGAGGCAAAGTAGAAGAGAATTGTTTAAGAAAATTTGTAGAAAAGATGGTGGGATCATGTCAAGATCTTTAGTTAGTACTAATCTGGACAGGTTCAACTAAATCAGAAGTTATGTAAATTGCTTTCTTATTGAGTTATAAGTCAATAAATTATTAAAATCCTTGTTTTTGTTAAATAATCCACTTATGGAACTAACTGTTGAAAATTATTTAAAGTCCCTCTATTGTTGCTTTACAGATATGTGATAGATATATCAATCGTAGACTTGTGCAGAAATTGTATGACAAAGTGCTAACAGTTGGCCTACAAGGTTATGCACAACTGTATGTCTCCATCACTGCTTTGCTAATTTTTCTGACAATGAACCTTCTTTTGCTTAGTTATCCTGTGTGAACTCCACTTGATCACTTCAAAATTATGATTTCAGCTTGTGTTTTTAATTTTTTGAACTTCCAGGGTTTTTGTTTTCCAAAGATCTAACTGTATTGTTATGCAGGCATGAGTCTATCTTGTCACGTCTTACAGATTGGGATGGTGTAAAGAAGGTAATCCCTCAGTTCCTCAAAAAGCGTCCTTATTTTCAGTTAAATGACTCATTATATCCTTATATAATTTGATTAAGTCTCCAATATATCCCTGTGTTTCTAATTGTGTCAATTATGTCATTGTATAATATCCAATTCTCCAATATATTTTTATCTCAAGTTATTCTATTCAAATTGACATAATTATATTTTTCATTCTGAAAATACCCTTGAGCTGTACAGGAATATAATTTTAGTTGTTTGAGAAAAGATTGAAATCTTTAGTTTTTTAAATTTTAATGGTTGAATAATTTTCGAACTTTTTATTTCTTAAAACATTTTGATCAATCTTAAGAAACTTTTCTATTATATTCTTATATAACTCAAGGACAACTTTAGAATGAAAAAAATGTAATTTTGTCAATTTGGGTGGAAAAACTTGACCGAATGACATATTGGAGAATTAAATATTATACAATGACGTGGTAGACACAATTAAAAATGTAGGGATATATTGGAGACTTGTCCAATTATATAAGGACAGATTGAGCTATTTACCTCTTTATTTCCTTACCAAAATGCATTGTCTATTTTCAATATGTTGAAGGATCGGTTATGTTACTTAAATACTTTTATGTTACTTAAATACTTTGACTCTTTAAAAATTAAATTCATATGCTTTTTCTTTAACTGCATTTAATTTGGAAGGATAATGTAGTTAATGCAATAAAAATAGATGGTCTGGCACAACATTTATTTTCATTTTTTAATACGTGTGAATAGTCAATAGGGACATCCTTTGTGGGATGGAGGGAGTGCCTTCATTTTATTTCTTTCTTAAACTCCTCTACTTAAGTGAATATATGAAGTTGGTTGTTGGAGTAGTAAAAATATCATTCGATATGCTTTTAGAAGCAAGCCCATTTTAAACCATAAGGGATGCAATTATATATTTGTAAAGTAATAGTTTTCTAGTTTTTCTTTTTTACTTGTAGAGGTATGTATATATTTGTGCATGCATAAGATGTAAAGTAATCTATACAATAAGTGTAAACACAGACTTACAAATTTTTTTTGTTCAGCTCATTATGTTTTAGATCCATGCCAACACATGAGATGCTATTTACTAAACTTAATAGTTAAGACATGTAGGAGAATTAGAAAAATATATATAAACTCTCTCTCTCTCTCTCTCTCTCTCTCTCTCTCTCTCTCCCTCCCTCCCTACTAAGTACTAACAATTTACCCTATAATTTGTTAACACACCAAACAACCTTTGAATATTAACTTTACACTTTAACAATTCCTCATATAATTAGTGTTCTTGTACAAATTCCCTCTCATTTTTTAACCTTGTACCAAATGCCACTTTAATATTGCTATTGGAGTTCAGCAGTCAGTACACTGCTAATGGAGCAAAGCACAAGATACTTAAGGGCAAATGAACAATTTTTTGTCTTATAAATCCAATATAACCAAGCCATAGGTGCTGCATTTCCCCCTAGTTTAATTTATGGGATATATTGGATTACCATGCATTCATCTTTAGAGGGATGCTAATTAATGAGATGTTGTATTGTAGCTCTTCACATTCAACATGCTCATCATCATGTTGTCAATTAAATCACATTATGAAACTGCATAAAATAGTTGCTTATTGGCATTATTTCTTTTGAAGTGAGATTGCATTGGAAAGTGGAAAGAGCCTATAACTATATAACACTTTCCAAATTGATGGTTTAGATACATCACAAGCAAATTATGCTTCTACTTATTTTTAGCAAAATACATTTGGTTGGTACATACTCCTTAACAATCCTTTGATATGTTGACATGTAAAGATGAAAACGTAATCAGAGGATTGTATTGGTGAAGCAAATGCCTTGCTTTTAAAGAATCTGTTTTTTTTCCTTTGTGTGACAGTCACGTTCTGTTCGAGACTTCGACAACTATGCAACCCGCATTCTTGGAAAATTTGAGGTGAAAGCTGATTGATCCTCATTTTCACCAAAATGACTCATCCTTTCTTGATTGACTAAAAGCACTGTTCTTTTCCTCAGACTGTTGATGCATATTACAGGCGTTCTAGTTGTGTGAATTTTGTGGGAAATGTATCAGTGCCTCTTCTGTGCATCAGTGCCATGGATGATCCAGTTTGTACAAGGGAGGCCATCCCATGGGATGAATGCAGGTAGGGAATCAGCTTCTTTACTTTTCTCCACTCTCTGATCATTTGAGCGTGTGATTTGTTCTTTATTTATGACATTCTTGAATGTTCAACATGGATTTCTTTATTCCACTATCTCTGTTGCAGCAGGCCCTGACTGGTTGTTGGCTTTCCTAAAACTGCTCCAATTTGGCCTCTACTAACTATAAATGGGGTTGTTTGTAGGCACACAGACACTGTATAAAAGTTCTAGTCACATTTTCCAATTAAATGGAGGCAAAGCATTTATCATGGAGCAAAAATTATTTTGACTAACTATTGCATGCTCAGATATAGAATTGTTTAAATACCATATTCCAAAAATTTATGTTGCACCACAGCTAAAATGCTTTAGTTATAACATGAAGGGATTTTGAATGCTGCTGACTTCTACTCAGTTAGCTGAGTGTCCTAGTGAACATTTTATTTCACACCTAGAGTTGTCACATAGGGCAGCAATCAACCATGGAGTGATTAGAACACTTGCTGTTGAAATTGATAAGGAATCAGGGTGATATTGATGGATTTTAAATTCCCTCATAGTCTGAAAGAACCAGGTAGATGATGCTTAACACAATACGTTTGAAAATGCCACAACATGAAGCATGGTTAAAGATTTAGATATGATCAACAGTATGTGAATAGCATACCAAATGTATGATTTCTAAATTTTCATAACTGGAATAAGTCTAGCTGTCGCCACTATACTTTGAAGCTCATGATATCATGCGTTCAACAATGTTTTCAATCTATGCAACATTAAACTGTTTGATTCCTTACAGGGCAAATGAAAATATTATCCTTGCTGTCACACAGCATGGAGGACACCTTGCTTATTATGAGGGGATATCTGCAGATAGCATGTGGTAACTACTGTCTTCCTCTTTTGGCATGTTTGACAACTCTTTATTATCAAACATGCATAGACATCTGCAAAAAAATGAGCATGTCAGAGTCTGTTGTAGTCCTATGCGGAGGTCAAGAGTGATTATTTTTTACCATCTATTAAGGGTTTGCATTAGATATTACCTAGGAGCTCACATGCTAACATTCTTTTTCTTGGATGATAATCAACAATGTTGTCCATCATCTTTAGCAGCAGTTACTGTATGATTCTCATTTGGTCTCTTGATAAACTTGGATTGAATTGTTTTCTTCATTTCCTTGCAGGTGGGTGAGAGCTGTAGATGAATTCTTTGATGTCTTGCAGTCTAGCCCATTAAGCAACAGAAGAAAGAAGGTGCAAAATAGTTCGCTAATGATTTTTGGAGTCAGTTGATAGAAATTAGTACGCACACATTTTAACACAAAGAAATGGACAAGGACATACCACATACTCTAGCACCACAGTGGAGCACATTGCCAGATCCCATGGCAGTATGAAGTATATATTTTCCTGATGTTACTTCTGCTTGTTAAAATTCACCTTTCAAACATGAGATGGAGGAGAAATTTCCATTATTTGGCTTTGAAAGCCAAATGTTTTCGCAATAATTTAAACCTTTTTTTTTTTTTTGAGTGGGTTAAAATTCCTGGGAAAGAGATTATGTTTTTGGAACTCAAAGAGATTAAAAGACCAGCTGTTTCCAGTGTCCAGTCATTCGATCAACTGTTATCAGTTATATTTGTCTTGCGGTGGGAATATCTGAATTTAAATCTTCCAACGCAAGCATAGCAAGGGGACAACTTATTCTAGTTTAACTGTCAGTTTCCAGGAAGTTGAAATTTCTTTGTTTGGTTGTCTTTCAGGTGGAAGGGCCTAGCTTGTCCATTCCACCGGAGTCTTCAATTGATCAAGGACCTTATGTGAATGTCTCGGAGGATGGCATGGTGACTGCTGTTGGCAACAGTCAAGAAGATTTCATAGCTGAAGATGAATGCAATGAAGATGTGGACCACATCAGGAAGGATGAAGATGCCATTTTGCACGAAGAAAGAAGTGATCTTTTGACAGAGAAAACCCATTCTAAAGTTGACCTCAACCAGCCATTGGATCAGAATCTCAATGATTTGGATGTTCCTGTTAGAAGACGAATGGATCAGCTTTTACGACTGAATAGAAATTCGATCTGGCTCCTTGCTTACATTGCTATCGTAACAACCTGGCCCCTTGTCGGTTCTGCACTTCTTCCTTTTCTCAAGAAAAGATTCAAGAGCATCATACCGTCTGCTTTGCGTAGAAGATAGCAATCTCTGTGGGTAATGATAATTATTTACTTTATGGTATAGTAGTCATTCTTGATGAATATAAAATGTGATGAATTATTTTCTTGAAAAAGGAAAGCAAGGGTGATAAATTATAACAGTACAAAACCGCCTTCATGGTGAAGGATAATAAAGGAGTCAAACTGTAATACCAAGAACACAGGTCAGTTGTATCTGGTCACAAATTTGGAAGAAGCTTGGATTATGTGTTGTTACCATTATTTCTAGAGAAACAATGTTCTCTGAAAAAAGTAGAACTAGTTTCTTCATGCCATCCGTGAATCTCAGTATCTCGTCACTGCATGCTGAAGTATGTGCCTGATAATGTTAGCTTCATTTTATATGTTAGGTTTAAGCTGAGTGTGTTCTGGTCATGTTCTTCACCATGCTTCAGGGTGAGTTGATGGATGCGTTGCATTGAAGATTTAAAGATATAGAGCACATGATGAATTATCAATTTTGGTCACTGATTCGTGTTTTGCCATCATTTGCTTCTAGTCTCTCATTTTAGGCCGGTCATCGGATAACTGGAAAATGATGCTAGAGATATTACCTTGTTTATGAGTTTAGTATAGGTTTAAAACATGGTCATAAGACCCGGCTCCAGGTAAATTTAATAGCTATAATTTGATATTGTGATATGGCTTCTTTTTTTTTTATAAATGATTCTGCTTTTTTTCTTCTTCCATGTTTTCTTAAGAAAGTGAGTATAAACTACAAAGAAGCCTGTTTCTCTTAAAGGCCGTCAGCATCATATCTTTTAATAGCCTCCATGATGTCAGTTCTTTCAAAAGTCGTCGGCGTGATATCTTTTAATAGCCGTCATGTTTCATGGCCTGGTGGGTGGGGATCACTGGAAGGAGGCAGGAGTTGTTTTTCAATGGAAAAGGTATACATAAATACTTTCATAAAGTCAAACCAGCAGGAGGTGCCCCACAAATTATTATTTTTTGTACGGCACACAACTGTGATAGGGAAGACTCAGAGTGTGATTGTTTGTTTGGCTTTTACGGGTGTGGTTTAATAAAAAAAGTAAGTTTTAATAACGTATGGTTAGTTGGATTGATTTTCGTGAGGGAAAAATAATGGTTGAAGTGTATATGAAGTAAAAAGGATGTATAAAATGTTTAGTTGTTGTGTTTGAAAGTGTGGTTATGATTTTTTTTAAAGTATTTTTTATTTGAAAATGAATTAAAATAATTTTTTTATTTTTAAAAAATTATTTTTGATTCTAACGCATCAAAATAATATGAAAATGTTAAAAAAATAAAAATAAAATTATTTTTTAAAAAAATGCCGCAAAAATAAAAAGGATTTTAGAAATTTTTATAAAATTCTGTTAAAAAAACATGAAAAAATTGTTGTATAAAAATTACATTTTAAATTTAATTTTTTAATATGTCTCGTAGCATAAGATATAAATTGATTTGTTATCAAATAGAAGTCGGCAGAAAACAAACGCAGCTTCACTAAAGTAATTCCAAACGTATCCGGTCCCAGAAGTGATCCTCTCCTGCATCGAGTCTTCAGCTTCTTTTTCATTAGTTGATTACATATACGTTAATCACTGTGTGTTAAGAGTATAAAATAGGCAGTGCGAGAGTATATGTTTCAAACATAACTTACTTCTCTATTAATTTCCATTCCTGAATTAAGAAATCAAAATAATTCAGAGATAAAAACTGACAAAAAGAACTAACAATTTGCAAGTTTATTTATAATTGTATGAATCACTTTTTCCAGGCTCCAATTTCTGGATGCCTTCCAAGTTTCATCCTTTTCCAGCTTCTTTCTTAAATCTCTTTCCTTGAAAACTTGCTAATTTTCAATTCCAAAGCTTCTTCTCTCTCTCAAATGGCACCCTTTTCATATTTTCAGCAACAAATTAATCTTCTCTCTCTCTCTCTCTAAATTGTTGCTGAAAATTAATCTTCTTCTCTCTCTCTCTCTTATAATTTAAACACATACGAGACAGACTGATGGTAAAAAGAAAAGGTCTTGCCTTGCTTCTACAACCAACTTAATGATGAATACCCACTTCTTTTGAAATTATTTTTCACATGTCACGATTTTTAAACATTATTTGTTAAGTTATTGTGTTTTAATTATTGTTTTTCTGAAGTGTAATAATTATTTTGTTATGTTTGGAAATACTAGTATTTAGTAAATATTGTGTTTTTAAAACACATAAAAATATGTTATTCACTAAAAAAAAATTAAAATTATATTATTCTACTAAAATTTATAAATTACTGTGATAATTTTAAAAAAATCCTTTTAATTTTAATAGAATTAGAAGGACTTTTTAATAGAAGGAAAAATAACTTCAATAGAAGAAAAAATAAATAAAAAGAATGAGGGTTAAATTTTTAAAAAATAAAACAACAAAAACTTTGATTGGATGATGAAATAAAATGTCAAAAAAACCTTCAACAAATGAGACAGGAAAAAAATAAAAAATAAAAAGAATAAGGATCAAAATAAAAAATAAAACATATAAAAAATTATAATTGAATGACTAAATTAAAAAAAAAACTTCTAGAATAAGAACAAAATAAATAAAGAAAGAATTAAGACCGAAATTGAAAAAAAAAAATTAATCATGAACTTTATCTCGCAGGAGAGAGAGGAAAAAAAGAAGAAGAAGAAGAAATGAATGTCGGCAATAATCCGACCATCATACATCATCACACGTCACACCATATGAAAAAGAACATAATTGCGCATCCAAAAAGACAATTGAAGGTTAGGTTAGACAACCAAGTGATGTCACACGCGCCACCTGAATAGCATGGATATCTTCTCCTTCCTGTGCCACTAGCTTTTGTAATTAAAAAGTCAACATAAAAATATCAAAACATCCCATGTAACCTGGGTGATTACCCAAAAAAACATGTATAAAAGTATAAAAATACCCTAAAATACAAAACTTAATTTATCTTTTCCAAGGTCAAAAACTAGCCGCACATGAATAATAAAAGACCAAAACAAAACCTTGTCCAACAAACTTTTTTTTATAAGATAAACATGAAATTATCAAAACACCCCATATAACCCCGGTAATTACCCAAAAAACCTGTATAAAAATATAAAAATACCTTTAAATACAAAATTTAATTTATCTTTTCTAAGGTCAAAAACTAGCCACACATGAATAATAAAATACCAAAACAAAACCTTGTCCAACAAACTTTTTTTACGGGATAAATTAATATTAATTTTGATCATCAACTTTAAAAGAAATATTTTAAAATATAATTAAAATATTTTAAAATATTTTTTTTTGAAAATATATTAAAATAATATTTTTATTTTTTAAAATTTATTTTTTATATCAACACATCAAAACAAACAATCTAAAACTATATATAAAAAAATTAAAACAAATAAAATTCAAATATTAACAAAAACAAATTCAACATCAATACCAAACACCCTTAAATTTTGTTGACCCGAAAGAAACAAAAATATTTTTATTGTGCAAAAACAAATATAAAAAACATAAACATCCAATCTTCGACCGTTGAAAATAACCAAAACACCCCTGCTTTCAAGGTTTCCTTTTTTTTATTTTTCACTAAGGGATGAATAGATAATTTTATAATGGGTATCCGCAGTAAATTATATCTATTATTATAGTGAAAAACTCTTGCACTATAAAGTTTTGGTTACTGTGATCGAAGAAAAAAATTTCATGTTTCCAAAATGTTGCATTTCGGTACATCCAAAACCCTTAAAGATGGGTAGTGTTGTAGACTACTTGCTAAAATATAACTGGAACAACTAAAGTACACTGCGTGAGAGCACAAAGTCCAAAAACCTATGGAAGGCATGGAAACACAGCTAAAATTATCGCAAGACTGGGAAGAATTAATAAGAGGTTTTGCTCACTGATGGAAATATGAGAGCTAGTGACCACGGGTCATCTTTACTTTTGGCATTGCCTTCTTCATCTGACGAGCACGCTCCTTTTCTTCTTTCTTGCGAATTGCCTCTGCACTGAGCTTTGCTTCCGCCTCCTCTAACATCTTTTTCCTCTCTGCCTTCTTTTTCTGTAAAGCTTCTTGTCTTGCACCTTGAAGTTCTTTGTATGCCTCTTGGGCAGCTTTCGCTCTGGCCGCCTCTGTTTTAGAACGAGCCTGCAGTACAGCAGAGCACAGTTTTACGACTATCTAAATTTATAGGAAGTTAAATTAGATTATAGAAGACAATCAAAATCCAACTCACCTGTGAACTCAGCTTGTAGCGCCCAACTAGATCAATGTAATAGGGTACCAAAGCCACCAGCCGGGTCATGTCAGCCATGTTTTTGGCATCAGGAAGAGCAAATTTGAACAATAGCATCTTCTTCTGTGTGCCAGGGAGTTGATCAGAGACATGCATTGAGATGAAGCCCTTGCCATGTTTCTCAAATGATTTCTCACTAAAAACCTGCACGTTTTAAATAGCAAGGAAATAATTTAATGAACATAACCAAACATCACACTAATAATTTAATTAAGGTCAGACATTCAAGGACAAATTTCACATATAAGGAAATCAGACATAATACAAACATTCCAAGAAACAGATTAATGAAATGAGCATGGTATACTCTATAAACTGGGGGAATAAATCTAACAATACATGCAATCATTTTTACTCCCTGTGTGTGTGTGTCCACACCAATCCAAGTCCAGCAATATAACTTAAAAATGGGGAAAAGGATAAGGTTACACAACTATCATAAGAAAAGATTGAGAGTATGTTCTAAGAATAATCATTTTAATGTTCCTAGAAGTGTCTAAAGTAAATCACAACTACACCCATCCATATCAATCTAATCTTATTGCTATTATTGGGGGGGGGACTTCTCTGTATTAGAATACAAAGATAATCTCCTCGGTCCTTCCCCAAACATGTAATAAAAATCCCTAATTCCACCACACACCCTAGTGGGACCATGTGTTGAAGCTGGACATATTTCGTAAGGAGCAATTTTTTCCATGGACAAGAACAAGAAAAATTATGAGGGAAATTAATGTATTTTTATTTGGAAACATGTGAAAAATTGAAAAGTACGAATTGCCACTGTTTCCTCATGAGGAAAATGCAACCAAACAGGCACCTGAAGGCCATGATTTAAAATAGCAGTTTTGGTCACTGACATGGGTGTAGCATAATAGCTAATGTCATCAGCTGGTATTCCTATTGCATCTTAGTTTGTAGAAGCCAATGCTCCTTGGCCATGTGGTTGGGAGTTGTAACTCCAGGCACTCAACTAAGGTTCAAGCTCTCATAGCAAGCACCAAACCAAGTTTCAGAAAAGAATAGTTTTCAGTGCATTTGTATTCTAATTATGCTAATGACATCACTACGACCATGTTTGTTTGTGCAGCCCAGCCACGCTTTTCAATTTTTTTGCTTCAAATTAATTCTTTTGGTGTTTTTTTTATCATTTCGCTGATGTCAAAAATAAAATTTAAATAATAAAAAAATTTATTTTAATGTATTTTCAAAAGAAAAACACTTTAAAAAACAACTTCTGCCACAATGACAAACACTACCTAAAATTTATGAAGGTTATGTTACCCAATAGCATAGAATCGTTAAAAGGCAACGAGAAAAAGAAAACCTAAAAAACAGCACTTTGGTCTTCCTCTTTAAGGAAACAATTACAAAATAATGCAGTAAATGAAAAGTAGCCTCTGCAACTAGAACCTCATACCCAAAACTGATCAAGCTAATTCTTTCAAGACAACCAAACTCCCTGTTTCTAACCTGATCATTCATAGCTTAAACATACAAACTTTCAAAACACAAGCCATCGTGTTCTATCAAAAACTAAAACTCACATCAACAACATCAATAAACACATTCTCAATATTAATAATAATAGTAATAAAAAAAAACAATGCAAGTAATTAGTTCACTACCACAATGCTCAAATATCATATCAAACCAACAAAAACAAAAAATCACACACAATCCAACCTGCTCAAGCACGGCCTCAGTGATCAAATCCCCAGCAACTTCCTTAGACTCAGAAACAACAGCCAACTCCTCAGCCACCCATTTCCTCCCATTAGGCGGCTGCACAACACTCCCAGCAAACCTCTGCAAATCCCTCAATTCCTTCTGCATTGCTTTCGCCATCTTCTTCCTCGCCAACGCAAAAACCACATGATCCATCGCATCATCATTCATATAAACCTCAATACTAATCTCATCCTTACATGGGACCACCATATTATATATCCTGGACAACAAATCATGCCTACTCTTCAACTCCATTGTCGCCAACAATCCTTGACAATACCTCCGTCCACTCGCATAGAATTTAAACACATTCTGCCCTTCTTTCAACAATAAAGGGGAATCATCCCCTTCTCCCACACCTAAAAGACTAAAATTCTTCTCAAAAATCGAATCTTTCGTCGCAAATTTCGACGCCCAAGATAACGCCAAGTTCTCATTCTCTCTTTTACCAGTGAAGTAATTTATCACAAACATAATCAAGAAACTCACACACACAATCTCCACCAAGAAGGACTGCTTCTTTTTCGAAACGGTGGTGGGTTTTGGATCCGGCGTTTGGACGGTGGCATCTGGAGTGGCAGACTCGGTAATTACCACGGATTCGATGTGGGGCTGATGAGAAGGGAGTCCTTCGAATTCGTCTTCGTCCCAGAACTCGAAGTTGGTCGTTGAAGGTGGGGGAGAGGGTTTGGAGGGTTTCGGATCCTGTTCTTTAGGATCCGGAGTTGGAGTTGATATGGGCGGTGACTCGGACAGAGTTAAAGGGAGATCGGGTAGTTTGAAAGCGTTGGGATCTATTGCTTCCTCGACGACGTCGTCTTCTTCTTCAGCTTCGAATCCTTCGAAGTGGGAATCGGCGAGGACATGGTAGCAGAGAGAGAGGAGGAGGAGAAGTAAGAGAGGGAGGAAGTAGAGAAGGGAAACGGGTCGGGTCATGGTGATGGGTTATTCGGGTTTTTCAATTTTAGAGAGAGGTGAGAGGTGGAGACGGGCGTGAGGACACTGTCATTACTGGTGGGGAGACTGGGAATAAATTTAGATCAAAATTTGGTAAGTCACCCAATTATACAAATAGTTTTGTTTTAGTCACCAAAGAAATTCTTATCTCAATTGAAGCCCTAAGGTTGTTCATTACTAGAAAACCATTTTCTTTTTTCTTTTTCTTTTCTTTTCTGTGAAAAATTGAAAAATATGTTCATTTATTGAAAGAGGATGAATTTTTCTATAAAAAGATATATATAAAAAAACACATTAAGATTAAAATTATTCTTCATAAAAATTCAAAATCTTAATTTGTAATGGTTATTTCATACATTTTTTATTCGTGATAATCTGATTATAAAATATTTATTTTATCTTATTTATATTAAAAATAATCAAGGAAAAATCATATTGTTAACTTAAAAAATCTTTATTTTAGATTTATAATAAAAATTAAATTTATAAGACTATATATATATATATATATAAACTTGGCCCTTTACATTACTAGAAAAAAGTGCTGGTATATAAAAGAATTATATTTTTTCATTTAGAAAATATTTAAAAAATTAAGAAAATTACAAAACCTTTAAAATATGTTTTGCAAGCTTAATATAGATTTGAAAAACCGGCAAATTAATAGATAAAGAAATATTATATATGAACATTAAGTTTTAGATTTTTTTTTATATAACTTAGGATTTAAAAAAAAACAAAATAGAGTATAGTCACTTAATCATTCAACAATTCTCTATCCATTGAGAATTTTCTAGAACTTTAGTTTGGTCAGTAAAAAAGGAGATAAAACTCAATTTGTCTATGTACCAATATAAAAACCAACCGAGAAAATTTATATATCTAAGGAAAAATAAATACAAAAATATTATGAATTTTAATGAATGAATGAATTAATTAATTAATTTCCTAGTTTCTCTTCTGAACAAATGAACTTTGATATGATTAGAGTTATTATACTTGATTTTAATAGTTTATGGAGAAATTTAGGTTCGATCCGTAGGGAGCCTTGAACTAGGGAAAAAGAGAGTGTAAAAGTAACCTTTTGAGATGTATAAATGGAGATCCTCCTCCACAACACATCTTTCGATTTTGGCTTTTTACACAATAATTGCTTCTGCACGTACCAACCCCGCTTTTGCCACAATTGCTGCAATGTTAAAAACCTCAATGTCAACCTCCTCCAGGAGATCTAAGATAGAGTTCAACTTCGTCATCTGTGAAATAGATGCAACTGGTTTCAAAGCAACCGTTGAGATATTCTGAACCGGACAATGAAATAGACGAATTCATAGGCACCCAACAGTATTCATATGCCGCCGCCCTAATTCCTCCATCATGTACAACAGAGAAACTAGCAGTATAATAACGTCTCTTATGACCCCTTTCCCCGTAAAAACGCCCACGTACACGAGAAACTAACAAGAGGTCTCCCATTGATTCTACAAGATATTTCTGAACATGATCTAATGTCCCACCAGGAGGTGGTGCAATCTGTGTGGCTCTAGGAGGACCCCCCCCAGCTACAACTACATTATCAAGGTCACAACGAACTACTAGTCCATGGCAATCGACCGCATAAAATTGATTCTTATAGCAAGCGATGTCTTCATAAACCAAGGAGGGAACTTCAACGTTAGTCCATCTCTTGCACCCAATCTAGCAAAGGCCAGCTTGTGATATCTTCCGTTGATGGCCATGACAATACAATCTTGATCGTGTTCATCATGATGTTTCCGAGGATTTGAGGATAGCACAGCCCTCAGTAGGAAAAATTGAGGAAGATTCAGGGTGGATCAACATCTTCGAAGGGATCGGGAAAGGTGTTTTGAGGAGGAAAAGAGATTTGATAACTTGAGAAGGGGTGCAGGAGGTTAATTCTCAAATCACTTTCCAAAGGCTAGCAACCATCTCCTAAACATTTTTTTCCCTCGTGCTTCAGGCAAAACCAACTTGTAAACCTTGTAGGATGCTAAGCTAAAAAAGCAACGTTGTTTTGGACTTTACTTTTCTCTTCTCTTAAAGCACAAGCAGGGAATGCCGGAGGAGATGATTGGCCTTTCTCAATATTGTGGATTGCCATGATTTGCTCACTGCTCCAAAAACAATATAATCGCCTAGGATCTCTACCTTTTGTGATATAAAAGCGAAGATGTCTTGGGGGAGACAAGTCCAGTCCACCATCCTCAATGTGTGTTACCCGTTGAAACTCAGAAGTTGAGATGGAGGGCGAAAACTACGCGGTTGTAGAGCAACTAAGAGAAAATCTCTGATTTTATAAATTAAGTTTGAATCCAACAAACATAAACAGACATTCCACTTAAAATCCCCACGTAGAAACGTGATAAAAAACATGATACCTAATTAAAACTTACCTAACCAATAAAATTCATTTACCATTAGAATTAGTGAATAATAAAATGCTAATCAAGTTAAAAATTCTAATCTAGGAAAAAAATTCAAATTCATAAATAAAAACACATTTATTAATTAAAATACTTCTAATGGGGTGAGTTTTTTTATTTCCGTGTGTTCGTATCTTGTTTTTTATTATGTTTAGTTTCTTTTTTAAAACAAAAAATAAATAAATAAAATTGAATCTACATGTTTTATATGCCAAAATTTGATCTATATAAAATAAAGCAGCACATTTTTTCTTCGATATCAAATGATTTATAGTACGACAGCTAGCTAAAGATGCTCACGACTTCATGTTTGGGGTTTGTCTTCATCTAACAACAGCTGAATCATGGATTTGACGACCTCATTATCCACAAGAGTTGCATTCTGCCAGACAACAATTATTCATGATCAGATGTTGATACATGGTAGCCGTACAGAAAAGAGTTAAAAGACTCGGCAGTTTGTCAAGACAAGAGTGATTGCAGCGTGCATGTAAGCGAGTGAGGGAACAAAGCAGCTTACTAACAAAATTACATATAGAACGATAGCATGCAGATTGCACAAGTAAGACTGAAGGCTTGGCATGCCATATTCTGAGGAAATAATTGCTATATTCTGGTGAAGCATGGAGATATTATGATCAATTGACTTCTATTATTCCAAAAATATACTTTGTATTTCTAATTTCTTCTAAAATTCTTTGATTTTTCTTCCTTTCTTTCTATATTTTTTGGTGCTTCACGTATCTCCTCCTAGTATACTTGGTACTCACTAGGTTGTACCACCCTTGCAGCATTTTGATGAACTTCTGTTTTTCTGTGCTTCTGTAAAAATACTGGCCCGCTAATCTACAATGGCTAAAAAACATTGGTTACTGACTTGCAGCCTAGCTCTCTCCAGCTAGGCAGCCAAAAGGATGATGAACTAGTATTATGCATATGTTACTGCAATTGATAGGATACATACGACAATTATTTCAAGGAAAAAGCTGGCAGTTACTGAGAAGCAACCAACCAGTTTGATTTTTTAGTTTCCTAAACTTAGTACTTCGAGTTTTCAGTAACCAAGCAATCCTGAGCGTTTCTTCAGTTGGAAGAAGTTGTTTTAAAAGCTTTCTAGTAACTGACCTCAAATATATTATCCCCAAAGCAAAATCATCATGCTAATAATTGTGTGGACAAAGCCAGTTTATGAGCAGGATAGCTCCACTGAGACAAACCATTCAACAATTGTGGGCAGGATGCATGTTCGCCACCCAGAAACAAAAGCAATGCATTGCATGTATGTCACCGGCCTCACACTCATTAAGCAATCCCTCAATGCCCATAAGATGAAGAACATTAACATGTTTAGCATATGGTAGTCCATTTACCAAGTTAAACACCATCAGCATTCTAAAATATGCCATTCGGAGATTATATGACAAACTTAACAATGCATGAAAGATACCTCTGGCTTTCGAATCAGCTCCTTCAATAGAGCATGAAGTGTTGATCGGAGTTCTTTAAATAAGACAGCATATTGGGCTGAAGCTTTCAGCTTTAGCCATCCATCTATCGTGAGAAGACCAGTCTAAAATTACAGAAAACAAAGGTCAATCAAGAAGGAAGAATATCAAAAGCAAATAAGCCATCATATGTAGCTTACGGCACCACCGAATATCATGCTATTTCATTTATCTGGACCAAAAAAGAAATAGTTTTACATGATATCCATTGCCTAACGGTTTTTTAAGGGTTGTATTAGCATTTGCATCAGGAGCATCTGTGACAGCTAATATGCAGACAACAATTATAACTTACATCAGAAACATTATATTTAAGGAAATAACGCAATTGTCTTTTTTCTTTCTTTAAAAAATACTGTAAAAATCACTCATTTCTGCTGTGTACCTTCACCAGTCTACAGTCTCAACAGTGTGAAATGTCTATATGCATAGTTATTTTAGTTTTATGAAGCAGCTGCAACTGTTAGGTAACACAGGTGCCGGCTAGCAACACGGCGACATGACAGAAACCATGATTTAAACCATGCCAAAAATGAATAACAATCACAAAATTAATAGGTGAAAGAGCAAGAGAAAATAGTGCCTCTCATTATCGAGCATGACCAACAGATATTACATGAACAGACCACCAAAAATCATTAAATACTGTTTATACTTGATAGAAAGTCAATATTAGAAGACAATTTAATCCAATCAGTCCAACAGTTTAGTATATACAGAATAATAATCTTCTGCCATGCATGTAACGGAAGAAAATAGGAGAAGCATATACTAGGGGGAAACCATAAGATTCACTCAACTCAGTTGCACCTAAATTGCTAATGCACACATCTAGATGGGTGAGGAGCAGCTATTTAAACACTGATTAATGCATCTACAACAATCTAAATTATTTGTGTACTGACAGAGAACAGACCTGGTGTTGAATGTTAATTTCGCCACCAAAGAGCAAGATAGAGAAGGGAGATATAATAGTAGTATCTCGCAGAAATACTTTGTTGGTCTCAACCTGAAAAACAAAAAATTCCAACTTATTCTAAGCCTAATTTATGTAAATCATCCAGCTTCTATTTCACCATTGCTGAAAACATGGTTTTTTTTAATAATACAACAGCTCAAGATACAGATAACCTGACATTTGCAAAAGCAAACTAACTGATATCCCAATGCCCTGCTGAAAACTACATCCTGCCACTGCTTTGTCAAGTAACAGAACTATCTAGTTTCAAAAAAGTTTGAACCACTATTCTTGAAGGAGAGTTTGTTATTTGTTAAATCCCAACATGTCGCATCTCCTATGAATAATAGAAAATTAACTAAATAGCTGTAAAGAGTATCAATGCCTGGTACAACGGATTTGATCTCACATCCAATACCTTACAATGAATTTATTTGATGACTGCCTAAAACCACAGGATGGTTATTTTTGCAGCAACTGGTAGGGAAACTATTCAACAACCTTCCTTCAAACCTGTCTAACAGTCCATCTCATTTTCTACGTACATATTGGCTCATCCACCCAAGCAGTGGGGAAGCTTAGACGCTAGGTTGAAAAGAACAGCAGCATAAACAAGCCACTAACTGAAGTATATATTCACAAAAGTGAAATATTATATGGATATGACCAAACACCTCTATTCAGAAATAATCAGAAGAGAAATACTGGTATCAAAGTAAAATATACCAAGCTTCAGGGTCAAGGGTTTGAAAACCTTTTCAAGGAACACAAGAAATGGGTGCGGAAATGCTTTCATGTTACAGTTGACCGAAGAAGGGTGTATGTGAACCTCTCTTCTTCCATCGTACCATATTGGATGATCCTTTTTTCCAGGCCTGCTGGACTGTTTTAGGCCATTGAGAGTTGCTGCAGTAATTCCTAGTTCGGTTGCAGCAACATTGGGGTATAAACCTGCACATAAAATTGCCTGCCAAAATGTCTTGAGAATTTATCTAAAACCATAACAAATACTGCAAAATTTAGAATGATCTTTGATGTTATTTTGAGCTCTAATTAAGGTTTTACAAAATGAAGAAATCACACAAATAATGTAAGGAACAGGAAAAAAAAATGATGTTTCCTTGATTTCCATCATAATAAGAACTTTAAGCAGCTGCCTAGAAAGATACAGAAAAACAGAATCTGGAACTCCTGGAATAAGCACTGAAGTTCACTAAGAAAAAATGCATGTAATGCAAAAAATTTCAATCATTATATCCCTTCTGCCATAGACTTGGATATAAAATCATGCTTTAGCATTATAATAATATCGAAACAAAATACAATATTATATTTACAGGAACATCTATAGGAAACAACAAATACATAAATATGTATCTGTATGTGTTAAAGAAATAGAAGCATAATCATTCAAATAACAAAACAAAATGAAACATCATGTTTTACTTGACTCTTGCTCGTCTAAATTTAGTCAGTTTATGTCTATGCCAAAGCTAATTCAAGCAGCTCGAGCTCCACTCGTTCAAATTTTACTTGGCTTAAGCTTTGGACAAATTTACTATTGCTAAAAGATGATTTATGACCTAAACTAGGCTTATTATCAAATTATAGACCATGTATAAAAAGATTAAAATACATAATATGAACCTAAAAAAATATCATCTAACACATATTTGTCTTGCCTTGGATAAATTAAACAAGATTGTTAACAAAAAAACAGTTATTCTATATATAAAAAACCCTGAGCCTGTTTGATTGGCACCCTCTAAAGTAATTTTTTTTAAGAAAAATTAAGCCGCAAGGTGTTTTAATTGAGATCCTCGTAGTTAAATTCCATAAAAAAGAATCCAGTTGCATTTCATGTGAAAATCATGTGATTCACCACTACAATTCTGAAATCACATCTGTTTGTTGAGAAAAACACAAATTCACAATCAGCAAAAAATTGACAGACAAAAAACATCAAATCTAAATTTTTTAAATTATGTTCTTATAAAAAGAAATCTTTAGAACTAGAGAGAACATCCAACATGTTTAGGTATTTCGATTTTTTAATGTTTTTTTATGGTTTTGTAAATAAACATGGGGCAACTGCATATTATTTAACAGTTTTTATGGACAAGACATAAACAAGGGGGTCCGAATCAAGACATCCCATAGTTCAAGTATTGAAATCCAATAAAATCAGTTCAAGGGTGTTGATCAAAACAGCTTATAGTTTTGGGGGTCATTTGAAGGACTAGCCATATAGAAACTCTCCTTATTCAAGCCTTAATTAATTCATTAACTGAAATTTGTTTATTAAATGCAAGCTTGTTCACAGGTTGTTTGTATTCTAGTCAGGTTTCTATGCCACTTGAGCTTAAGTCATCAAGTTTAATGAACCTCCTTGAGCGAGTCCACATCAACCTAAGCTATGAGTAGATCAGCTCATTTGCACCTGCGATAATGACATAGTTCTGATGGTTTTAAGAACACATACAACAACTTTTGAAGCTTTCTGATGCCAATAATCAAATACCATATCATGGTGAGAAGGAATCCCAAATGGTAAGGACTGTACCGTTGATAATTTCTCCATAATGCGAAGAAAATGTTAAAGGGAAATATATGATAAAATCAAAACATTATATGTGACATCAGCATTGACAAAACCTTGTCCTCTGGTATGACCCAAGGCAACACATTAGTGGAAAGTATGATGTGTTACAGAAAAAAAATTTGCAGAAACAATTAATTTCCCAGTAAAATGGAAAACATGAAAGGAGATAAAAGGAAAAATAATATTAGTACTACCTTCACAAGTGAGGAATGATGTGAATACATGTTGAATGGTTGTGATTTTTCAGACAGCCAACTATCAAGATTCTCTTTCTTCATTCTCCCAACCTATGCCAAGAAACCAAAGTGTTGCGAGCCTTTTTAACATGAAGCTTGAAAGAACAGCATTACTCTAGGACATAAAAGTTAGCCCCTCAATTTCAATTTTTCTCTATTATGATCCCTCAATCTTTCTTTTTCTTTTTCTTTTTTACTAATCAGTGTGAAGCTTGTGTGGGTTCTTCATCAGAATCAATTTATTAAAGGTTATTACTGAAGCACAACAGAAAAGAATAGAAATCATGCATGTATCAACTGAACAAAACTTACCTGATAACTCTTTGGAATACTGATAAGCCCAATGTCTGCTAGCAGTGTTCCAAACTGTGTCCTCATGTCCCTGACATTCAGCAACATATAATAAACTCTTATAAGTTGCTGATTTTTTGAGGATAGTAAATATTCATATGACTAATGTCTGCTTATTCTTTGATAGTGTTCTGTAACATCCAAGTTGTTGCAGGAATATGCTCCTGGATACCAACACCAACGCATTTTGCAGCAGCTTTTTTACGATAAAACATGTTGTTCCATACCCTATCTTGGTCTGCTAATTTTCTTGTCATCTTCTTTTCCCCATCCAATTTCATGTGGAAAATCATAGTACCCTTTAAGTTTAAAATTCTCAATTAACTAACTATTTATTTGCTTCAGGTGGAGTTATCTCCAAATATTTGTCATTATGAGGGTAGAGTAGCATATGCCATCTAGGTGGGATTTTGTGCATTTCAACAAAGGGTTCGAAAATTTCAAGAATCAATCTCCAACTAATGAATAGAATCATGTTTTTCTTTTTTCCTTAGTATTCCACTTTAAATGTCATTACAAGGCTTGTCTTAAACATTAAGAGGACCAGAAGGGGAACTTTGGTTTTGATATGTTGCAGTTTCCTCATCCAAATGATGTCTGATTCTCCTCACTGTACTTTTGCTCATCTTTACCACTAAAATATTTTTTCTTGATTCAAAAAATAAAATTAAAATAAAATTGTCGGATCTTGATGAAGAATGAATATCAGTTAATTTATAAAGCTTATCAAGATGCATATTCAAGTTTTAAATAAGAGAAAAGGATCAATGACACAAAGCAAGATCCCACAAGGAACCATTCACCAGATGAGAGGGGGGGGTTGAGATTATTATCTTGCTTGTCACACTACATAAAGGTAAAAGGCATAAAACACTCATATTGGCATTCGAAATATATTTATGAAATATAAAAGACCAAAAGAAGAGAAAATAAACCTTATCATGTGCATAACTGAACTGCTCAAAAAATAAGTAGCACAAAATTGCTGTGCAGCTTTAAATCCCCTCTGCAAGTGTGAACTTTAAAATGTTAGTAGATAAAGTAATTACTTTGACACTACACATCTTATAAAAGAATTATCGATGAATCATCACCATGAATTATATTTTAACACAGGCCAAGAAAGTCAGCAGTATTATCTCATCAAGTGATGATGTTGATTAGCTAAACACATGACAATACAAATACCGCTATCCGTATCCTCTGGGGATGCATTATTTTGCTACCAGACTTAGACTACTATAGTAGTCTGTTTGACCAAAACAAAAGCTTTTCTATTTTCCAAATTAATGTACTGCACATGCATCAGATAATTACATGCAAAGAACAACTCACTAAATGATAACAGCATGGAAACACTGTTAAATTACCAATTTTCCAGACTATTTAATGAATGAGAATTTCCATCCATGTCCAGGCAGGGTTTTTTAAAATATCATATCAAGGCACTTTTAAGCATCACAGGTCATTCTTTAGTTGAGAAAAATCCAATTCAAAGCCCAAATTTATTACACATATGTGCCACATAAAAGTCCCAAAACCCAAGGAATAGGTTGCTGGAAAAACTGAAAATCACATGGTTTTAATGATTTCTTATATAAACCCCTAGCTTTCTTCAAACCAATGTAAGTCAGTTCCATTATGCAATGCTTACAGCACATTTCAAAGCACAAAACAACCATTTGATTGCACACCTACACCAGATGTCAATTACTATTAATGTAGAGGACAACTGCTTAATAAGGTAAAGCAAACCCTGACTAACCTCGCTCAAAATCTTCTCCCATTTTTTGTATGCAACCATCATTAAGAGGTGGTCAGAAAGCCTGTCATTATAATTTGAATCATTTGAGCCATCTATCTTGTCAGCTAACAGTGCAAGCTTTGCCCTTTCAACATTTTGCTTCTGGGAGTTATAAAATTACAATTGACCAAATTAGAAAAGAAGTCCAAAATGCAACTCTTGATTTTATAGCAGTACGAAACAGTAAAAGCTTGTTGCTGCATTAGAACACAGACCTCATCTTTTGGGTACACAAAAGGTGACTTGTAACTCAGGAATGCAGAAATTGACAGAATAGGTGATAAGCAACCAAATATTGCACCATAAAGCAGCATCTGCAGTTAGAGAAAACAGTTTAAGAGTATTCTAAAGAATCTGACTGGGAAGAGAGTTAAAACATCAGGAACAGTATGTTCTCTAACATCCCTTCCTATGCACTAAAGAATATAAATAGCATGGGGTAAAATATAATCCAACTGACTAGTACTAGCCTGCACCAGCTAAAAAAAAACAAATTGTTTAAGAATGTTACACTAAAGAGGCCTGAAGGACAGGCTGCCATGTTACAAGCATAAACCAAGATAAAGAGCTTATTGAAATCAGATATCGATTGGAATCATAATACATATACAGGTAGCAAACTGAACCAAAGAATTTACAAACACAAAGATCCACTATTGAATTGATACTGACAGTTGCATATCAATACACTAAACATGACATCCATTTTAAGACATAGGAAATACACGTACATACCAAAAAATTTAGGTCATAAAGGCTTTGTCAAAGCCACTGAAGAAATTCAAAAATACTTCCATGAAATAGCAGTCTTTGCAACTTTATATCTTCATTTTGAGTGGCCCTTTGGTCTGATATCAAAATATCTAATGGATAATATACTTGAGTGGTTTTATAAATTAAGGCATATTTTGTGTGAAAATATCAGTTTCAGGATAGGCCTTTATGCTATGAGTTTTGTGCACTTCTATGATTAGATCAAAAGAATAATTTCTAAATTCCTCCCAATAGATGTTATTTGGCAGTTTTAAGGTAGTTTATTGTCTGGAATTCCCAGGTCTATCTTGGAAAGGAAACAGTTCAAAGGCTGTAACTTCTTATCTTTCATCATCCAATCTAAAAGGTTTGGCTTATGACTAAAAGCATGTTTTCATCTCTCTTTCCCCCGGCTGCACCTTCTATCCTACTCGTCTTCAAAAATCAGCCCTGACATTAAGACATTCAACCTCATGCCTCAACAGATCATATTTGCTTATATTAAGCCTACACTCTCTTCAAATCAATATATCCCCAAGTACTAGATAAAATGCTCAACAACAAAACAAGTTCTTGAAAAATGGATCGTGGGGGTAAAAATGTCAACCAAAATAATATCTAATAAAAATGAGTTCTCAGGATAAGAAATGACAAATAAACATACTTTAAATACAGGAGGAGAAATAACTGAAAGGCTAGGGGGCAAACATTAACCAGTATAATACGTATGCATCATAAATCTTATTAGCACATTCATTAGGTTTTTTTTTTTTTTTTTTTTTTGGGGGGGGGGGGGGTTGCATTCCATGAAATTCCCTTTAAAAATTGTACGAGTTCAAGAGTGGTTCTAAATAAAATTCAAACTTGGGGGGTGGGGGGCACCCCTGAATTCGTCTCTGGTGGCCATTTCAGTTTCAAAAATGACTGCTGCTACCTAAGTTGAAAAAGTTGGTAATAATACAAAATCTGAAGATGAGAACTTCTCATAGACAAGCAGACACTTTCAGGCAAAAGAACCTGACACAATAGACCAAATAAGAACTACAAAAAAGAACAGAGGCGCCTACAACTTCCTGACACTGTTGAACTAAGCTGTGCCTAACCAAAACAGTTGAGCCAAAAATGATGACTCTAGGATTCAGTCCTGGGTGCTTTGTCAGTTTCCTCTTTTTTTTTTTTTTTTTTTTTTTGTGGGGGGGGGGGGGGGGCAATATAAGAGGTATAAAAAGTTTTTGATGAACACCTTTCCAATCAGTACATCGACCGGAAGTTTTGCCAAATGATGTCCAAGAGGTGTCAATTGTTCATCCCCTTCTAAAGCTCCAACCTGAGAATGGCAAGGTAATTGAAGTAAATTACAAGCATTACAACACGTAGCTAGTTATTCTTTTGCAAAAGGAAAATACTTGCACAATAAACATAACTTTCATTGAATATTTAATACCAGGAGAAACAGTTCCAATCAATTCAAATTAAGAGAACAGCACCATATCATAGAAGAAGAATCTCATTTCACCTAGGGTCACAAAAATTCCAGTCATGACAGATCCACAATAAATTTCATTAACAAAATAGTAAAGCCTTTAAGAGCTAGAAATTCCTACTAGGTTAAAGGAAAAATTCAAAGCCGATAACTAGCATCTACTTATACGGATAACATTGAATGCTTTCAATAGGAAGGATCCTAAACAAATAAAAAAATCTCACAAAAAGGGAAACCAGAACCAAATAAGAATTTGAGGCATATCCTAAGAATTCCAAGTGTAGATATAAAAAGAACAACAAATATGTTGGTAAACAAGCTTTACATAAATCTACCAAGTTTTAGTAAAGGAGGTTCCATAGGAAACTGCTTAGTTATCACCGGTACACATCAGCCTAAACTTTATCTAACAGCATTAAAATAAACTGACACAAAGAGTAACAAGATTTGAATCCACATTGAAGCTGTCAGTACAATATAAAATTAGCTGGAAACCAATAACAAAGGTTTATATCTGTTTGCAGTCCAGTAAATTAAAATTCATGCACAAGTACACGATAAGATCAATTGAAAAGGAAAAGGATAACAACAATTGCCAAGAACAAAAAACTACAAGCAATATATCTAGACCAATCCAATAAATGTAAGGAGTTAGTTTGTTGGTCCACTTCTAATATTGACAACTTTAGATGATTATTTTTCTTCAATATTCACCTAACTCTTTGAACCCACAAGCTGAACTACTTTGCAAGGTCATATTGAGTTGTGTGCCAGATGATCTGTTGAGGATGTTTCTAAATAGAAAGGATCTTGATTCTTAATTTCCTTGATGGAAGTAAGGATTGGTTCTTAAAAGCAAAAACAATTAAAAAATACCTCCTATTGTAGGACAACTCTGCTAGACAATATTCTGACCAAAATAACCTAAAAAATAAGCATATTTACTTTCGCTAACTGCTTCTCATATGTTGCACCAGTTAAGTCTTGATAGACCAAAATTATACTTCGTTCTCTTTAGCTCTAAGACCTTCAGTCTCTTGTTTCTTCCAGAGAGAACTTCTGTGACAAAAGAGTATCTGCTCCCTTTGGAAAGCTAAGTCAATGTTAACTAACTCTTCCTCCCTACACTGCTCTGTAGAATTTGTCCACATTACTGGACATTAGGAAAACACCTCTATTCCATATTCTCCATGATATTGAGTACTGTACCAATCCCCTCAAAACCCTGGGCACAGCCCACCCTAGTATCTAAATGAAAAATAGAAAGAAAATGAAGAAAAGACCAAGATTTGAGGTTAACGTAAGAATGATTAAGACCAGTGTTGATTGGTTGACACTCACATCACACATGAAACAAGAAAGTTAATGTGAGTGAAGCAGCAAGTAGCACTCATATAAGACAGATGTTTATGCATATATGGCTCTAGTTGACAAGAGCATGTTAGAACCATAGTTTAAACAAGATAAACCTACCTCATATAACAGTGAAATTGCAGAAGTCATAGCCTCCTCCCTTGGAGGTTCTAAAGCCTGAAAATAATGGCAAACAAAATCAGCTTCAAGATCTTATCAATCAAACCATCAATAATCTAGAAACCAAAGATAGAATTAGTTACCTTGGATAAAAATGGCTTTATGTGTCCCAGAGAAAGTAATTTAATTTGCAGAGAAAGCTCCACTAATGGCATCCGAAGCATCTCGGGAACCTTTCCATTGAAAAGATACAAGGTAAGATGACAGTAAAAAAATCATGAATAGAAAGCTTAATGACATAATAAAGACAGAATACAAATCACAGGTATAGGTACCAAAAGTCTAATGGATTTTCATGCAGAATCTACCTGATAAGGACGCATGAGTTTTTCAAATCTGTGGCGTGTGTACAAGCAAAAGCAAATTCCAGGTTTTACTCGTCCAGCTCTCCTCGGCGCTGCCTTGCATTTGCTTGAGATATCCAATCTTCAACCATGCTTGTCAATTTCTAAAGCAACAGATATTACAGATCTCACTTAAGTTTGAGAAAGTATATTTAGATAATAACTCTCATCATTGATCTTGTTGCTGGTGGCATCACATAATTAAGCCATCCAAAATTAAAGATGATATCAGAGATAGTGTACTTCTAGGAAATAGTATGAATAGAAAATTGGAGGTTTTTGGATTAATTTAGCATGCGGAGTTCCTGTTTCTTTCATTATATGTTTTGGAACAGCAGGATATTATAACATGCATGCTTTCCAATCTTTCTATAAGAAGAATAAAATCCAATTAATAGGAGAGATCCTATTCCCTCTATCATGCAGAAATGTATGTTAGATCACAGTTCAAGGCCAAGCCATCTCCACAAAATTAGTTAATATATCGATTTTGAGCAACCTTTAAAGCACAATTTGCATAGTCTAAAAATACTACGAATCAAAAATGCTGATAGCAAAATGCTTGCTGTTTTGATATACATTTGACATGAAAGTTAAAATGAAATTTATGGACCATACCTTTTCTTCACCTTATTTCTTTGACCTTTTCCTCAAGAATAAGGCAACTAATTTTTGGAAGATAATGCTACTTATTATAAAAGGTGAATTTTATAAGAAAGGAAATAATGTCAAAAAATGAGAGAATAGCATATCCTCCAATTGAGAAACATGCTCTACGCTCTAAGAAAAGAGTTTCCAATTACACTGAATATCTGCTAAGGATGAAAGATGATTTTTAGAAGTAGCTAAATGCCACTGCCAATCTCATGATTAAAAGAAGAGTTTCTAACAAGAGAAAGTCCTAAGGTCATGTAAAGACTAAATTTCTAGAAGTTAATGAACCATAGAAGATTTAGATGTATTGGATCCTGCACTTGCTCTATCAACATTTTGCAAAGACTCAATGTTGATCAAAGCATTTGGTGGTAGGAAGCAATACTATGGTCTTGCAGAAGAAGGATCTAGGAAAACAGTATGAATTACAGCATTCTTTTATGAAGTGCTTCTCTCAAGACTCTTGCCAGCATGTCAATGATTGCCAGCTCAAGATTCGTATCATTGTACCAGATAATAGCTCATCAAAAGTGCAAATGCTGCACAACATTAAGGTTCTCTTACATGGCTCAATACCAATCACTACAAAGGAGGTTAGAAGAAAATGGAGTTACACAGGAGCATATTATTTTCATCCATTACTAATGACATAGAGACACAAAAAAGGAACAAACATGTGGATATAACATCTCAACATTCAAAATGACAACTGACCTCTAAGAGCTCCAGATAGGAGAGGATAATTATAAATCCAACCACTGTTATTAACGCAGTTAAAGGAAAAGGCCCTAGAAAATGAACATAAACCAGAACAATAACTTTTGGTTCTTTAATTCAGATTTACGATCTATAATAAATCTAACTTGTTGAAACTAACATGATCTATATTAAAAAATAAGTACGTAAACATAGCTGTTTTCTTCATGTAGGCCATACAGCTGAAGAATAGCATTAATTGTCCATGCACTGAAATTTTATGTAAGATAGGCGAGTGCATCTAATTAGGAAATAAACTGTTTTCAATATTACTTCCATCTTATCCACAATACATCAAACATATCTCGATGTTACTTCTTTAAATTTGATAATTCTTAATCAAACTATTTTTGCCTTAAAAAACAAGAAAAAATGCACAAACCTTCTGAGGATTATAACGATTTTCCTTGTGTTTTCCACAATCAATCACATATACGACATCATCTATTGTTAAACTTGTCTCTGCAATGTTGGTGGCTATAATAACCTGGATAAAGCAAAAGCAAAAATTAGCAATTTTTATTTCATACATCAATGGCCAAAACAAATGGAAACTTAAGGGCCACCCCCAAGAGAGAGGTGTTGGCAAGCTACTAAGAAGATCAAGCATTCACTTAATCAGTTGAAGAATAGCACCATGATATACCAGCATTATGGCAGGCTACTTACCCTGCACTTACATTTCCTCTTATTTCCTCAAGGTTTCTTAAGGTTCAACTTTCAAAAAGCTAGCTTTTCTTCTCTTCTGTATCCCCTTAAGTTTACCCTTTCCTTAGGGTTTTGTGAACTTGCTCACAAATTAGGTAAGTCAGTGCCGTGCCCACTTCTATTGAACAAAAGTTATCCATATTTTTTAGCTTTCTTATTCATTTTTTTTGTTGGAGTAGTTGTCAATCTGAACTCCACCCTTTCTTCTGTCATTAGTCAAAACACTCTTAGCCTCACCTTGTTGATTTCATTGCAATTGCAATAAAACAACCACCTCATTCATTCTCTCTTTATATCCATTTTACAAATTTGTGCTACCTTTTTCCAGCTATTTATCTTGCAGGTGATTCTTTTATCATACAATTTCTAGGACATGGTGAACTTGATTCGCACATTGATGGTCCTTGCCAATCTAAGATAGAAATCCAATTTTAACATCCTTTCTTGGTGATGGCTTCTAGAAATATTTATAATAAGTCACATGAGTAGGTTATTTGATTTCTATAGTAACCACATCCAGTTGTCCAGAATAATTTTCCCAATAATATGCTGTTTGATTTTCACTTGATGACTAATAATGGTGTATTTCAAAACTGTACAAGCCCCTTCTACAAAAAGGAAATCTTGTTTCTTTCCCGGCCTCCTCTGTGAAGAACATGTTTGATGATCTGACAACCCACCTTCCATGAAAGGCTTTTAATTGCTTTTGACACATCAAAAGGTCATTTGCTGGTCTCAGGGTGGTCTCATTTGCTACAAACAATGGAGGCAACAATTGCAAAGTCAACCCACCAGCCTAACCCAGCTGAAAAACAGGATCACAGCTCTAATTTTAACCCAAAGTGACCAAGGTTTAGTTTGGATCAACCTCCAGGTATCCCATCAGTCAGCCACTTTAAAAGCTTCAGAGTTTGAGATCCCTAATTTTACCAAGTATAAAGCAACAACTTAAGAAATGAGTCATTTGACCTCTTGTTTCTTTCTCTTCCTATTTGTAAAACAAGTTTTTGGCATACCATTCAAACCTTCATGCTTGATATATTCAAGTTATAAAAGTTGTTATCTTTCTATTATTTGATTAGTATATCAGCCTTTTGTTATATTTTATATCATTTATGATTTGCCTGTGTTATAGGAATATATGAACATATGAATGCCATGTCTTAAGGCCCCTGCCAGTCTAAGAAATGAACATTGTAATTTTACAATATCATAATTTAGGGTGGAGACACAGCTTATGAACCCAAACCTGAATATGACCGAACAAAAATAACTGGCTTTAAGTTACCTTGCGTATGTTTTCAGGAGGCCATAGAAACACCTTTTTTTGGTCCTTTGATGCTATAGATGAATGCAAAGGAAGAACCCAATCAGAAGATGGTCCTCCAAATCGATAAGAAGCAACCAACCTATCGAGTAGCATATAAATTTCAGACACGCCCTGTTATAGAGCACAAATTGTATAAGAATGACAGTTCTTGAAGAGAATAAGACAAGCCACTCAGTTGTTGATGAAAGAAAAATATTGAACAGACTTACAGGCAAAAAGATGAGTATGGCACCCTCACCACATGTTTCATCAACATAACATATCAAGTCTTCAAGAAGGTCATAATCAATGATTTCTTCATTCAATCTTTTCTGTAAAAAAGATTGAGCATTCAGCAAGCAAAAGAGCATCAAACTAAATGGACTGAACTCTAAGCCACCACACAGAACTGGCACTTTACCAAATTCTTTTGTGTTTGCTCACTGTAAGTTTGGTAGCTAGTTGAAATATAATGGGGGTTAATACAGTCTTCTGAAAGCTGAGAATCATCACCCCATGCAGATAAAACTAGATTCTTCTTCCCTCTGTGGTTATCTACAGGACCACTCTGCAGGTGTCATGCACATGACAAGCTAAAATCAGCTTAAATAACAATAAAGTCATTAATAGGGAGCAAATTAAATTGTTGCAAAATTTTAAGCCATTTAACCATACATAAGATGAGAATGCAAAACCCAGTGCAACATAAATTACACCATTTTAAGAAAACTAGAGTTAAAATGTAGGCATGGTTTATTCCTCTTTACTTCAACCAGACAAATGTGATAGATTCATCTGCTTGCTTCCCTGCTTATTGCTATTGCAGTTGTAGGGTATTCATTGTTGGTTGTACTGTTATTTTAATGAGGTTCAACTTCCAATAGTACGCTACAGTACAGAATCACTATCACTAGACAGCTGAGTTATCTACATTTTTAAGAAACATGTTAGCTGACTTTGAAGACCTGACACTGTTAAGGGCGGGGGTAGGAGATGGGAAAAAGGTTGTGATGATCAAACAAAATTACACACACAAACACACAAAGTGAATGACTGAATGGAATAGATTAAAGCAGACAATCCACATCAGTATCCTACTCGCCAAGCAATCATGATCTTCATCAATGACCCAACCACATTATGCAATAATATACATTACCTAAGTTGAAAAAATTGAAAAAATATACATTACTAGCTTCTTTCTATCATACTTCCCTTATGCTGCAATGATAAAAACTGAAAAATCTTCATCATTAAGTGGTTAGTAAACATTATGGGTCTTCACTATGAAATATGGGTATATATTATTTGCTACACACCCAGCAACCTGCCCATTGGGCATCTCCTCTGCTCTCAGTTTTTGTTCCTTTTTCAGGTCCCAAAAAGAGTAACATATGAATAGAAAGAAGTTGAGAGAGAGGTATACATGGTCATGATTACTGAATTACTATGTGCATATGCACAATATGGAACATTTCAGAAAAAACAAAGATCAAACCATAGATTAGGGGAACTTAAATAGAATAAAGCAGCAAAACAATATGAAAACAACAACCACATTCTGGAATAAAAATATTTAAGCACCTTATCAAATGCAGATGTTTCGTATCTTAAAGCAGCTGGAGCATCTGAAGCCAGGTTATAATTGATGTATTCATATATATCCTCAAGAAAGTAATTTGTCACAGGATGTGTACGGCCTTGAGCGGTAAGTACAGGGCATTGTCCAAAGTACCTCGAAAATAAATTTGAATCTACTGTGGCAGACCTGAACAAAGTGATTGAATAAATAAGAACACGTGCAAGATTATAGAAAAACAGAAGTGCTAAGAGAAAACTGAAAATGAACAAACATACATAAGAATAACTTTAAGTTTTGGTGTGTCTTGAGAAGATTGCTTCTCAATCAGGTTCTTCAAAACAATGAGTAGAAAATCACCCTGTCACAGGAAAAGAGTGATTAATTTTGTTTAATTCAACTTTTGGTTCTTCTGATATAACTGCCTTTAGCCGGGAACAGGCCCCTGTCTATTACAAACTAAGTAAACAAATAAAATAGAAAATAAAGAAACCAGTACTGATTAGGCACTTCCCAGATTTAGCAGCGGTAGAAATGCTTCAGGAAAAAGAGGGGAAAAAAATTGTAAAGATGTGAATCTAACCCATGTTGAACAAATCGTGATAACAAATTGCTCCTTCAGTTTTCCTTTTCTAGATACTAAATATGCTCCCAGCTAAGGTTTCCAAAAAATCAATTATCAAACACTATGAAAGCAAATTAGAAAAGGCTCATAAGCATCACATTTTTCATAACACAGCAATCACATGAATGTCAACAAACCAGGTCAGCATAGCATCAAAGCATCATGCACAGGTTACTGGAGTGTTTAGACTGTAGAGCCATGTTAACAAAGTGGTGATCCCACCTAGACATGTGTCTGAATCCTGGATCACATGAACCAATAGCAACACATTCACAATCCAAACGAACAGGATGATGAGTCCCACATATCAGAGTTTTCCAATATCAGATGAGGAATTGAGAAGGCTAGTAACAGAGGAATCTTAAAATTCAAGTATGCCTACATTGTGAATCGCAGTGACTAATGGACATGATAAATCTAGTCATATTGCATCAATGGCATCCACTAGTAAGCCTGGTGACATTTTGAATGACAACATGTGGGGTATTGTGTATGCTATTAACATCTACAAACTTGCCTAGCCAACTATATATGCCTTCTGCATAGGAAAAATCAGTGCTTCCAACAAGATGCAACCAAACTACCTTATAATTCAATTCTGTGTAGGGAACTAACTTGATGAAAATAGCACTGAAGAGGAACACCACATTCATGAGCAAGAGTGCTAAAACAGAAGGAATCCAAAAGAAACTACTTTTCAAAATCCAGGAGATCAAGAAATTAAACTACTAAAACTAGGTTAAACTTCACTCACCAAAAGAGATCGTTCATGCACTTCATCAACTATGACATGTGTTATTCCACTCAAACTCCTATCCCCCTGCAATTTATAAAATCCATAATCAGATAATGCCATGCATATGAAAATGCAGTGCCAAATATTTTTTTCTAATATGCAAAGCAATAAACACTTGTCCTCGATACTTGAAGATCTTTCATATCACCAATAATTAATCCTAAATAATTCTTATAATATACTACTTCCAGAAAAACAAAGAAGTTGGCCTCTAAATATTTGTTGGTGAAACATTATTTGGGACAAACTTAAGAATCACAGATTCAACAGAGTTGAGTTAAATAATGGGCATACCGCAAGCTTCCTTAGAAGAATGCCTGTTGTACAAAAGAGAAGTTTTGTTTTTTCATTCCTGAGAAAATAAAGCATGAGAAAAAAAAATCAATATCAATAGTAAATATTCAATATAATATTAGAAGAATCTCAGAGTCATCTGTGACATAGATCATCATGCACAATTGTTTAAAATTTAAATCAATATGTAAACACAAATTTAATAATAATGTGGAACTTTTTTTTTTTTGATAATATAATAATGTGGTACTTAAATTGTGTAGCTTTAAGTGTGAGTTTTGGTGAATATGTAAGCAACAGGAGAATCATAACTGAAGTCATTTTGTGCAAATAGGAGTATCAGATTATATCCATATTTAAGAAATATTAAGCATCTTTCAGGAAGCTATGGCTTTGCTTTTGTGAACCTATAAGTAAAATAATGAGTCAACTTGGTTAGGCTTATCATATTCATATAGCCCCAATTGACTAGGCATTGTAGGGTATCTAAACGAACATGAACTGCAAATATTCTAGTCCAAACCTATAAAGCCAAGCAGAACCAAAAAGAAAACTTTATTTGGTTGTATTCAGTTTTTTCTTTCATTTGGTTTGGTTTTCCTCACTTGGAATTCAATACTTCTGCTCAGTGTCACTTTTGCCTAAAAACCCAGGCACAGCAAACCATTTACAACCCAAACGGACACACACAAACACAGAAGAGAGGGAGAGAGAGAGAGAGAGACCAACAAACAAACAAACGCTTCCCATTAGCTTCTCTTATCTCAAAAGCAAATAAAAACTATACACTTTTCAAGAGCAATAATAAGACATGAATTGGCATATTTACAGAATTTTTTATTAATAAAAATCCTAGTTTGATATTTCAATTGAATCTTGAAAACAAATGATAATTTCGATAGTATGTATGCATATGTGGTGAGAGGGTTTGAAACAAAGTAATTAAATACAACAATTTGATAGCATCCAAAGAAATGAGGCCAGAGGTATGAGTTTCTTGTTAGTGCATTCATAAAATAATTAAAAACAGAAAAAATAGACAAGGCAGATTAAGACCTTGCGCTATCAAGCCGAACTTGATAACCAACCAAAGAACCAACTGCACCAGGAGAAGGTTCACAGCGCTCATCAGCAACTCTTTCAGCAACAGATATAGCCTACATGGTAATGCAGCATCACAAATTGTAGATAACAAGTACATAGGGCTTACATGCAATTCCTTAATACAATCAGAGAAGCAGAAAATAATAACAATGGTACTAAATGAGCTTTACTGGATTAGTATTTCATTATAAGCATGAGATGACAACCATTTGCAAGTGTAGGTGAAAAAAGTTGTAACAACCACCAAACCTCAAAAGGAGAGAATTTGTACTTCACCATTCCAGGAAATTAGTCAGGCTCATTTCATAAGTTACCTTAATTGTAACTGACAAATGGATGTAATCCAAACAATTCTTAATGTTTGGTGGGGGGCGAGAAAAAAAAAATTCAGTGAATAATTGAGACACTTCACAAAACCTCAGGGGGATCCTTGAAATCTACCAAAATAAAAACTTTTCAATTTACTAAATTACAGATAAAGGGATAGAAACTCTGATTCTTCTTTTCTTTGGACTGCATCAACATGACTAGGGACCGAAGAAACCTTCATTGTAAAGTCACCAAATAAAGTAACAGGGCTCATCAAGGATCTGGAGGCTCCCAAATTTTCACTTTATATTTTTCTCATGAAAAAGATTAAAAGTAAAGAAGAAAAATGTTACATGAGGGAGATAAGGTATCATACTAAATAAAAAAATAGGTAAGGGAAAGAACTACCAAATGAAAGCAATCAATTTCACAGGATATTAGCTAAAGACACTTCTGGAAACACCCCAAAAGCAAAGCACCATAAAAAAGCTATAAAAAGGGTCCTGTCCCACAATAATTTCTTGGAAAAGGAGTAGTTTTTTAGTTCCATTACATCCAAAAACTCCAAATAACCACAAAGACAGCACATCATATTCATTCACATGCATTGCGTCTGTATTGCCATTGAGGAAAGGATGGATTTTTGCTCAATCTTGACATCTAGAAATTCAAAGGTAATATGAAAATGTATCACCTGCCTACTGTTCACACCACCTCACACAATCTATTCTTGACACATTATCATCACTTAACTAGTCCTTGGCATTCTAGCTTTCCCACTGATACAATAGCTCGAGGGAAACATGAAACGCTCTTATTGCCCATGGGAGTTTAGTCTCCATTTATAAGCACCCAATGACCATATCAAACAGGGAACTCTCCCTGTTCAATTATCACAATTCTCTCTGAGGACAGCCATGGAAACTTCTCAATGGTCCACTCTTAAGAAAACACAACCTTAGATCTTATCTTCTAGATCCTAATTAATCTTATAGAAAACTTGTTTTCTCCGGTAACATTCATTGTACGACTCCCTGTTCCTCTTTTCCTACATTACACAAATATATAGCTGCATCCAGTATGATAACTTACCCTTCTGAGATTGTGTGAACTAGACAGAATAATATGGATGTTTGATTCACACCATAAGTTTGGAATAACAATAGCATGAAACAAGATATATATCTAAGAAATGAATACAGTTGAGGATAAAAGCATGCACCCACCGCTATTCTTCTTGGTTGTGTGCATATAATGTTACAGTTTCCACCATGACCTGACTCAATCATGTCATCCAGTATAAATTGTGGGACCTGTATAAAGGTGAGTTAGGGAACACATGGTATGACCATTTCCAAGCAAGAAGATCAACAAAATAAAAAAGTACCCTTTCAAGTGCACCGACTTCTTTCTTTAATTAAGACTGGAAACAAGAACAGAGTTGTGTGCAGACTAATGTTTTTTTTTAAGATGTGAATGAATATATCGTAGCAAGGAATATGAGACCTGAGTAGTCTTTCCAGAACCTGTTTCTCCACAAACAACAAGAACATCATTCTCCTTCAGCATTTGTAAAATATCAACCTTCAATCCAGCAATAGGAAGTGCAGCTCTAGAGCACAGCATTTCCTAAAACAAGCATAGAGTTACATGTGTAAGAGAGAGAGAGAACAAATGGTATTGACAGGATTTGGAATAGACAAACTATGTTCCGTTACAAAACAACTGACCATTAGCCTAAACCATGACATATCCATTGATATTTGTGATAAATATAAAATAGGAATCGCAGTCAACAAACACAACAAAACAAAAGGAATGGAGAGCAAAACACACCAACCTTGTATTTCTTCAATTTCCTTTTAGACTCTTGCTCCTGTCTCAAATAAGAACTTTCTGCATCCTTAGCATATTTTTTTCCTAGACATGCAATGGTCAAAAATTATAAAAAAAAATCCAATGATAACAAACTAGAAGTACAAATTTCATTCTATTGACTTATACTCACAATTTGCCACATAAACTTCAGCATTGAATCATACTCACAATTTGCCATATGTTGTCCAAAATATTTCATGAATTTAACGATTTGCTTAATCCTTCTAAATATTAACCATTATTCCAGGGTGTCATTATCCTTATATTCACTAATAGGAGAAGACTTTGACCACATATATGGAAATATGATAAAAGGGAAAAAGAAGAAGAGTATAATAAATAAACATGTTCAGCCATTTGTGTTTGAAAATAGCAGTAGAGTAAACCAAATAAAAAAGGATACCCTTTTTTATTAAAAATCAAATTTGAAAAGACAGTGAATCAGTAAAGGATGTTGACTGCGAAATTTACTACAACAAGATAGAACATACTTTCTACTTTTGCATCAGCACCAGAATCCTTGGTTTCTTCGACATCGGTAATTTTTAAAGTTTCTTGAGAACTAGTTGTAGCATCAACAGCAGATGAACTAGAACCATCTGCCTTCAATAATAGATCCACAAAACCAGCCCTTCGATCCTCCACGCTGTCTTCCACTCTTTTTGATGTTTCCCCTATAAGTATTTGTAGATTATTGCATTGCTCAAAACTCCCACCAATACAGAAAATATTTCAATTAATTCAATTTTGTGGTGTAGATTTAAAGAATTACCTTGTTTCCACTGCAAAACAAGAGAAGAGTAAGGGTTGATGATTGCTAGGTGAATAGGAAGATCAGGAAAGAGTTGATGAAGAGCAAATGCTGCAACTCTGTTCTGGGCATCCTGCAATCCAAATAAATTGCAAAATATAAATGTATAACAGCAATCTAAACATCCAATTTATTTTCTTTTTTTTTTCCTTTTCTTTTCTATCTGGGTAATCATTTTTTTTATAACCTAAATTTGATGAATGTGGGAGTGGGGGGGGTGGATGGAACCAGATGATGAGCACCAGAGTTTCAGGGCCAAGACAACTGATGACAAACAAAAGTTGAACCTTAAAAATCTCCACTAATCAGATTGATGTGATGCTAGCTATAAACTCTCTTCAACTAGAGACAAATACAAAAAAAACTTGATTGCTATTAGTACCACACATGTGTAGGGCGGTAAATGCACATAGTAGCCAAAACCAATGGCAGATTAGGACATTTTTCAAAGGGGAATAAACCAATTATGTTATTTTCCAAACTAATTATGTTGGGATATATCTAGAAATACCCCTGCAGCAAATTTTACTGTGTGAAATATAAACTGTCAAATCATACAGCAAGAATATATACATATACATGGAAGAATTTAGCAGAATACATTAAGAAGGAAATCAAAATTGAGTATTGGGAGCTGTCATTTTTTTGTGGGATATGCTAAATTATAATTACACACATAGCTTGTAAGAAGAGACAAACAAGAAAGGGGCAATGGGTAGAGAGACGTGCTAGTAAAAAATAAATACAAACTAAGAGGAGAGGAAAAAAACACAAGGAGAAAAGGGGGGGTCCCATCAGAGAGAGAGAGAGAAAGGATACATCGGGATAGTAAATGCATGATGGTAGCATGTGCTTTTAAAACAAAATAGAAGTTTATAATTTCAAGGCCTTTCAGGGAGATAAAATGTTCCTATCTTTAGTTCAAACCAGCTAGGTGTCAGCACCACACAGACTTGCTTTTACCAATGTCACCTTATCAAGAAAACATCAAGAGCATTGAAGCCCAGCTTCCCATGAAGTTTACCATTGGTAAAGCTTTTGGAATCAGGGGCAACACAACCCCACTTCAATCCTTGGCCAAAAACCAATTATAGCAGTTGTAAAACCTGCTTGTTGTACACCACTTTTCAATCCTTTGATAGTTGTATGGTATCCTAAAGGCACCCCAAACTCATTAAAGATTGCAAATTAACAGACATGTGTTGACATTTCCACTCCCATTCCCCCTTGCACTTTGCAAAAGGAACCAAAAAGAAGGCACCCGTGCCCAAAAAAAAAGGTGAACATCATTGCGATGCTGGAAAGAAATTCAATCATAACAGTTGGTGAGGAGGAGAATGAATCCAAAATTTATTGCACCAGGATGCTAAGAAAACACATGGATCTCATTCTTGATCGAAACTGAAGACACATTAGCTTTTCTTTATTCCCTTGTGAGATTCTATTACAATTAGGCCTGGGCAGAAAACTTGGTTTGACAACATTATTGCATTCCTTGACTACAGCCTGGAGAGGTGAACATTCATGTGAGGGAAGATCCAAGCAAAGGGTTTATAGAGGACTCTAAAAGTGGAACGGGCATATAAGTACTCTCCAATGAGTGTTTGTTTTTTTGGTTGGACCAACTTTTCAAAATACTTTTCAAACTGGTTTTTGACAGAAAAGGTATAAAATCGATGCTTTTTTAGGTTTTTTTTCAATGATTTTGATGTGCTAATGTCAAAATAAAAAAAAATGAAAAACATCATTTTGATAAATTCTCAACTAAAAAGCACTTTAAAAAGCACTTTTGAAAAGCAACTTGCACCGCATTACCAAACACACACTCAAGCATCTCCCAAATTACCACTTCACAATTCACTTCTTAAATTGTGCCTTACACCAAGTTCACAGAATGGACCAATAGAGTGATATGAATTGTGCATATGAATTATAAGGGCAGGATAAGAGGAAAGTACCTCAGCAGATTCAAATGTGTCATCCTGATCAGGAAGTTGAAGGCTGATAAGCCCCCCAGCTTTTCTGCTCTTGCCCCTCCCACTAGCTTTGCGTAATATGCTAACAGCATAAGAGAAACCTAGTTCCCTTTCAAGCACTTTATTGAATTTTGGAGCTTCCCAGCCTGATTTTTGACATAGTTGGTGAAGAACAGCTTTAGGAATCTTTTGCGGGTCCCCCTGTAATCATTTTGACTACATCAAAAAAATAGCAGATGAAGAGATGACAATTGCAACAGAAGTATATCAAACAACCACACAAAGGAAGCAAATAGAGGAGAACATATAGTAATTGCCACTGGATAATCTTCCCAAAAACAAATGAAATGAGAATGATGGGAATTTAAATCCATTAAGATCAAAGAAACCAGCTATGTAGAAAGCACTTTGTATTAAATATTTTACAGCCAAAATCACCCAATAATAAGATCCTTTACAGGTTCATTTCATAGTGGATGTTCTCCAAGAGACATGAGATTAAAAAAAAATAGATAAATAAATTTAAACTACTATCATGTAGGCGTTAGATCCAAGTTTGGTGTTTGAATCCATTAGGACAAACAACAACATTTTTAATGCATCACAAAATGTCCTCAAATCATCCAGTTCCAACAAAAAGATAAATGAATGAATTCACTGCATAGTAGATATTCTCCAAGAGATCTGAGGTTCGAAAAAAAGTACATGCATGAATTTTGGACCAAGTATCATGTATGGCATTATGATCCAACATCAGTAATATTATCCTAACAACTTTACTACATTTCAGATGTTAGTACCTTCTTCCAGATACCTTCTAATTTCTCTAAATTCTTCTCACTACACAGCTCTCTCATTTTTTCCCTCTTCTGTAACTCCAATATTCCAGGAGGTAAAGCATCATTAGACGATGCATCATCTATGAAGAAGTCGCCAATCTCCACATCTTCCGATTCTTCCGAGACAATTTCTCCCTCAAGGGGCACACTAGAGGGAACAGGATTCAATGGAAAACCAATGGAGCTTGAACTTTCCAAATCATTTTCATCAACTATTGATTCAACAATGGTGGAATCACCTTCCACGTCCAATGATGTTATTGCCTCAAGGTGCTCACAAGGAGTGGAAGTAGAAAACATGTCCTCAGAAACATGTTGATGCCCAAAATCTTGTTCCAAGAGATCAAGTGATAATCCTGATCAATGAATGCAATACAGGTCATGGAAATCAGAACAATGACCATGTTTTCATACATATCAAGAAAAAAACAGATTTAACCTAGAGCAGACATTTCTTGCTTGAGTTTGCGGATAGCATGGCCTGCCTGTTCTTGGCTCTTCTTGTCCCCTTTTTCCTTGGCCTTTGTAGCTTCCAAACGCACTGCATGGTACTCTTTGGCAATAACATCATAAGTTCTTGATTGTGGATCCTATCAAAATATAGACAAAAGGATATAAACACCAATCAAACAATGTAAGCTTCCAAAATATTCTTTCTCTGAAAATTAAATATCGCATACCATATACATAATATGACTAGTCATCATGTGTACTAATTAAGCACACTGTTGGAGCAAGCAATTAAAGCTAGAATCATGATGATGATATTAAATGACAAAAGAGTAACTTGGTGTGAAATTCACTTAGTAGTAAGATGAAAATCATTATACAACCAGGAAGCCAGCATGTTATCATCAAAATAGAAATTAATAGCATGAAAACAACCCATCACATCAAGTTAAGGTTTAGCCAGAACCAGTAATTTTCACACCTGAGAACATAAAAAGACAGACACAGTTTCCCCAGAAAAACACCATTACAAACACAAAAGGGAAAAACTATAATATATAGAGATTCCCCACCTTGGTAATACACTATTGGAGCTAAAAATTTCAAGATTATTGATTGGAGCTGTTCAGACTCAGTCTCCATATGACAGCATCAGGAACCAAACAGGTAGGCTGAATTGAAATTTTTTATTTTTTAAATCAGAGACTCAACACCTTGGTAATGCACCAGTACAGCCCTAACTTGAATATAACTATCACAAGATGTTCAAGTTAGCATCCTGCAACTTATAGTCAATAACACAATGATCTCAGTAGCTTTTCAGCAGCTTTCATAAAGTTAACTGCTTAAGAAGGCAACCTAACAGCCAAAAAAACAACCATCTCCAAAAACTGCCACCTACAGATATTCCAAAATAAGTATGTACTGGTAATTCCTAGTCACCCACATAAAAACAAGCCTTAGCTCATAGCCAACCCATGGGAGCGTGGACAAGAGGAGAGAGGAAGGGAGGGCATATGCATGCGAATCAGACATACATAACTAGCCATTTACATTCCTCTACTCAAAATAAGAAAAGTTAACATTGGTCATAGTACTTTAAGAAAAACATTAAAACACAAAGGGAAAAGGATTATGGACCTTGTTGGTGAAACTTCCATCAACTGAATCATCTTCCCAAGTTTTAGATTCCTCCTGCAAATTTTACAATACCAACAGAATTCCTGATTCATTGACTGTATTCCAACAATTTTTCTCAAATGAAGTTCGAAAAGGAAAAAAAAAACAACGCAGCTAAAACAAACCTGAAGCACTGTCCATCAGCAACATTTTCATGAACCATACAAGTACATGATTAACCCTTAAACACAAATTAAAACAAAGTTGGGCAAACCTCAAAAATGTCCCAGCCCATTTTTCATCTCAATTAGGTCCCCAACATATCAATGGATTCTCAATTAGATCCTTCCATCAGTTTCAGTTAGCAAAATTGTTAAGTAGGCAAAACCCATGAAAGTACTAAAACCCCCCATCACTTTCCTTGTTTTCAAGAACAAAATAGATGCATATAAAAATATAACAAGCAACAAAAAAAAGCTCTCCTAATGCATACCTCTTCCTGTTGCTCTACATACTGCCTAATCCAATCCGCTTGCGACGGTTGGCGGAAATCAAGAACATTACCATCACCATCCTCCTCATCCCACCGCGCCTTGGTTCTAACCAAAACTCGCTGCTCCTCCTCCTCACCCTCAACCCTTCTAGACGAATCCACATAAGGAACCCAATCTTCCCTGGCAGTCGATACCACACTAACAGCCCCTACAAAATATGCGTCAACAACATTCCAAAAAATACACACATATATAGACATAATTAAATCATAAATTAGACCATTATTATACCTAAAAAAAATTATAAAAAAAATATTCACCTCGATCGGAATTGAGAGAAGTTCCGCCAGAGAACTTCAAAGGAAGCTCATTTCCAGCCAAATTCAAGCATAACCAATCAAGCGCGGTCTCAAATGTCGCATTATCCTATCCAAAAACAAAATTTCATAAAACGGCACCGTTTTTGAAGAAAGCAAACAGGAAAAATAACTACCTTGAGAGAAGAAAGAGTGAGTTCAATATGATCATTAGAGAAGCCTTCACAGGAGAGTTTCTCGTAAATATTCTTAAGCTTTTTAGCTTTTTGTGCTTTAGAGAGAGAGTTAGTGTTATCAGTAACGGAGGTTTGTAGAGGCGGAGTGGTTGTGGAGTTGAGTAGGAGACGGCGTAGGCGGTTCTCGTTCTCGGCTGAAATCTGGAGCCTTGGACCGGAATTAGAAGATGATTTTGATTTCGAAGAGGATGCTTTGTTGTTGCTGCTGCTTCTCAGTGGCTTCTTCTTGGGAGCCATTTTTTCCCTTCTTTGGGAGTTTTGGGTCTGGGTTTTCTCTGCAGAGTGCTGAGAAAGGGAGACGATGGGAGGGTATTTAAGTACTTAATGGTTTGGTGAAACGGTACCGTGTGATTTGATTCTAGCCTTCAAGCTAACTCTTGATAATACATTTGTTTTTTGTTTTTTTTAACTTAAATCAATCGAAAATTTAAAAAGAATATTGAATATTTTTTTATTAAACTGTTAAAGCAATAAAACATCTATAATATTATTTTTTATTAAGATCTCTTAAGTTATTTTAAAGTTTATAATAGGATAGGAGTTGAATTATGTATATTTGTTAATTTATAGTTTAATAATCAATTATTTTGTTAATAAAGTTACGAAATAAAGAGATAAAAATAATAGTGTTTCATTAGAAAATTAAGGATGATTGGGATTTTTTATATATTGAATATGCATCCAAAATGTATAATATGCTATTCTGAAAATATTTTTGATAATTATATGATTTTTTTTATTTTAATATTAATTAATGAGTAATTTTATAAATATTAAATCAAGTAGATTGCAATGATTTATATAGTTTTATATAAATAAGACTAGCTTCATGTGAAAGGAGTCCAAATTATTGATTTTATAGATTGATGATGATAGGAGTTAAAGAGACTGTTTGATTGTTTATTTTATTTTTTATTTTTTTGGCTTTTATAAACTATTTCTTATGCTTTCATGTTAGGACAGCATTATAAGAATTAATTTAGGGTTGACTTAACCCAGGATTTAGGTTATGAGTACACTATAAGTCAATGAATCAATCTAAACTATAATTTATAAATAAATAAAACAATATTAATTTAATAAAATAATTTATTTATAGTAAACTTAACCTAAAATATGTTTTGAGTTGACAAGTTACAGGTCTGATTAATGTTTGGATTTAATGGACACTTTTCTTTGAACTTTTATTGTCATCCTAATCAAAAGTTATGTTTTACACTGTAGGATGATGTAGTTGGAGATATTTTTAAGCTGGTCATGACTTCAAAAGTTATTTGACTTTTACAATTTAAACCTGCTTTTTATCTTAATTTACAGTTAAAATTTGAGTTTAAAGACCTTTATAATTTATAATTGTTTTAAATTTGTATTTTCAAAACATAATTATAAAAGCTATTATAATATCAAACACACATAAAAATGTATACTAAGAATGAGTTGTGTGCTAGACATGGATTTGTGTTATGCTGCATAGTCATATTGTTGTTAATGTTGTTGTTGTTGTAAAAAATAATGTTTAGATGTCGCAAACACATTTAAAAAAAAAAAGTAAATATCTACAACTTGGGTTGTAATATTGACTGGTAAAATAAATTGGTTTTATTCAAATTAGATGATAAAAAAAATAAGCAGCAATAGTAAACGAACGAAAAAAAAAATCACAATAACCCGAGAAAAAAACCCTTTTCCAAAACATAAAAAATGATATAGTTCAATCTCCAACTAATTAAATATGGAATGATGAAATTAGAAAAAAAAATGGCTTAGGTTAACTTGTCATACCCACAACCCAGGTAATAAGATCAGAATAACCCGATAAAAAATAAATCTTAGAAAACCACAAGGCTATTTTTTTTATAAAAAAAATTTATGTCGAACAATAAAAACAAAAAAAAATGTCAACCTTTAAAAACTCGTGATTTAAGTTATTAGACCACAAGCACCTTGCATGGAAAAAATATAAAACTCAATCCCCAACAAATCAAATATTGAAAAATAAAATTGGAGAAAAAAGATCCAAAACTAAAAAATAATAATTAAAAGAATGAGGATAAAAACCAAAATAAAAAATAAATCAGAGGGCAACTATAAATTTTCGATTGAAGAGTGAAATTAAAAAGAAAATAACTTTAATAGGAGGATTAAAAAATCAAAAGAATAAAGACCAGGTTGGAAAAATAATATACCATAAATTTGGAATGAAGGATGAAATTGAAAACAAATAAGATTTGTATAAAAAGGCCAAGAAAAAAATAAAAATTAAAAGAATAAGGACCAAATTAAAAAATAATATATGAAAAATTAGGATTGAATAATGAAATTGAAAACAAATAAAACTTTTACTAAAGGAAAAGGAACAAAAATCAAAAATCAAAATAATAAGGGCTGGAGTTGAAATATCATTAACAAAAAGGACCATTATTAAATTTTTGGAGGAAGGAGAGAGAGATAGAGAAAAAAAAGCCTTGCCGGCAAGAAACCGCTCTACCAACGTAGACATGTGCCGCCTCAACAAGAAAAGAACACGACAACTAATTAAATGACATCGCGGAAAGGTATTTTTAGTCGTTGGGAGGTGCCGTATCCATTATTTGAAATGCGCAAGTGTCATGCTAAGAAATTATTTAATTTAAATAATATTTAATGTTCATTAAAAGAACAAATTGCCCTTGGTTCCCTAGTAATAGCAAAAAAACCAAAGTGAAAATACAAAAAGGCCACTACCACACAAATTTTTTTTATTTTTTGTATCAAAAGGTAAAGTTGTAATTTTACTATAATTAAAAAGTAAAAAGAATAAAAAGGCCATTGTTTTACTATTCTAAAAAAAAAAAACTTGTTATGAAGAATAATCTAGTTATTTTAGTGTGTTTTAAAAAAATAAAAAAGATAATTATATTCTCAACTAATTTTTTTAATCACCAATGAGATGTACAAAATAACAAAGTACCCCTAACATTAAAGCAATTGATATTTTGTTGGAAGAAAAAAAATGATAATTACATGAGTATTAATAAAATATATCTGACAGCTCAAAATGTATATCAATATATGGGTCCAGATTTCAAAGGCTAAATCAGGCCTATATTGGCATTGGGTCAAACAAAGGATAAATTGGGCTAAAATAATTTGGATCGGAAAATTTTAGGAAAGCAAAAAATAATAATAATAATACACAGAAGGTAATGCAAAAAAAATTTAAAGAAAAACATTATCAGATCAAAATCAGGCTTTTTTTTCTCCTGAATTACCGTTCTCTCCAGTGATAACCAACTGTACTACCCTGTTTATTTTTGTATTTTAAAAATATTTTTTAAAAAAATTTAAATGTTTTTTTTTAAATTAATATTTTTTTGGTGTTTTCAAATCATTTTAATATTCTTATATCAAAAATAATTTTTTAAAAATAAAAAAATATTATTTTAATATATTTTTAAATAAAAAAAATTTTAAAAAACAATTATAACTAGAATTTCAAACACACTATTTTTAAAAAGGTGTGGGCAGTGAATCTATAGACTTTGCCATGCATAGTAACCAAGCATGTCGACATTTATATGATACACGTTAAAAGATCAATGAAAATGAGAGTTTAAGTGGTTCTTTTTATAGGTGAAAATATAATTATTAGAATACATCCACTGAGAGCATGACATTTGAAATATAGTCATTAAAATATAACTATTATAGTATTTAAAATTTAAAAATAATAAAAATTAATCAATTAAAAATTAATAAAAGATTCACGACTCCCTATTCTAGAGAGCATAAATATGATAATATTTTTTAGAAAGTTCTAGCTATTTTAGCTAAAAACAAATAGAGAACATGGATGTAAATATTCTAAAGTTAAAAGTTCATGTTATAAAATGTGATTAAAGAAAACAATAAAATAATTCAAATTACTAATTTATTTATGAAGAAACTTTAAGATTCGAGTCTTTTATGAAATTAAATTTAAATTAAGCATCTTTCATTGAATAAGATATGATACGATTCCTAAGACAAATAAAGGTATATAATTATTTCAATTAGCACAAAATTTAGGAAAAATCATCATAAAAGATATTAATATCATAAAACATTATATAGAAAAAATCAAAATTAGGCACCTTTACACATCATCAGAGTATTGTTGAATTATAAAATTTGAAGGAGGTCATGAAATTTAAAGAAAATATACTAGAAGACAATTGCGTGTTCATACTTACTTTTGACTTTAATTAAAGGTAAATTTGATCATAAGATTAATAATGTGCAAATAACTTAAGTAATTCGAATGTCTACCATAAAAAATTATTAAACTTTTCAAAATAAACAAATAATCAGCCTAACAAGTTGACCTTCAACAACTTGTTTCCATGGACTAAAATAAAAGGGATTGGGGGAGTTGGGTCCAAGGCCCAGGGTGAAGCTTTTTTTGGCTGGGTCTAGCCCAACCCGCACTGGCTAGACCCAGTCATCCCGACCCATTTACTGATATAAACCAGCAACCCGACCGGTTTTTAGCCGCAAGCATGTGTGAGTTGTTAATGTCTGAGATACCATAAAAAATTCATAGGATAGAGATATCTATGGCCTTATATAATCGTTAAAGTTTCTTTGTTCTTAATAAATGTTTACAAGTTTAGAATTTTTATCAAAAATACTGAAAATTTCTTGGTAAAATATTTTATTAATACTTAAAAAGTATTGATAAATAAATTAGAGAAACTCGATTATAATGGATTAATTATAATGGATAATTAATGGATATAGAATATAAAAATTAATTCTAGCAGAAATATTGCATAGGATTAATTATAATGGATCAAAAATCCTAGAACTTCCATCTTGGTTTAGACTTAACTATTTAATTTAGTTTTTGTTAGCTTATAAAATGACAAATCATTTACTTTGTTACTTATTACGATCTGTGGACTTGCAATATCAGCTCATATCAATATCAGCTCATATTAATAACTCTATTTATTAGCTACCAATTAGTTATCAATATAATAGAATTAAAAGTCATTTTACATTACATTAAAAAATTCTCAACTAGACTTGAAGCTTAAAATAAATAAATAAAATAAATCATTACTCCATTGAACTAAACAATAATAATAATAATAAAAAACAAAAAAAAAAACAAAAAGAGCACAAGATCATATCAAATTGTTTGCTTTTGAATCGATCAAACTGAACGTATAAAACAAATATGGACAGAGAAGGAGACATTGAAGTATTGAAGTTATGATCACCACTGTTTTATCTAAAATTCTTGCAGTCGCCATTGTAAGCAGACGACGAATCAAAATCCGAGAACGACATATATCAATGATTAATCAAAACCCTTCTTTCTCTCTTTTCTAGTCGTTACTTGTTTGGCAGATCCAAAAATGACAGTTGCAGAGATAGATTTTCCGTTAATGTTTTTGTTGTTATTTTTTAATTTTCTATTATTGATAAATTTCAATTTGCTTTCCGAGGTCTGTATATGTTGTCTCAATTAGAACAAAAACCTTTGATTTGTTTTAATCACACTTAAGCAAATCTGATCTCTTGATCAAGAGTTAATTAATTATCCTCCGTACGTGCTCGAGTACTCCACCTCACATGCCTCAACCGTTGGTAGTTTACTAGTCTTTGTCTTCCTCCTCCAAACTTTCTGATATTGTCTTAACCTTGAAACAACAGTCTCCATTTCCCATACCTTCTTCTTTCTTTTTACTCTCTCTGTAATCTTTTGAAGTGAAAGCAAAGAAAACCAGGCCCAAGCCAACCCTGCAGGCCATCATCAAATATTCCCTCTTACCCCTTCCAAACACACCACTTTCTACATCAATATGGAAACACCAATGACTCCTCCAAAACCAGCGAAAAACTACAGCTCCTCGGTTGACTCTTCTCGCCCATTTCGATCCGTCAGAGAAGCTGTTGCCATCTTCGGCGAGCGATTTCTCGTAGGAGAAATATACTCTCCAAAGCCTTATTATACTCCTCTAAGAGAAGAAACTAATGCATGGAGGTTCTTATCACCAAGCCCCAGTTACAAAAGCCCCGAAGAAGATCATCATGAAGTACAAAATGATCAGATCTTTGGTACTCTAAAGAAACTCGAGGCTGAACTTGAGGAAACAAAGGCAGAACTGAAGTTGCTAAAGGAAAGAGAGTCCGAGACCGAAATTGCACTGGCTTCATTGAATGCTGAGCTTCACATGAATCTGTCTAAGTTGGCTCAGGCAGAGGCAGCTGCGGCTAAAAAGGCGGCAGAGTCGACAATAGCGGTGAGTTTTGAGAGGAAAAAGATGGAAGATCTTCTCAAGGAGGAAGAAAGGAGGAGAGAGTTGACGGTAAGAATGGAGAATTTTCCAACCTTGGCTCAAATATTGAATCTTGGGGGAGAGCAAGGGTCCTTCCGAGGGAAGAAGGAGAGGAAGGTAATGAAAAAAAAGCCTATTGTTCCTATTGTGGGAGATTTGTTTTTCAAGAAAAAAGGTTCTTCTAATACTCTTAACAACCCTCTATATGCATCCCCTGAAATGTATTTTAATTGAGAAATTTTGGAAAAACTTTCCATTGATGTCGTAGAAAAGTGTGTGCATGCATGCAGTACTGTTGCATGCAAGGTGAGTTAAATTTCTGTATATGATGCATATGTAATGTGTTTTTTTGTGCCCACGCTATTAAAAAACTGGAGAATTTCTCCAATATTGCTTGTTCATAGTTTTGCAGCCTTGCAAACCCTAAATATACCCAGAGGGAAGAATCCCGAGTTGATTCTTCCATTGACATGGATCTTTTTTGATCTGGGTCATGTTTCTTTCCTTAATTAAGCAAGAGGAACCACTTATCCATTTTCATTTAACTCCATGTGTGCGTAGACAAACTAGCTCACATATATGGCTTGAGGCACTCCACAATATTTTTGGTTCCCAAAATTAATTATTGGGGAAGAAAGTTAACTATGGATTCCAGCATCCAATAATGCAAAGAGCATGATGACTAGCTGCACAGGATGAATTTTTCTTGTGTTTTCCTTCTTCCAGCATCACATTTTTCCAAGTTTCTTGCAGCAAGATTAAAATCAAAATCAAAATCATTACTATATATCTATATGTTCTTAATTACCCATGAAACAGCAAGGATGTTCTAAGCATGAAAATACGAAGATATTAGGACATTAATAAAACATGGAAAAATTACTTAAAATCTCACAAGACTAGAACGCGGTAATATTTTCCCTTCTACATTTAAAAAACTACGTACACTTTACATACCATGCTCAAACCTTGAAAGGTTTTATGTAATTTTTCTATAAAACAGAAGCATACCATGAATTTCCTAGAGGATGCAATTCCCAATACCAGAATTTTGCAATTTACAAATAAAATATTCCATCGATAGTTAGAAATTAATTTTGTTGGCATGACTTTTACTGACGGGCTCGCATACAATTACTATTCATTGGAAAAACTTTCCTCGGTAATTTTTTTTTTGTTTGTAATTTCATCGGTAAAATAATCATAGATGGATTTACATATGGAATAAGTATAACAAAGAAAAAAAATTACTCGTTTTATTTTGTCGGTATATCCATCGGTGAATATGACATATTACCGATAAAAAGATCATGTATAACATCCTCATTTACGGGATCAAACAACACAATTATACCACTGAATTTGTTAGATTTTGTTTAAGGTTTATCAAAATTTATACCAAAATTTCAGCATAGTCTCCCCTATACCGTGAAGATTCCAAGTTATCGACAATTTATCTTGCACACATTTCATGCTCATTCCACAATCATAGCATATTCATTTTGTATCGCAACCACAATATTCACTACTAGTCACAAGCATAACAACTCACATATTCATTTTCCTTCTCATTTACAAACACATTTAAACGGTAGTCAAACATATTTTCCTTCTCATTTACAAACACATTCAAACGGTAGTCAAACATGGATAAGCAACGTCGATATTACAAGCATAAAATGGTAAGAATCTTAACTCTCGATAATTAATATAAAGAGTTACTAATACAATTTGAGTCATATAATTACTTCGGGCAAAATACATTGACATTCATTTAATTTATAATTCATACAAAAGGAACTAGAAACACTAATTTCCTAATTAATTCAAAAGGAATTAGAAACATGAATTCCCTAATTCATACAAAAGGAACTAGAAACCTAGGACACTACTCCCGACGTGAATATGAAGGACCTGCTATAACAAATTATGGAAATAATTATATGAAAAGTAAAAATACAATAGAGATGAGGGAGAGTCACAAATACATGTATTTACATATATGATTGCCTACTCGTTAGTACATGATTATTATTGTCCATGAAATCCACACTTAAATTTTTCCTTGACTACTTATAGGGCATATCATTTCGTAACCCACTTATAGTATTTTTTTTTATTATCCATTATTCTTCACTGGATACACCCATCTTACCACCTTATCCCAAATTTAAGGAGGTTATTGCCGACACTAATAATTTCTATTAGTGTCATTAGTCGCCCTTGATCGGACCGATTAATCAAATTCTTGGTAATGCCGACACCAACTTATCGGTTGATGCCATTAACTATTTCCAACCCGAAATAGTCAATCAATTCTTTTCCACCTCACTTTGGAGATTTTTACGGTAATGCTAATGCCAAGGTCTCTTGACATCATTAGCTCCTTCTTGGGAAGCTAATCAAATTATCCTGGGTTTACCGATACTAACATCATCTGTCGATATCATTAACTATTCTTAATCTAAATAGTTAATCAAGTCCAACATTCATTATTTTTCCATCAAAATTATGTCGATGTTAGCAAATCTTACTAACATCATTAGCTGCCCATATCCGGGATCGACTAATCAAGTTTAAAGGCAGTTGTTTAGGATTCATCATTTTAGTTCATTATTCAAAATCGGAGTCCATAAGTCCATAACCAAAATCAGAATTCAATCCACATTCGTTTCATCATATCTTTCCTCCCTTTAGCTTTATTCGCAGGTGTTAAATTCCAAAATAACATAGAATACTAATTTCACTCTTAACTAAGGAGAGTTTAGGTGTGAAACACCTACTTGCCACCGATGCTCGGTTTGCGCTTCCTGGTTATTGTTGTACTCCCCCCGCGGTTCCTCCTGAATTCACAAATACACCACATTAGTTCATGTTCAATTGTCATTTCGTAAATAGCAAGGCAACAACAACATTTACTCTTTACAATCTGAAGAACTTTTCAAATTAAATTTGAAGTCACCACCTATGTTATTTGTCTTTTTCACTTTAATCTTGTATCTTTCAATTCAATCATTTTTTAAAAAAGAAATGTAAGTAATTTGGTGCTAATTTAAATTCAAAATGGTTGAATTGTGAAAAAAACAAGTTCAAAGATCAAAGATCAAATTGAAATTTGAAAATTAATTTTTTTTTAAAAAATTGATTGTTATAATCTACCGTGATGGTGATTTGTGATAGTGTATAGTATAGTAAATTCAACTCACGGGTTAGTTTTTTTTTATTATGTGGCCCGCGCTTCGCGACGGGTTATATATTTTTATTTTCTATAAAAAAATATATATACAGGTTTTTTCAATGTATTTACGTAGTTTAAAAAAATTAATTTCAAATAAAAAATTTATGCATACATCTACTTAAATAAATCAAGAACTATGTGTGCGAATAAATAAATAAAAATTCTTTAACGATATTTAAAAATAAAACTTGAAAAATCGAGAGACATGTTTAGATCAAGTTATTTAATCTTGAAAAATAAGATATTTACTCGGTTGTGTTTGCTAAATTTTTTTATTAAAATAATTTTTTTATTCAAGCAAACAATAATAGAAATAGAGACACAAATTAAATTGATTGAATAAAGTAAAAGGTGAAAAAAAAACATCATTCAAAGTTGCACATATTAGAATTATTATCTGAAAATATTTTTGTTATTTTAAAAAATAAAGTTCATCCATATAAAAGATTAAAAGAAATTATAGATAAATCAGAAAACTCTTCAAATTTAAATGCATAACCAAAAAAATAATCGTCATTTTAAAGAGGTTTTCTAAAAAAAAATAAAAGAGTGAAGGAGTACTAATCTAAATATAAATTAAAAAAATTTAGAGAAAAAACCATAAAAAATCATTAATTTAAAAAATAATTTGATAAAAGTAAAGGTCAGATATTGTTGGGCCTTGCCAACCCACCTGACCTTTTTTTTAGAGCCTGCGTGAGAGGGCTCTTATTTTTTTGTTTGCAACTAGGGTGGGTAACATGTCATCCGACCCTAATTTTTTTGAAAAAGAAAATCAGATGACATGTCACCTACTGTGGCAAACGATGTGTCGTCTGATTTACCCAGATTTCGGTTACCATTGTGGTCGAAAAATTAAGATTTAAGTTCTTTTTACCAAAAAATCTGTTTTTCAACTCATTTTGTCCTAAACACCTATAAAACACTTTAAGAATCATGATAAACCTATCTATGCCCTTAAAAAACTATCCTAAAAATTGAAAGCAACCCAAAATAAAAAAATAACATGAGGTTAGATCTATTTTTCATGAATTTTAAAAGTAAAAAACATCTAATATAAATTTTCCTCATCAAATAGAACCATTTGACACATATATTGTACGCTTTAGTGGTTTAAATTGGTGTCAACGACATGTTTTTCTCTTTACCGCCAGAATTTGGTGACTTCTCTCTCTCTTCTCTTAACCAGGGATTAAAAATAACAAAAATAAATTTTTGTACCTAAATAGAATTTGAAAAATATTGAGATACTAAAATTTGTGTTATTTTTTAAGTTTGAAGACTAAAATATATATTTTGCGAAACTTATGGCACGCCATCCATATTTGATATTTTTATCATTTTGGTCCCTCATATTTCAATACCATTATTTTATAAAAAAATAAAATTAATTAATTTTCAATTAGGATTAAATTACTGAAATTAAAAAATCAAATTATAAAAAATAAAAATTCTGCATAGTTTATCCGGGTGAAAGTATTAACGGTACACTTTTTTATAGTGAAAAAATTGACGACTTTTAGTTTTATACTTAATGATTAATAATTAGGAAGATAAAAAAATTTAAAAAATTGGTAGCTGGTAATTATTTTTATGCCTTCTTGGCGGAATCAGCACCCCAAACAAACAGAGACAGAGCTTTCTCCGCTCCTCTTTCTTTCCCATCTCCCATAAACCACTGTCCGCTCTTCCCATTTCCTGCTAAAATCCAAAACAAAGGAAGAAGTAGAGAGATGCAATCGGTGGTTTGGAACCCAACTCACTGTAGCGCCCAACAAACCCTAGACACCTCCTGCAGCTCTCCTCTTCCTCTTCTTCATCATAAGGTCTCCTTCTCTCTCCCTGTCCCCTTTTTCTCCTTCTTTTTTTTTCCTGGAATTATTAATCAGTTCTTTTTATGAAGATGAATATTTGAATCCCGTATGCTTTCACAGAGTTGTAAAGGCTTTTTTGGTGCCCATGTGAGGAGCGCCAATCAGCTGCGGCGAGGCACCCCTTGCCATTCCTTACGGGCTCGACTGCCTTCTTTCACACAGAGGAGGCTAGGTTCGTTTTTTTTCTTTTCTTTCTTATAATTCAGGATACTGATTCAATTAACTCATCATACCCATTTCTCTTCTTTTAATTTGGAATAATGGGTTTATTTTATTTTATTTTATTTTATTTTGTTAAGTAATGTTGCTGAATAAGTATTTTTTGGTATTGTATAGTTGTAAAGGCTGTTGCTACTCCAGATTCGGCGGTAGAATTGCCGTTAACCGCGGATAATGTTGAGAGTGTATTGGATGAGGTTAGACCCTATCTGATTTCAGATGGTGGTAATGTGGCATTACATGAGATTGATGGGAATGTTGTACGGTTAAAACTACAAGGAGCGTGCAGTTCTTGTTCTGCTTCTGTTACGACAATGAAGATGGGTATTGAGCGTCGTTTAATGGAAAAGATTCCTGAGATAGTTGCAGTAGAAGCTATATCGGATGAAGAAACCGGACTTGAGTTGAAGGAAGAAAATATAGAGAAGGTAATCAAATTGGAGCCTTAATTTTTAGTGCTGTTATATGTTGTGGAATTGAACAGTTATTGAATGGTGAATGACCTCGGGTAAATATCCACATTGTAATGGTTGAATGAAAAAAAATAAAATCGAAGATGCTAAGTTGCAGGGTGAAAATTGAAAAAGAAAAGAACAGAGTGTAGGTTTCCACTTGATTCACTACTAGCGTAAATCACTCTGTGGTTCTCTACTGCTTCAGGAATTCTGGAACATTTTCCTTCATTTACAACTTAATCTTCACCGGCATGGTTTTGCACCAACTATTATTTTAGCTCTTGGTATGTAATTTTGGTCTAGGTGCTGTGTTTGTTTAAGATACATCTTAAAGTTGTCTAAACTAGGATGCACTTTGAGAGTCCCTTCTGCCATATTCCACCAACTGCATCTACTGGCTAAGCAGTTTCAACCCCCTCCTGTTTTTTTCCCCTCTCTTGGAGAAACTTAAATTGCAGGTGGTTACTGCATAGTACCATTATAGAATTTTGAGCAAGGTTAAATCTTTGAAATCATTGAATGCATGGTCAATGGTCCTCTACTTGCTCAATCATGCCTAATACCAAGGCTTCCCTCCCTTCTAAGAGAATTTTACCTTTGCATGAAAATGGAATTGGAATTATGGGCTAGGTTCATTCCTGCATGGCCTATTGTCAGATGATTAGCTTACGTGGTCCGAAAACTGTCATCAAGGCAAACCAACAAATAGTTGCCTCAATTGTTAATAAGGTTCTACTTGAACCCTTTATATCCCAATAGGGTGCTGCAGTTTCTGTGATGTGCTCATAACATATGATAGGTAGCCATTAGGTAACGTCTTTGACTGGGATGTCTATCAATAATAGCCTTAATTGTAAACAACTTTCACCCTTTGGAATAGGGTTTTCAAAATCCCTGGGTGGTCTTGAGTGTTCTATACCTTATAAGAGCTGCTTTTAACAAAGGTTTGAGGGTGTTGGGAATTCAAAAGGAGGAAGTGTAGTGAAACTGGGCTTTGTCATTGATTTGAAACCTTTGGTTGGAGGGCAGCTTTAGAATCTTTTAAACTATGTTTGGTTTGGGTGAGGGAAGGGCAAGGGGGGGTAAATAAAGGTAAGGTATGGAAGGGAAAGTAAAGGTGGTATATGAATTATTTCCTTGTTTGGATCAAATGAGGGAAAAGGAAGGTTATGAGCCCACCTTTGTTTTGTTAGTGGAAGGACGGTAAGGTTTAATTTTGTAATTACTAAAATGTATTTAATTATAAATTTTAATTCTTGTATTCGTGAACAGTGTGTTAAATTGAAACAAACTTGATGCATCCAATAATCAACTTAAGCCGACATTATTGAAAATTAAATGATCAAAGTAAGCTTCAAAAAATACATAGCAATTGACATTAAAATTTCAAAGAACCAAACACTATAATTACATCAATTACCTTTTTGCAGATCTTGAAATGAGCTATTGTAGAAGAGCACGAAAGCTAGAGAGAAGGAATAATAAATTTGCAGATTATAAAGGAAAAACTCAATCAAACTTTTGAAATAGGAGATTTGGTGTTTGTTAACAGAAGATTTATTGTATTGTTGTAAAGATATGGGTTTAGAAAGAAGATAGGCCATATACGTTTTGATTTATCCTTCTAATAGAAAGGATAGATCTGGAATTAGATAAAAAAAAAGGTTAACGAAGGGAAAAAGAGGCCAAAAATTATAAAACTTATACCATTCGCTCGTTTGGAGTGTTAAGGATTTTAGCAGTTACTGGAGTTTGGGGGCTTATAGAAAACCCTCCCATTCTCTTGCAAACCCTCTCATTCCCTACCCTTCCTCTTAAAAAAAAATTTCCAAACAAAGTTTGGGAGTTCCAAGCCCACCCCACCACTCCCCATTAAACCCCTCAAAACAAACACAGTGTTAGGGTTAGAAGCATTTTTTTGTCCTGCTTTACGATTTAGTCGTAGCTCTGCTAGCTTCAAATCAGTGCTGTCACATTAATATGTAGTCGTGTTCATCAGCAGGTTTGCGGTGAAATTGCAGAGTTAGATGTCATAACATTGTTGTTTTTGGATGGTTCTTTACAGCTTTTGTTTCTAAGGATGAAGTCTCTTTCTCCTGCATCATACATCCTTCCCCTGTTCTCTGATACTAAAGTTTATTTTTTTATTGAAATATATGTTTGCTTCTGTCAAGTCTAAGATGGTCAGAAGCGCAACAGGATTTTTGTGGTAGTGTAGTTCGTTTTATCAAGGCCCCTGAAGTTGCAGCCTTCAAGATACAATATCTGATAAGAGCTGTTTCTGACTGGCAATGTTCTGCTTTTCGTTAGTGCCCATAGCCTCATAGGCTGATGGCCGGGTTGATATATATATACATATATCTTCCTCTTTTTTCCTATGAAAACACCCCTGCTTCCCACTCCCAGAAGAAGCCTATAATACCTGCATGTATATGCAGATGCAAGTTATAAAGTATGTGATGGCTGTATTCTTCTCAAACTTCAATGTTTTTAGCTGATAACTTGTTAATTGTGCCAGGTGCTGGAAGAAATAAGGCCATACCTTGTTGGGGCAGCTGGAGGATCTCTTGAACTAGTGGCAATTGAGGAGCCAATAGTTAAAATCCGAATAACAGGACCAGCAGCTGGGGTCATGACCGTACGAGTGGCTGTTACCCAGAAATTACGAGAGAAAATTCCAGCCATTGCTGCAGTTCAACTCCTATGATATTCTTGCAGATTTCTAGGCCAGGACATGAGTTTATCAAATAAACAGTTATCAGATTGTGTACAGTTTAGATGGGTGCATTTGCTTGAATACTGATATTCTGAAAATCCAATTAAAGGAAATTGAGATTACAAGTCATTTTGTATTCACACAACTATCTTCACCATGTCCAGTGAAATACTGATGTTCATTTTGTACAGAAGGTTGAAATTAAAAAAAATAAATAAAAAAATAACCCAATTCAAGGGGTTAACTCACCAAGTCTTGAATTCGGGTTATGAGACCGGAATAACCTTATATAAATCAAGTTAAAATAAATTATAAAGCTTAATTTCCGATCAAATATTAAAGCATAAAATACAAAAAAAAAAATCAATTGAAAAAAGAAAAACAAAAAAAAACTTCAAGTTAATCAGTTTAACCCAATAAACCCATGACTCAAATAATAATTTTGAAATAATTTAATAAAAAAAAATCAAAATAAATTTTAAAGCTTAATCCTACCCATTATTAAAGAATAAATTAAATATTAAAAAAATTAGATCACTATTCCAATACTAAGTGATAATCAAGCAGGAGAATAATAATAATTTCCCTTTCTCAATTAGTTTTCTCAATTAGTTTGAGGTAATATTTTTAAGAATAAGAGAGAAAATACGTAATAGTCAGGAAATATTTTGTGCAAATCAAATAGTTCTTATTTATTAGGAAGCATTTAGTTATTGTTTTAAAATAAAATATATAAAAACAATAGAAACAAAAGGAATATGTATTTTTTGTACTTATGAGAGCATAATAATTAATTTCAAAACTATATCAGAAACAAATTTATTTTATAACAAATCTTTATTTTTTAAATCAAATATTTTTTTTGTCTTTTCTGTATCAAGGCTTTTTAAATATGAAGTGTCTTTATTATGGGTTTTCCTTGCTTGTGGGTTTGAAACTTCAGAATTGGGCTAACAATGTACTAGTTAGCAGTTCAGCCCAGTACTTTATGCCTCCCTCTAAAACCCTGAAACCCTACCTTGCGAATCCATTTTCTTGTTGCAGGCAGCCTTCTCTCCCCTGCTAGGATCCACCTTCAGTTTATAGAGAGAAGGGAGAGAGTTTTAGAGAGATAGACAGGAGAGACAATGGGGGCGAGCAAGAAAGAATCAGTTGAAGTGGATAAAAAGAAGAAGAACAGTAAAAAAAACCAACCCACCAAGAAAGAGAAGCACAACACAGAAGAATCTGTACTTGCTCAAAAACTAGAAGACACAGCAACTGATTACAAGGTATGCACCGTTTCATCCTCTGGGTTTTGCTGGGAAGCATGAAATATTTCTACCGTCTGCAGAAACAACCTCAGTTCGTGCTCATATAAGCTTGTTTTTTTTGTGCTTTCACAGCTGGTACTTATAAGCCGCTGTGGTTATTTTGTGATAAATACTTGATGGGATATTGCTGTTTTGGTTGTTTGAGTTGTTAGTATTGTGCTTGTTTGACTATTTGTTCTGTAAAACGTTAATGAGTTTTGAGTAACTTTTTTATGGTAGGAACTTTCTGCGGATGATGATTCCGAGGATTATAAATCAGTAGGAGAGTCAGAAGCTGGCGATGGTGAATCCTCTGGAGATGAGGTACATGGTAATTGCCTGCATTTGCATGTGCAATATTTACCAACATACACTTTAAAAAAAAATGTAATAAATTTTGATGTTATCTAGCATGTGCTCTTTCAGGGAAAAGAAAATAAAGAGAAGGCTAGTTGTATTTAAAAGTTAGTCTAGCCATAATGCTTGGTTTAGAAGTGGTTGTAGTTTGAATGGGCTCTAATCAAAATTAGGGCTCAAGTTTTTTTATAGTGAAATCGTTTTTATAGATTCCTGGCTGTTAAAATTAAACAGAGGGAAATATTTTTCCTCTGTTCTTTGACATTATGAAGTTTCATTTTTCACCTGGAAACGTTTCCATGGTATCGTGGTCATTTGTACGTTAATATCTTAATAATAACTATTGCAGGGCATTCACAACACTGGCAGTAGTGAGGGCTTGGCCATTGATGGTCAGAGTGAAGACTCTGAACCTGATCAAGGAGCTGAAGAAAGTGATTCTTCTGAGGATGAGGTACATTTTTTTCACCTTCCTTTGATTCTGGAAAAATAAATTTTAATTTATTTCGGTATTTTCTTAATTCCTTATTGAGTGGAACTTATTTTGCTTGGCTATTTTCATTCAAAAGGTGGCTCCTAGAAATACAGTTGGTGATGTTCCCTTGGAGTGGTATAGGGATGAAAAACATATTGGGTATGACATTGCTGGAAAGAAGATAAAAAAGAAAGAAAGACAAGATAAACTCGATTCATTTCTGGCAAATGTTGACGACTCAAAAAATTGGTGAGTTTTTCAATTGAATCCATGTGTTTCTCATGCCAATACTTATCAACGATTGCAAAGTACTTTTTCCTTATTTTTCTTTTGTTATCTAGGCTTTTCTCCCCATCCACACTTCGTTACTTGCTGCATTGTTTTTTTTTTTCCCTATCTTTGGAGTTATCTTTTTCTATTCTTCCTGTGTTTTGTGGTTCTATGTGCAAGGACTGGTCAGCTGTTGTTCCAACATAAATATCATGGTTTTCTTTTCTCCTTTTTGTGATTGTGACTAGGAATAATTATTGCCATATATCATTGAATAAAAGACATCCTTCCAGAAAAGAAAAAAGTAGAAATTAGTACCAAATGACCCCCCCAATTTTCATTTATCTAGTAAGAAACCCCTGTATTTAACTAGCTTTAGAGCATCAGAAGTTGGGGAAACTATTTTATCAGATACGATAAAAAAAACAATTCATTTCCTTGGAAGATTCTCAAACTAATCCATTCTAGTCCACAAAAATATTGTGTAGATATCACAATGTTATGAATTAGATAGGGCCCAACTGTGTCTTTGATTTCTCTGGTTTGACAGTTCCTCACACTATATTGTTTATAACAAATGGTTGCATAGTACTAGGAAAACAGGGAAAAGGAGTTGTATTGGTTGGATTTTTAGAGGGTTTAAAATTTTTTTAGTTGAAATTTCAATATAGTGTTGGATGTGAGTGAATTTAAATATGATGGAGGCATTGAGTTAGAGGTTGCTCTTCCTCCACCATGTTTTATTGTTACGAGGAGCTTAAAGCATCATTAATGGGTTTGTGACCTTGTGAAAATGATCCTTCATCTTCTTTCTTATGCAAAGTTGTTGTCATTGTTCTCGGTAGAATTGACTGAGAGAGGAGTGACGTCGAGCCTTGCGAGAGGGATGCATTTAGGAATGACCTAGTACTCTGCTCCTCATTGAAAGATATAACTTTCAATAGCATTTCAGGATCATGTTGTCAAGAGAGTTTTACTTAGTCTAAGTGATAGAACATATTTTCTATCGGGGTTTGCATTTTCATCATTCAAGCATGCTAGTTTCCTATTTAGTGTGTGCTTGGTAATGCTATGCAAGTGCTTTTGTGAAAGTGTGTTGAGTCTAAAAAACATCAATTTAATATTTCTTTGGGTGCTTTTTGATGGTTTTGACATCTCCATATCAAAATCATCTAGAAGCACCCAAAAAAGCACCAATCTGATGCCTTTTCTGGCCAAACGTAGCTTAAATACATTACCAAACACAGCTTTGGCATCTACCTTTGTTTCCTATTTATGTTGCGGATGCTGAATAAAAGAAACTGACTGATGAGGGATTTACCTCAGTCGTAGCAAGGAAAGGAAAGGAAAGGTAACCATTTGGGTTGTTCATTGTTGGCAACCTAAATTCGAGAGGTTTAGGACATGGAAATCTCATGTTTTAAGGAGGTTTGTTTAATGTAAAAGATTGCAACTGAAAAAGAGAAAAAAGAAGAAAGAGAAAATGAATAAAAGCATGTAGTCAAGGAAGACAAGAGGGGCACTATAGAGAAAAAGAAAAAAAGCATGTAGTCAAGGAAGACAAGAGGGGCACTATCTTTCTCATCTAATGCTCATTCTATACTTAATGAGGATGATGGTTTTATCTGTTGGAAATATTTTATTAGTAATTTTTCATAGTTTTGTCGATGGTAGAGTCATTGTTTGAATCATACACATATCGTTAAAATGTTCATGTTTTGTAAGGAAAATAGAAAAGAATGCAGTATCATGTCTTATTGTTCAATGATTGGTAATCATTATGCAGATTACTAGATAGAAAATTCAAAACATTTAAATAGCCTGGACCCCTACAACCTTTGTGCAATAGCACAACAGTCTAACATTTCTTATTTGGGTATATAAGTTATTATTCTAGATCTTTTTTAGTGCTATAGAAACGTGTGTGCCAGACATATGTGCCTGTGCTTTGCTTTTTTGTTCATAAGCTCAAAGAGCGGTAGTGGATCACTGCCTTATTGTCTTGAGCTTTTTCAACAACATTGGGTGTGAAAAATTAAGGGTGTTTAGAATTATGCTATTTCTAGTGATTTTAGTGTTTTGATTGAGAGGGGAAAATGGTCAATAATTATTTTTTGTCAGAGCAATTATTGTGGAGGTTGGATATGGAGTCTTTATGATGTCCAAGTCATGGAACTTTTGTGGATTGATTTGGCACTCCTTGTATGAATTGAATTGGCTGATTTCAACCTGAACAAAAAAAACTTGGAAATTTATAATGACTGTCTTGATTGTTTTCAGCATGATTGGACCACACTCATCCTTCGATATTTTGCCCTTCCTATTCAGGAGGATGAATCATTTTCTTCTCCTTTTCTATCTTAATAAAATTTATCTTTGAAGTGCACATGCACATAGCAATCTCACCCAACCCCTTGAGAAAATTGTGAAGTATCAACTTTAATCAAGTTTAATCTAAGCTAATGTGTTTGCTAATGGTGAATATTTTTGTATTCAGGCGCAAGATTTATGATGAGTACAATGATGAGGAAGTAGAGCTTACAAAAGAAGAAACCAAACTTGTTCGTAGAGTGCTCAAAGGAAAAGCTCCACATGCTGACTTTGATCCATATGTGGTCTGTAGTTCTCATTGATATCCATGTTCAAATATTTTATACAATTATAATTTTGGATTATCATTTTCCACACATATAATGCTTAACATTATATGCTCAAAATTGATATCTTATGTGTTCATTCAGCCGTATGTTGATTGGTTTAAATGGGAAGATGCAAAGCATCCATTGTCAAATGCACCAGAGCCAAAGAGTCGATTCATCCCCTCAAAATGGGAAGCTAAAAAGGCAAGTCATTTCATATTTTATTGATCCAAGATCGCTGAGGAGATAAATAATTTACGTTCAACTTAGGGTTTATTTGAATGGCCATGATCGTTTTAATGACTTACCATTCTGAATTTTATCTGGAGAGGTTCATTTGTGAAATCATGACATGGTTCCATGCTTCATGTTCTGTGCCTTTTGTTTTATGAATCTACAGGTTCTTGGACTTGTCAGGGCAATTCGCAAAGGATATATAAAGTTTGACAAGCCAAAAGAAGAACCACGTTTCTACATGTTGTGGGGGGACGAAGCTAGCTCATCAGAAAAGACTGGGCACTTGTCTTACATTCCTGCACCAAAACCAAATTTGCCAGGCATGATATTATATCTCTTCTATTTTTCACATTGCTTGAATGAACAGGACTTATTAAACTTGATTTTCTTTTAGGTCATGAGGAGTCATACAATCCTTCTCTAGAGTACATCCCAACACAAGAGGAGATCAATTCTTATCAGTTGATGGATGAGGAAGACCGTCCTAAATTTATCCCTAAAAGGTAACTCAATTCTTGACCTGTTCATTTACATATCTTGTTTATCTTTGAACACCTAGCATCTTAACAATATTTCATCCACTCAGGTTTACATCTTTGAGGAGCATCCCAGCTTATGAGAATGCTGTTAAAGACTCTTTTGAGCGTTGCTTGGATTTATACTTGTGTCCTAGAGTTCGCAAGAAACGTGTAAGTTACCAGTCCAGATTGGAGATTAAAGTTAGTCTGCAAGTTATCCAAAGTTCTACGTCATAAAGCTAATCAGAATCTGGACTCTTGATATTGCAGATTAATATCGATCCTGAATCTTTAAAGCCTAAGCTGCCAAGCCGAAAAGATCTTAGACCTTACCCAGTGACGTGCTATCTTGAGTATAGAGGACACAAGGGTGCAGTTATGTCCATTTCCACTGAAGCTTCAGGACAGTGGATTGCTTCAGGTTTGGATGTTCATCTTCAGCATTTATTGTATTATCCTTCAAACATCAAATTTATCCTTGGATGTGGATCTTATGTTTTCATGCTCTCTGAAAGGCTCTAGTGATGGAACTGTGCGTTTGTGGGAGGTTGAGACTTGTAGATGTATTAAAGTCTGGGAGTTTGGTGAAATTGTCCAATATGTAGCATGGAATCCTTTGCCGGAGCTTCCTATCTTGGCTGTCACTGTGTAAGGCTTATTGCATTTTTCAGTGGGTTTAATTTTTTCAGCCTTTTATCACATATAATTAAAGCAAGCATACTTTGGCAGGGGACAAGATGTATTTCTTTTGAACAGTGGGTTGGGAAATGAAGAAATACAGAGAAAAGTTAAGGAGCTTCTGCAAGTTGAGATACCTACAGCTCCAGAAGATTCTGGTCTGTGTAAAAAATGGCTCATGCATTGTTATTTTATGGCCAACGGGAGTTTTCTTATTTTTTGCCATTTATTGGTTTTTTATAGGCAACAAGGTGTCTGGCTGGAGCTGGCTTCAAGATGATGAACATGAAGGAATCAGGTTAAGGCATTTCAAGGTAATTTTCTTTGCTCATTTTGAACAATGGTGAAATAGACTATTTTACTAGTTTTAATCGAAGATACTTCATTTGAAAACTTTTTTCTTATTCATCCCTCACTTTCTTTTGCTCTTGCAGGCTGTATATTCAGTTGAATGGCATCGTAAAGGAGACTATTTCTCAACTGTGATGCCAGCTGATATCCTTTTCTTTCACTGTCATTTGATTGTAGTTTTGTTTCTAGTTCTATAAAGTATTGTTCCATGCATGAAGTCTACTGGTCTCACTTAACTTTTCTGTGCTCATTTTGGTTACTTGGTTTTCCTTTTATTTATCCTTTTCTGGCTCTTATTCATTCTTATTCTTTGTAAGAAGACAATTTCATGATTGCAGAGGAATGCTTTTTCCTTCATATGCAGTGAGGGATGTGTTGCATTCAGTGCCAATGGTTGGTAGATGAGCTGCATGTTAATGTGGATGATGTTTCTAAACTAAAAAAGCATGCATTTCTCATCTTTTGTAGATTCATTGGGTAGTTTTTATTTCCATTTTTTGACAATCCTTTGATCTTATTATGTCCATGAGCTTAGAATTGCCATTTTGTGTTCTAGTGTTACTAGTCCATGGGGATTTTTTGCATCTTTTTGCCAAAGCAAGGCCATGCTCTGAAGCTCACCCATCTTGTATGCTGTATTCTGGTTTTGTTTTCATTTGATTCCAAGGACTGTTAATCTTCTTGTGAAATTAACACGTGTAATGTGGGAAACTCTATATCGAAAAGTGTGATATTCATTTATCAGAAATAGGTAGGTATGCATGCTCAAGTCACTTTGAGATATCCATGAAATTAGACATGCATACTAATGACATGCAAACAAAAGCACATGTCAGAGCAATTTTACTTAAAGCCAAAAGAAACAAGAATGCCAATTGCCTATGATTTGTAGCCTTGACCAATTAATTACGCGATTCAAAAGCAATTCTTATCCACCAGCTCTCTAAGAAATTTACACAAAGACATCCATTTAAGCTGCATGGACTTCCGGTGTCAGCAGTTTTTCATCCTACACGCTCCATCTTCTTTGTTTCAACAAAGAAGAATGTCCGTGTTTATGATCTGTTGAAGCAAAAGCTGATTAAGAAGCTGGAGACTGGATTACGTGAAGTTTCATCTATTTCAATTCATCCTGCTGGTCTGCTCCTCATTCTTGTTGATAGATTTTCCAAGTCATCATATATATCTCTTTTCCTACAACATTCTTATTCCAGGTTTGACTTCCATGCAGGTGATAACGTTATTGTGGGAAGCAGAGAGGGAAAATTATGTTGGTTTGACATGGACCTTTCATCTAAACCATACAAAGTTCTCAAGTATGAATTCTGATCATATTATTTGGTCAACTAATTTTAAATCAATATGAAATTTTAAAACAAGTGACATATTTCAAGCATTCAGCCAGATGAATCTTGTAGAAAATGTATACATATAAAATCATGTGCTTACTCTTAAATTTGGTGTTTGCCCACCTTTTATGCTTTTATTTCATGTGATGACCATCTTTTCCTGATGTGATTTTCTTTTCATGCCTTATATGATGTGAATTTCTAATTTCTCAGGTGTCATCCCAAAGACATAACCAATGTGGCCTTCCACCGTTCATACCCATTATTTGCATCATGCTCTGATGATTGCACTGCATATGTTTTTCATGGGACAGTTTATTCAGATCTTAATCAGAATCCTCTTATTGTTCCTCTGGAAATTCTCCGTGGGCATGCAAGTTCAAATGGAAGAGGTCAGTGCTTTGTGATACACATGTCACATACACATATGCACACATATTGGCAAGTATGGGGTAGATACATGTCCTATTCCTGAATTAGGATTGGGTTGAAATTTGAGCATATACTACTAGTAGTTACTCTGAGCAAAGCTGGCTGGGGGGGGGGGGGTGCTTGCCTATTCCTCATAAGCACTAGAAGGATATGACTTTGTAATAATAGAACAGTTTTGGCCAAAGCCAGCCATAATTTGTTTTACTAGATCTGAGTTGGGGCAAAAAAATCCATGTTCACTACAGATCTGATACAACTTCACCTCTGTGATGTTCAACTTATTTTGATTCTCATAATCATCACTCCACATCTTCATTGGATGGTTGGACAGACATAACACGAAGTACTGATCCATTTTGGCTATTAATACTCTCCTCTCTTCACATAATGATACAAGTTATCAAATTGATTCTCATTTATTGCTAGAAGTGATAGTATGGGGCTGCATTGTGGTTAAACTTTCTGTTTCCCGTGTAGTATTTGTAGCATGTCATATTGTATATGTGGTAATGCATTTACATAACAGTCAAAAGAACCCTCCCAACATCAACTGTTGAGATGAAACTGACACAGTTGCAATTGATTCTGGATTGTATTGTAGGAGTATTGGACTGCAAGTTCCACCCACGGCAACCTTGGTTATTCACTGCTGGTGCTGATTCTTTGATAAAACTTTATTGTCACTAGATGATGCAAAAAGAAGAATGTATTATTTCAGGCCAGTTTGAGAAAGATTGCAAGCCAAATGACGTAGGGATTAATGAAGCTGGAGCTGTATTGTGTGGTAGAAATTACAGTCCAGGCATTACAAATAGGTTCAGCTACTGATATTCCATCATTTAGTGTTGCATGTGGTATTCGCACAGGCCTTGATTATAATTTTGACGGTGACAGAAAATTTACTCTTATTATCATTTAAATCCAATCTTGATTCTCTTCGTTTTGGTGCCTGGGAATTACTTTTGTTCAATTAATTGAGTCATTCAATTCTTGATAGTAGCTTCAATTAACCAATGAAATAAAGCAACGGTGGGAAGAGATACTGCCTGGAAACATGACAGAGATGGCTTGGATATGGAACTGATTCAAATAGGTATTCTAAGCTTCCTATTCTGGAGTCTGTTCTATGCTTTTATTCCAGCTCAATTTTTAGAACAGCATCCGTAGACCATTTGCCAATGACTATCTGATGATCTGACTGCTGGCCACTGCAAGTTTCCATTGTGGCTATAAAACTATGGCTGGCTGCCACTTCGCATCACAAAAAAGAGTTACAAGACTCGAAAGATCTTTTCGGAGCATGTTCTTAAGAAAATATAAACTTGGGTGAAGTTTAAAATATGATTCATTGTTCTTTAACATGTTAGAATTTGATGGTTTATAATAGCCTAAGCAATTTCTATTTTTATAGTGTACTAGATAGGTTGCATGTGCGATGGGTTATTTTTGGAAACTCGTGTTACTTTTAATTGTAAGATAATTTTAAAAAAATGTTTTTTTAAATATGTATTCAAGATTTGGTAGCATTAAAAGGTATATAATTTGGTTTTCAAGTAACAAATAAGTAACATGAAAAAAACTTAATTAAATTGTCTCGAATTTCATATAAGAATTAAATTGTAAAATGTAAAGAGACATCAATTTAACATAGAAATTTTTCTAGCAACTCAAAACAAAAAGTGACATGATAAACAAAAAAAAATATGAAAGCCCAACTTTGAGTAAGAAGTGAAGTCCCAACTACTGTTAGCAGGTAAAGAATAACAAATGTTTGTCACCTCTTTGTTATTGCAACTGCAAGGATTTTAATAACTTAGTTAAGTGTCTGCAAAAATATTTTATATGTCTGGACCTAATGTATAAAATGAGTATGATACATACCTCAAACACTCATTTTAGAAGATAAATTTCCCCCCTAAGAAAAAGCAACTTAAAAACACCTAAAGTCTTTGAACTTTCTTGATCAAGCATTGACTAAAAAACTCTTAAATGTAAATTAAAAAACCTATGCACGCATCTAATTAAACAATCCAATAACCATTGTGTAAAGTAATGAAAAAATCCATCAACAATAAACAAAAATGAAATTGAGAAAACCAAACGAAAAATGAAGATCAAGATTTCTTACATCGCAACACCAGTAATTTACGTGGTTATGTTTAATAAATTCCTTTATGAAAATAAATTTATAATAGAAAAACATATAATATTTGTAATAGAAAACGATACACATAAAAATTATTGAACAATAATTATAAAAAACAAAACAATGCAAGGCTGCACATAACACATAAAATTTATTGAACAATAATTAAAACAAAACAGTGCAAAGCTGTATATATGAAAAATCTTATAAAAAAATCAATATTAAAAAAAAATATTTAATCTATATAAAATTAAGAAAAAACCACAGATAAATCATACATACCTAAAAATAAACCAAAAATTTATTCAAAACAATATACATAAATGATGCATTATTTTTTAAAAAACTAAAAAATTAAAAAATATATATATAAAAATACCAGGTCAAGCGCTTGCGAGCTTGGTAAGCTAGGCAATTGGACACCATGATTTTCTAGGAGAAGAGAGAGGAGAGAGGGAGGGAGGGAAAAACCCCCGGTCGGAGCTCCTCCGTGGTCTGCGGCACATGCGCTTTGCCATTATGCCTGGGGTAGCGAGGCGCATCGAACGCCGCCTCTTACGGCGACACTCAATTCTGTTTTGTGACCGCACGCGCCACTCGAATGGCATGGGCAGCGCCCACCCACGGGCACGGGCTTGTGCTTAGTATGCGTCAACCATTTCTGAATATAAATAATAATTTATATACATATAAATACCCAATTACCCTTAACCCAACATGATATTTACAATAAAACCATATGGAAACGATAAAAACACCCCTACATGCAGCCTTGTTTTTGTTGAAACCCAAGGGTAATTTTGTATTTAAATTGTTTTAATAAAAGGAAAAAACAGAAAAGCCCCTCAACACATGCATATTTTCTCCCCCTTCAATGGCATAATTATATCTTCACTATTTTATTTTAAAAAAAAAAGACAAAAGAAGCTCTCAACCTAAAGGTTAAAATTTTATGCCATGAAAGACAAATCAATATCTATATTGTAACCCAAAAAACCCGAACGGATTATTTTGTCCTTAATTATTCTTTCAATGCCAAATGTATCACATGAAAAAGACAATTCTACCCTCAACTGCATGCTTAGCAAGTTTCTTTAGCAAAGATAATTTCGTCATTACACTACTCCAATCCACAATAATCTATATATAGAAAGAGAGTGAAATGAACACTGGTTTTTAGTTTTTGTTATAATATTAAATCATCTTTATTCAATTTTAATTTAATGACTTAGATTAAATTCAAGACAAAACATGACATGAAAGAACATTAAAGAATCAGACTGTCAACAAATTCATTAGTCACCAGAGCCTTGTTGACATGTTTTCTTCCCCTTCCTGCTCATTCATTAAACTTGACAAAGCTTTTCGACCTTGAGAGCAGCTCAAATTTGCAAGGAAGTGGTAGAACCCTAAATTACAACCCCAGTTTTAAAAGAAGCTCCTTCCATCTTGGCGTGACTTCCTCAAAAATGTAAGTTAAAGGAGAAACTAAAACACCGCTGCCTCCAATCTACATCAAAATATGTACAAGAAGCCATGTTAACCCATTCCTGATAGGATGGGATTCAGATAATAAATCTAGCCATGGTTTAAATGCATGCAACAGAGGTAATGATGTAGAGTTCACAGAGTGATATTACGACATTGTCACATACACATAATAGAATTCAAGCCAATATAGAAGGGTTCTGGAGACCTGTCATGTCCACACCAAACCAAAAGTTTGTCGTGTCTGGATTGCCAAGTTAAATTATGCAGAGCCATCATTGATATATAAGTTATCTAGAGACTGAGGGATGTAGTGTTCAATGAGACCAAAGATTACCACTCCGCCGACCCAAACCCCTCCTGATTAGATTTACGGCAACTAACAGTGAGAGTAAGAATAAACAGAATATCAAGTGCACTCTTCTCAGCAGTGTATATGGATCCAGTTTGTGTATCACGGCATCCTGCTTCTATTAGTCTATTATGGTTAGACAACTCACCTCTCTCAGCTGCTGCACAGACTTGTATAATGCTTTCTTTGGAACACATATCACTATAGCATAGTAATCAGGGGTAACCTTTCCATTACGTTTGCAGAAAACTGGACTTATAGTAGGTCCCTGTAATAAAAAGAATACACATGAGCTTCCAAGTTGAAAAACCTGAGGGGGTAGATAGGTGGTTAGCATCTCAGCATTCTCGGCCTCATGAGGCTTTGGTCTTTGATTTTTCCCGTTTTGGTAGTGTGAGTTTCGTCAAGCAAAAATACCGGATATGCTAGTCATTAATTGGATCTTAAACTAAAGACAGAGGGCTCGAGAAACTTCTCTTCTGTCTCAAACCTCACCTCCAATCCGGACAAAGATGGTTGGCTGCACACTCGTCCAGCCACTTCCTCTGCACTACTTCCTCTCATGTGCGCAGTCACCTGCCATGAGATGAGAAAGTGTTAAAACAACAGAACCTGAACAGGGAAGAGAATAAGGTGGGAGAGTGAAGATTGAGAAAGATGATAACCACACCGTGAACTGATCAACCGCCCTCAAATGAGCCTCAAACCTTTCTAGAATCTCTTTTGTTCTGCACCTCACGTCCTTTTGTTCAACCAATGATTTTCTCCTAGCAACAAGAACGGCCTGAAGAATGTATGAATTTTAAGGTAAGACAAAATGTATTAAAGGCAGAATGTAAAACCAGTTATTTAAACAGGTTATAAACAAAAATGAAGAAAAGAAAAGAAAAAAGAAACCCTCTACTGAGCTACAATCAATGCACCTTGATCGCATACCTGGCTCTCCAACAAAACTCCACCTTCAATTTCTTTCAAGTTGTTTTCTTTCAGTGTTGTTCCACTGCTCACAAGGTCCAAAATAGCATCAGCTATCCCCATCTGCAATAATAGAAAAACGATAGTCTCAGTAGATACATGTGTATGGCCAGACTATAAAATTCACATAATTATCATTGCTCAAGAGGTGGAAGTCGCAAGTGAATAGAGCAGAAGTGCAGCTCATTAAGACTATTGTTAATGATAATTAAAATTTTCCAGATTAAGAACACTTGACCTCATTGCAGCCCCACTTGGCTTAAAATATCTCTAACCAAGAGGATGTCAAAACGTGAAAAGTTGGATGGAAATTAATATGCTAGTCACTGAATATTCATAGCATGTCAACAAGGTCAGATCTTTAACTTTTGACTCATGCAAATAATCCAATGAAAAACAAATAAATACTGTGATGCACCATTTCGAAGAAAAAAGAGGATAAAGAGAAGACGGGGAAGGGAGAAAGACATGTAATCTCCATGTAAACGTGGGGATACAGAGCATCATCATCCAAGATAAGAAACTCTTAAACCAAGAAGCAAGAGACACAGCTGGAGAAGTGCAGCTCAACAGGATCAAGTCATGTAATCTTTTCTAGATTAAGAACTGAAATCTTGACCTTATCAACTCCTTTTTTCCTGACTAAACCACCAGGACTAAAACATTAACCATGACAATGTCTAAATGTTGAAAATTGAAATGAAATATTCTCACTGCACTGAAATCACAGGTCAATGGATTTTCATGGTTAGTGAAGACAGTCGAATTCTGTAAAGTTATTTACTGATTTGTTAATAGTTTAATGAGAAAAATCAAACGGAAAGACGATGTCATATAAAAGAAAAGTTGAGCATGTCTCATAATTTGTTTCTGCTGGAAAAAAAGAAGATTGATAAATATGAAATGATGAACTGGGGGATCAAGTAACAACTGTATGTCTACTGCAGCCTGCTGAGTTGTGGTGAAATAAATCAAAACTATCTTCCAAGAACCTCATTCACGAGGCAAGAATTCGGTGGGCCAAGAAAAAAACAGGATTCTTCCCTGTTTCTCTTTGCATCAATGCACCAGACTAGAAAGAAAGTTGGACTTTCGAAATTCTCTTTCTAATCTGTGCAAAGATAAAGTTTATTATAAAACACCAAATAGTTAAGTCCTGTAAAAAGAATCAAAATAGACAAGGATAAAAACTAAGCAAAAGAAAAGAAACCTAACAAAAAAAGGGGCTGGGGCACTTTCTAATCGGTGAAAAGATTATGTTCATTATAAATTCAAAATAGTTGTCCCGTAAACGCAAAAGAAAAGAAGTCCAACGAAAAAAGAAGCAGAGAAAGGGCCGGTGTCATGAAGCTAAATCTTCAATATGTAATGGTAGTAAATATATGACATACAATAACTATATAAATAAGCTTAGTTACTGGCAACATTCTATTGGCTTTTCATTCAGGCTTACCTGAAATATCAAATCATTCAAAACAATATTAGACAAGGAAAAAAGTGATTCACTTATGTTAAAGAATCGATTCTCACCGCAGGAGCAGCTTCCAGTGCTCCATCAGCAGTTGAAAATGTCACATTCACGAACCCATTATCCTTCATAAATTTAGGACCAAGCTGTACATAAAGGCAAAAGAGAATTAAATTCAAATGGTTCCCCAAAGGCAAATGCAAGAGAAAATGTTCCCAGAAAGCATTCATCAGGGTATGTTATAATAAAGTTATTATACGTGAGTGAAGCCAGTAGATATTCGTAGAGGTTTCGAAGCTGTCCATTGAGGCATTTGTGATAGCTCTCTCAGTGAATTTATACTTTCAAATATCCCATGATTAGGAATCTGAAAGGGAAAAAAAAATGAAATGTTATGGACGGTGAAACTATGTGCAAATCAGCTTCAAAGGTTGAAGTTGACTTCAAGTAGAAAAAGGGAAAATTTACTGCAAGGGATAAACGGCAGTCCCCGTATCCAAGAGCATCATGAACAATGATAAGATCTTCATTTCCCTGACAAGGAGTTTTAGATTGAATAATAAGTTTCCAATGTAAATGCACTCTTTTGTGATAGAAAGAAACAGAAACAAGCTTGGAAAGGAAATGATGCAAACCAATGCTCGATCCTAAGCTTGGGAATTTAGCTTGCAGTAAGAGTTTATGGCCTTCTAAAGCCTGTGTATACTGAGTATTTTGCAAGGTACAAGAATTCAGTTGTCTTTGTATTGTAGGGAACCCTTTATTTAGTTGAGATTTGTTCAATTAGAAATCATCATTAACAACAGCAACACTCGAGAACCCTTGATAATTGAGATTCGACCATTAGCAACAGTAGCAGCATTTACCATGTTCCAGCTATTCACAATTTAGGAAAGGAAAAACGAAGGGAGATAATGTATCACCAGTTTAAACATGCATCTATTGCATTTTAACCTTACTTCTAAAGATGGAAATGCTTTAAGAATCGAACAAGAACATGTGCCAACGGTTTCCTACACTGAATCTCAATGCCAACATTTCAAAAACACATAAAATCAGTTGTCTCTATGAGGTCGAAGCTAAAAAGGGGAGAAGAAGATTCAATGTGTTCTAATAAATGAACATTAATTAATCACTAAAAGATCCAATGAGTAATATCCTTTGTATGTTTTAATTAATACACAAAAGGGGTGAGTAACTTCTCCAGCTTGGATCTCATAGACATCAATGAATAGACATAAATCCCAAGTACAAAAAAGATAGCCAAATAACATCCACAGTACACTATAGTTAGTCCTTAATTCTGCTTACCAGTCCATATTCACTGAAAGTATCAAAACCCACAATTCCAAGGTCCAGATCTCCTGACAACAACTTTCTTACAATGTCTTTGGGTCGTTGAAACCACACTTCCAAGTTGGAAAGCTGTACAAGAGTCAAGAGTAGTTGCAGTAGTAATAATGTAAACAAAAAACTATTACAAATGCCTGTTTATCGTATATAGTATCGATCAAATTAACATCTCGAGAGAGATTAGAAACCTGAGGAATTTCTGCAACGTATTGTCGAGGGTTGACTTGCTTCACCAACAACTGACAATCCTAAACCCAACAATAATCAAGACAGACTTCATTTATATATGTGGGGACAAAACAGAAAATTGAAAGAGACAGACAGTACCATGCACTGATGTAGAATGCAGTAACATTACCTTGAGGAGATCGAGAGTATCGGCAGCCATGCGTCCTTTGCTAGGCAAACCGAAACGAATCACTTTTCTTTCAGACAGTACACTAGTACTAGTCTCATTTTTCTCAATAACAGCAACAGATTGCTGCTGCTGGGGCAAGCGGCAAGCAATGCTGCTGCTCCAAGTGGCATGTGGCCATCGTCTTTGAGAGCAAGGGACATGAAAACATGGAGGGAGAGAAAGGGAGGAAGAGAGAGGAGAGGAGCATTGTTGGAAGTTTGGCAAGTGAAGTCGCAGAGACATCTCTATTGAGTGTGGGACTGAGCGAAGAGAGAAAGAGAGAGATGAGGCAGCAGGGAAGAAGATGGATATGCTGTAATTGATTCTCTTGGCTTTCTGCTGTTTTGTCAGCTACACTCCTGGTCGGAAAATGAACTATTTACGGTGATAACCACGTGCTTCAAAACACATTGTCCTTTGGAGAACTTCAAATGATAAAGCTCACCACCACAGCACCACTACTGCTTACTGCTTATTTTATCATGATAACTTTAGCATCAAATTATTAAAAGGATAATAATTTTGATTTGACGTGCTATTAGTTCTATAAAATTAATAAAAACTTTAAATGCATCAGTAAAATAATATAACAAAAGACACATTTTAATGATTATTGGAATAGTAAAATGAACTTTTCTTCCTTCTTGAAAATTCAGCAAAACTTGCAACTGGGGGTAAATTTATCCTTTCTAGAAGATTCATTGGCCATTGCAAAATTAATTGGGATAAATTTGTTAACAATTTGTTTTACGCCGTGAAATGATTTTATTTTCTTTAAAAACAAAAAAAAAAATTTGAGCTTTTCTATCTTTTCAATATTATTTGCACAATAAAATAATACTTATACCCTTAAAAGAAGAAAAAAAAAAGACACTCAAGGGCTTTTTAGACCTTTTATTTGTTTCGGAACAATAAAATAACTTTTTTACCATTGAAAAAAAAAATGAATAAACTTGAGTTTATGGGTGTTTTTATCTTTTTATTTTGGTTTATTTGTAGTTTTCATGTTCTAGTTGTCAATTTAGTCATTTGATAAAGATGAAAATTAAGGTCTTGAGTGAACATTGCGACTATGCTTTGGATGATGTAAATAACGTCGTTCGATGGTCAAACACCGCCTTTCAAGACGGTATTAGCTTCATCTCGATGGTGCCTCCATGATTGGATGACGTGTGTGGTTGTTGAATCTCTGGTTTGAAGCCTACGATCTTTTTTTCCATTTCCCCCATACTTCTTGATTTTCGCGCTAGCCCTTCAAATTTTCAAAGAAACCCTTTAATTTGTATTTTTTCCCCTTCAAATTTACTTCTTATTCTTTTTATTTTTATTTGTTTTATTTCGAATAATTTCTTAAATTGAATTTTTTTTTTGTTTCACCCCCTTTAAACTTTTTTTTATATGTCAAACTTAATCATCATTTTTTTATTGTTTTTTTTATTTGAGAACGTTTTTTAAATTGAATTTCTTTTACAATTTCTTTGGTTTTTTAGTTTTTTTTTAATCAATTTTAATACTTATTTATTTTTTTATTGTTGTTTTTTCTGCATTAGAAATTTTAAGGTATGCCAATATATGTGTAATCCTACCACTGCACACTGACAGAGTTGTAAAAGAGTTTTAAGGTATTTTAAAGAAACAGTTAACCAAGGCCTTTTCTTTTTCCTTCTACAACAACACAGTTGCAAGCATTTTCTGATGCAGACTGGACAAACACAAAAGATGACAGACAAAGTACAGGAGGAGGAGGAGGAGGAGGAGGAGGAGGAGGAGGGAGGAGGAGGTTATGTGGTGTTTCTAGGTAAGAACTTGATTTTATGGTCTGCTAAAAAACAACCAACAATACCTAGATCATTCACTAATGTAGAAATTTTAAATACAAAAATAATTATGTAGTTTCGAATAATGATATATCAATATTTTATTTTATTTAATAGTTTAAAAACTCATTGTATTTAAAAACTCACTTTCTTATTTCCAGGCACCTTACCCCCTTGCACGATTTAACATCAATAAATTAATTAAAATATATATTTTTGTTTTTTTTAAATCCAAGCATGGAAAATATCTTTATTATTTTAAAAATATTCACCACTCATTACTTTTGAGTCAAATATATTAATTGAAAATCAAATATGATATTTTCTTATATAATTTAGAAAAATAAAAATTATATCAATTTTAATATATAATTATTAATTAATATAGCAACTCAATTTAAATAAAAAAAAATTAAGAATAACAATAGTTCTCAAATACAAAGTTATTTTCAAAAACAAATTACTTAAGAATTACAAATTGAGAAGCTTTTAAGACTTGATATGAGAGTCAACATGATTCAATGTTCGGATTGTGAGTAATATAAATTAATTCAATGTATTTTAATTTTTTTAAAAAATTTATTTTGATTTAAAAAAAAACTTAAAATAATATTATTTTAATCTAGATTTAGGTAGTGTTTAACATTATAATAATAACTGTTTTTCAAAGTATTTCTCACTTGAAAATATATTAAAATAATATTTTTATTTTTATTTTTTAAAATTTACTTTTAATATTCATCTAAATAATTCAAAAATACAATAAAAAATATTTTTTTAAAAATGAAATAATCTTTCTGCTCTCAGAAGAATGAAGACGGATAGTTAGGAACCAATACAAGCTTGTCACGTAAGCAAAGTCATGAGTTAATTAAGGTTATATAGTCAAGCCAATGTCCTTGTCTTTTCATGTCCCTCTGTTTCCATCGTCCCTGTTACCCCTCTCTCTCCCCCCCTTCCTCTCCTCAATTGAATTGAATGGAAACGACGAAGCGCTTGATAGGCATATTGAGACCAAAATTAAAGCAAGGATTGTTACTATGGCTTGAAGGTTTCAGGGAAGCTTGCTGTCTTCACAGAGTTGTTTTTCTCTGCTCCAGGTTCTTCGCTCCCCCCTCCCCTAAATAAATCAATGAATCAAGTTTATATTTTTCCTTTTCTTTTCTTTTCTTTTTTTGAAATCTTGTGGTGGCAGGTCAAGAATGCTGTTGGTTCGAACTGGGCAGTGTTTTCTTTTGAATGGTTTTATTTTCTTAGGAAGGTAAAACTGACTCTCTCTTTGTATATATAATGTTTTTTATGGTTTCTGGATTGTTTATAGGCTGTGCTGTTATCTGGGTATTAGTCAGTTTAGAGAAAAAGTCAAGAACCTGATGAAGCATGCAAAATTCACGTTCTATTGGTTTATTGAATTAAGAAAGGCTGAAAACAGTTCATCATTAGTTATTTGATTATATGAATATTTGAGTCTTCATTTCCCTGCAGCATACTTGTTTTAAAATCAGTGGTCATCCCAACATTACTATGGATATTACCTAATCAATGCTCAGAAGTTTCTTCTCAAGGACCGTGCTCGTTTGACAGTGTTTCAAAACTATACTCGTCTTTGCGCCTTGGACTCGTACAACTCTTTTATGTAAGTTTTCTGTGCTTGTCATCTTCACAGCTCCAGGCTTTCTCGCATTTGCAAGTTCCTTAAAATATCCTCTTGCTGTTGTTTCTGGGATGCATGGATAGTTTTTCATTAATTAAGGAATTGGGTTAATTTATATGGTTTTGTTACATGTCTTGTAAAACAGCATGGTTCAGAGCCATTTGCAATCTCGACCTTTAGGATTCTATTTATAGTCGATATGATTAAACAATATGGTCATTTTATCCTTCACCGCCATTCTTATGCCAGTATAATCAATGGTTTCTTGAATTATAGGCGCAGAGTGAACAAATTTACATACGTGCATGTGCGAATTTGCATGTGTGTGTTGGTGCACAAATATGTTCTTGTCAGATATCTATTAATTGTTACCAAGGTTAATTTCCTTACCCACTCACTATGTGCAGGTGTTCTGGTTCTATCCGCTGTACATATTTAGCTTCATTCTGAGCACAATTTGGTATTGTTCTCTCATTCTATATGCCTATTCTGTTGATGCGTTCTGTACTTAATATTTCCTTGATTGGTTTGGCCAGTTTATGGTGTCTGTGAGTTGGATGGGGTTTTTTTGGCACCATCTTCTTTATAAGGTTATGAGTATCTGTGTTTTTTAGGTACTAGATTACATTATGCTTCTGTGGCTTGTCAATTACAATACCAAGGCTATCTTAAGATGCATTAGTTTAGAGTGGAATTTGCAATTTCCATACTTATACAAGTAGAGTTATCTTCATCTAGTTTGCACTATACAATCAGCATCTCTTTCTCTCTGAAGTTTCTTCTCCTCTCTCTTTGTTTTATTTACAGCCTTTTTCCGTTATCCATGTTTCTTTTTCACCATTCTATTTTATTGTAGAGTTTAAACTTCTCATGCTCCCTTAACTTTGCTTGCTATATCTTCCTGTATGCCCTGTGCACGACCCATATAAATGGAGAACAGTGTATGAACAAATAGTTGAAATCTTATCAAATTAATTAGAAAGTTTGAGCATATGATTTTGATGCATGACAGCTTTGGAGGTTTTTCTGGATCTGAATTTCCTTTAAACAATCTGGAAATACAGACATACCCTTGTCTACAGAAAAACATTAATCTTGCTTCCTATGTGGTCTGCATCAGATTTACTATACACTTTGAAAATTGTATTACAAGTGTTTTAGTACATATCCTGACAAAATTTTCAAAGTTTATCCACAAATGTTTTCAACTAATTTCTTAATCAAGGTACAATGATATTGCTAAGTATGGTTTTGCGGCAATGGGAAAAAACGGGCATGATATACTGGAACCCTCAAGTCAGAATGAGGTCAAGACCACAGAAAATACAGCCTTGAAGGACAAGCCTGCAGGTCTAGGAGGGTAGGATTCCAACCTGTAAATATTTTGTTTCTAAAATGGACTCTTTGCTCCTCATTGCTTGCATTTCTGTGCCTCAAATAAACAATCTTATTCGACAATGAACATGCATGGCTCACTTTTGCTTTATATTTTTTTGTGCAGGGTTATGATTGGAATTGGAGAGCAAGTGTATTCTATACTTCTTTTGACCTTCTTTTTTCTAGAGGTAGACAATGCCTTTGCATATGAATAGATAGATACTATGGCATCCTTCTTCTTCTTCTTTTGTTAATATTTTACCTCCATTTTTATCCTATTCAAGTTTCTCGCAGCAACTTATTTTTTGTTTAAGCAATTTATCAGCTGATATGTGTTTGATTTGGAATTAATAAGGCTTCACTTTTCTGTGTCTCCGCTTTTTATTTAATTCTCATACCTGAAAATTACATGCAGGTTTATGCAACGGGATTTATACCACATATAGGAAAGGCACTCAATTTTGTACTCCTTTCATGGATGTATGCTTACTACTGTTTCGAGTAAGTGAGGAATGTACATCTGCTATTTGGTGTCTTATTATTGACTGGGTAATTACTAATTGTGCATTTAACTTTCTTAGGTACAAATGGAATTTATCTGAAGTGGCTCTGGACAGAAGGCTAGATTTCTTTGAATCTAACTGGGCCTTTTTTGCTGGTTTTGGTAATATATTATTTCAACTGGAGTTGATGCCACTTAGGGTTTAGCCAATTATTTTACCAGGAAAATTATAATGTTTAAGGTTGTATTAACTTTGAGATTCCATGCTCCTCTGCTGCTTATTATTAAGTGATACTGGCTTGATAAAATCCACACGTGGTTCTACGTGGAACCTGTAATACACTCTATACATAGCAGGTTAATGTTCTGTTGCCTAATGGTGGTGATTTCTTCCTTGTCTTTCCAGGAAGCCCTTGTGTTTTGGCTATTTTCTTCTTCTCTCCTCTTGTGAGCTATGGTGTTATGGCCATTCTTTTTCCTCTGGTACATAGTTTTATTCCTTTTTTTCTGCTCAATTTTCCAATTCCTCAAAAGCACATGCTTCCATTTTGCTAGGTTTTACTGTAGTAACGGAGATATCCTGCAGTTTGTTTTGGCTGCGACAGGTTCAGGGGCTGAGCAACTTATTTTTTCACAAAGAAGAAAATGGAAAGGTGTGGGATTGGGAAGGCTTCCAATATTTTATGCAGCGGATACATTATCGTAAGATTCCTCTTTGCTGAGTTATTTTCCTACTGAAAAGAAATAGCATTTGGATGTGCTTACATTGTCTAGGGTATTAATGTTGACAGCATTTGTTATTATCAGAATTATGAACTCTTGGACTCGTCCTCTCATCAGCCTACTATAATTGCTGGGCTTGAGTTATTGGTAAACTTCTGAATGAGCCTCTGTAATGGAGGGGAGCTTCAGGAGTGCTGCTCGTTAGAATGTGACAAAGCACTCAGCTTATCAATATTTTGCTCAAGCTTGATTTTGAAATTATACTAGCCTTGAAGTTGTGTTTTCGGGATCATTCTTCCCATGGCCAGAGATGGATAAAATTTAAATCTGCAAATGGATATTGATCCACCATAACATACTGGTTGTAGTACAAGAGATTGACTTCTGTCTTCCTGCTTGTCTTTATGATTTTGGTTATGTATTTCCTTTTCCCATCTCGTTCCCCATTTGCTGTGGATTTAGGTCTTGGGCCTCTTCTTCCAAATTTTATAAATCCTTTTCAGATGAAAAACTGGCTTCATTTCCGCTTATCTTGGTAGGCTGCTTTCTTCTGTAGGATGCGGGTTTTATCTCTCTTGCCCTTGGATACTCGAGATCAGATGGGAGACAATAAGGCACTCTAAGAAGTTCTGGCATAATTCTTCCACAATGTGGCAGTTCTTCTATGATGTGACAGCAGTAAGTTCATTCTATTTTATCAAATTTAAGATCCTTTAAGCATGTCGAATAGTGGTGTGATTCAACACGATTTATGATGTTCTTGTGGAACAGAAATATTGTAAATCAACGTTTACAGAAATCAACTGAATGACTGGAGGACTCTTACGGCATCATAGTTAAGAGGGATCATATTATATCTTTTGTGGGTAGGAGGAAGCTGTTGTTACTATATCTATAGCATTTTTATCGACTCCGGTTGGCAAATATGTACAGTTCATGGATCATTATTAATTACTCTAATTCCTGTATAACTTTGATGTTCGATTTTCAGAAATTATTAAGACTGCAACTGTAAACAGTACACATTCAAGAATATTTCGTTGATAATTGAAGTATTTGTACTGAGTTGTCAAACTCTCTTTATTTATTTCATTACCGATTTCTCCTCTGTAAAATAGGCATGATTAATTGACTATCATACATACATTTTTTTCCTTCTCAATTGTTGTTTGCAGTGAATTTTCAGTAGACCTTTGAGTTGCAGAATTAGTAGTATAGAATCTATATACATCTTAACATTAAAAAAGAAAGCCAAAAACTACTACAGCTGACAATCATCATATTGTTGTTTTGCTTCTCATGCTTCCCACTCATTAAACCAATCATCATTTTCAAAACCATGCTGATAGGCTTCATCATTCTCCATCCAGTTACGTAAATTCTCCATCCAGTCACTTGAATCTTTTGGTAGTGGTGGCATCTCAAAGCTGGTGGAAGCTGCATCCTTGTCATTATTACCAACAGTTTCCACAACGTTGATGTTTGTATCCATGACCTCTGCTGGCCATGCAGTTGCACCAGCAGCACTGCTAGGAACGGATGGTCCATCCATCTCAAATTCCATATCAACATGATCTTGAATTGCCTCTACCTTATCCCTCTGCATGCATAACTTTATTTTCTCTTTCAAATCAAACAACCTAGACTCTAAAGTGTTAACTGTGTCCCTCAAAGCATCATCAGATAACCCATCAACATGATCGGACCACTTGACAATGAGCTCTTTATTAACCTTCTTCTTCATCACCTTCCGTTTCTTGACTTCAAGCTTCTTCTTTTTATCATGCAAATAACCCAAGAGGCTGCTCTCGTATTTCTTTCTATCACCGAGTCCTTTGTAGGACATGATTGCATCCTTGACCTCCACAGCACCCTCTGGCCATGTCTGGACGGTGCTGTCAGGACCAAAACAGACCATGCAAATCTTGACATCACACAGTGTCTGAAGCTCGTGAGCTTTCTTCTTCAAGGTTTTCGTTCGCTTGGAGAAGCTCATAGCATGGCTTGCTTGGTCTCTATTCAGGATCTTCTTCCTCTGGTGATTCGGCATTCGAGTTGTTCCAATCTCTGCCATTGATTGAATTAGAGAGACCACAGAGCAAGATCCGTCAAGACAGAACACTATTGTTTTGTCTTTGTGCTATATAAATAGAGCAATGAATCACCAACGGTCGGGACTACTGAGAGGGAAATCTTTCCCTGTTTACTTCGGAAGCTAGCAATTTAAAAGGAAGGCTTGATTTCTCTGTTTCCTAAAGATACAAGGATTTATTAAGCAGCAACTTACTAGTTGTTTAAGCAATTTATGAGCTGACATGTAAATAAAAAAATAAATTAAAAGAATAAGGACCAAATTAAACAAAAAAAACAGACACCCTTTTTCATTTTGGCATGTAAGACTTCACTTTGGTACTTGAACATTTGGTCTTTTTACACTTTTCGCTTTAGTATTAAAAATTGTTTTTTAATTACAGGGCGTGGAGGTTATTACCACGTCAATTACTGGTTCTTCATTCCACCACGTGTGGAAAATGCTTTTGTGTGAGCCGTCACCGTTTCTTACATGCAAGCTGTCACTTCAGGACGTGGCGACCCTGTTGCTGCCACCCGGGTGGCTACGACGCTTACGGTGGCTTTAATGATAGCCAGTTTGGTACAGTAACATATTATTTTTTATTTTAAAATAAAATTTTAATTTTTATATTAACATATTAATATTAAAATGATTTGAAAATAAAAAAAAAATTATATAAAAAAACACTTGTAAAAAAAAAAACTAACTTATTTTAAAAACAGCCACGTCAATTACTCGCCAGGAGTAGTGTATATATATATATATACTACCCCCATTATCATGGGAATGAATATTAATTTGTACCCTTCACCTAGATTTTGGAGTTTTTTTTTTAATAACACGTGCAATATAAAAAAATTAGCAAGCTAGCATAATGATTTATTTGCAAAAAGTGAAGTTTGTTTTTTTTTTATTCTTGTATATAAATAAATTATATTTGCATGATGTATTTATAGAAATGAAAATTATTTGTTCTTAGCAAATGTAATTAAGCTTTAGGATAAAATAAATATAAATATATAATATAAAAGCCAATTTTTTTTTTCAATGGGAATAAGATTAACTTTTTATTTTAGTATTAATTAGAATTAACAATTCTTTTTAATTTATTTTATCCAATATAAACAACATTTATTTTTATTTTCCAATTAAAAAGAAATCACGGTAAAAATAAAATACATTTATAACATTAATGTTTTATTTTTTTATATTAAAAATTAACTTAAAATCCTATCCACGGGAATCGCTAGTTATAAGACTAGTATTGTACTAAAAAACTTAAAGTATTTTAACATAATATTAGCCATAATTATTAAACTTGACTTAATAAATTAATTTAAAAAATCCTGAATACAAAGTTTGATATGAGTTGAATTTCTAATTAAACCAGTTAAATTGAATAAAATTTTGATTTAGCTAAACATATGCTTAGTAATTTGATTGTGTTGAGAATGAAACCAAGAAAAAATGATCAAAGTGTGAATTGTCAATGTCGTTGTCAAGAAATTAGTGAGATTTACAAAATTTGGCGGATGCAAAGTCCCCAAACACAGAGGACTCCAATGATTTCACGTGAAGGGCGTGGGTTTAAATTAATTTCAGCACAACGAGGTTGTCTTATAAATACAAGACGGAGCACGACACATCACATGATTACCAAAACAAATCAATCAGGAATACTCATCACGATCATAGATACAAAAACCGACAAGAGATAAGGTTCCGGTAATGAATAATCAACCCTTCATATATATTTTTTAAAATAATGAAAATTACTTTGTTTTTATAAAAAGAAAAAGACATTTAGAAAAAAAATAAAAACAAATGAACTGAGTTTTTAAGAAATTCTCTTGATATCGACTCCATCGAGTTTAGACTGAATTTAATCAAGTTAGCTAAATCATTACAAACTCAATCAGATTTAATCTTAACTAGTTAATATTTTATTTGATTGACTAAAAGATTAGTTTGAATTAAGTTTTAAATCCTAAAATTTTCGGATTAATATGTTAGACAACGTCGAGTATAACATTGATGTCTCTGTCTGGTTAACTTTTTTAACATGATTTTTTATCTTATAATTGAATTGAACTAAAATTTTAAAGAAAAATTTTGAAGGCTTTTCTTATTTAGTGTTGAAATCTTGTACCAATCAAATATAAAAAAAAACTTTCAAATAAAACCAAAAAACCATCATTATTCAAGATTTACAATGTTTTTTTAACTGGTTTAAGATTCTCTTTTTTATTTGGTAAAGAACTCCTTTATTGTTTTTTAGTTTATCCATGGTGTTTTTACTAATATAAATATAAATAGAATTATTTAACTTATATTTATATAAATTACTTGAAAATAAAATACCTAGTAATAAAAACTTAAATAAATATTCTTGTGGAGTCCCTATTCAATGTAATATTATATTACCATGTTTTTCATTTTATTTTTTTCTATGTTGTTTCTTTCCGCGTAGTTTGTGCATGGCAATCATCATTTCATTAAGGAGAAAAATATATAAATTAATCCCAAAGTAGTCTATTTCTTGCGGAAACTAGGGAATGGTGGAGCAGTCTTGGGTTGGGTGCCCAAAACAAAGTGTTGCTTTGCATTGCTTTAAATTAATATATAGTTTTAGTGACTATATTATACAGTAATGTTCTTTGCTTAATTAGTGGGTGAAAGTTGAGTTTTGTCCATTTAAGAAGTAAGACTTTAGATATGAGTTCAATATTAAGCATGAAATTCTTTGGTTTGTCGACATTTTTCTCTATTAATATTATAATTACAATTATAAATAAAACTAAAGTATTTGGTGTTTTAATTCACTATCGATGTTCTATTTATCCTAGCATATTTTTGTTTAAATAAAACTAAACAATTTGGTATTTTCACTTTTGATATTCTATCTATCCTCACATGTTTTTGTTTGCATCATTATTTATAGCTAGTTATTTCGTTTAGGTACCTAAATTTTCATTTTTTTATACTTCGGTCCCTAAAATTTTCTTTCAATTTTATCCGTGCAAGTTTTTTTTGGCATGGTTTTGTGTATTTGGATCCATTTTATTTTGCATGCTCTCACCTATTCAACTTGTCATGAAGTATTTTGTGGTTAAATTAAAGATTAATTTTATAAAATTGGATTTTAGATTATTTTTAAAATGAAAATTAAAAAAATAAGGACAAAATATTAACATTTGGAAAAATAGAGCTTTTTTCCATTTACATAGTTCAAAGGCACATAAAACTTTAATTTGGCCCTTAAAATTTTAAATATTTGCATATTGGGTCCTTGTTCTTTAAGGTATTTATGGCTTGGTTCTAAACTTTAGTTTTTTTTTTTTTTTTAAGACTGAGGCCCTAAACATTAAGGGATGAGAGAAAAAGTTGTTGGCAAAGGGAGAGAAGAGAGAGAGTGTTAGATTAACATATAAAAGCCTGATTTTATTGTCAATGAGTTAATTTTAAAAATGAGAATCTAATGGAGGTGGTTTTGCCCTTCAAACAAGTAAAAAAAATATATTAAGACTCGTGAATTTTGTTTTGATTAAGTTTAATTTACAATTTTTTAAACTGATTAAAGAGTGTTTTTGAGGTTGAGAATGATTTTATAGAGGTTTGTAGAGTTTTTTGAGGTGTTTTAGGTGAAAAAGTAGTTAAAATTTAGGTTTTTAAAGATGAAAAACTCAGATCTTAATTGTCTGATTGTTGGAGGTAGTTAAAATTTGAATAAGAAGATGATGTGTTGTTTATCCAAACGAACAATGCATCATCTGTTTTATTAAGAAAAATGAGGGTGGATGATAATTGGAAGAAGAAATTCATGTGTAAAGGCCATCGTTCTAGGCTTAGTTATGCCTAGCTTTTCTTTTAAAATGACCATCAATTTATTTTTATTTAATTATTTTTAAATTTTTAATTTAGTCCACGTGAACAATGTTTTCTAGTGTTTTCTATTATAATAATATTAGTAATAATAATAATTAGGTTTCTTTCGCTTTTCGCATTTGTATCGAGTCCAATTTAGGGGTGTTTGTTTGCTTGAGAAGTGGTTTTCTGGAAACTATTTTTTAAACTTTCATGTGTTTATTTGTCATTAGAAAAGTTGATCAACGGAAAACACTTTCCAGTTAAAGAAAAATTTGGCTTGATTTCCAGTAAAGTGTTTTCCTTTTATTTTGGACAGAAAACACTTTTCAGAAATTGTAAAAAATTTAGAAATATCATATTATTTGTTGATTATATCAAATTTGGTCCTCAAACTTTTGATTGATATATATTTTTTTTGAATTTTTTTTATTTCATCCCTTGAAATTTAATTTAATTTGATTTTTATATTAATTTTGGTCCTCATTTTTATGATTGTTATTTACTTTTCTTTTATCATTTTTTTAATTGAAATTTTTTATCTATCAAATTTGGTCCTCATTCTTTTGATTGTTACTTATTTTATTTAAAATAACTTATGAAATTTGTAATTATTATTATTTTAATTTCATCATCTTTTAATTTTTTTATTTGTTAAATTTGATCTCCATTATTTTGGTTATTATTTATTTTATTTGAGATAATTTATGAAATTAGATTTTTTTTTTAATTTCATTCTCATTCAACTTTTTAATTTGTAAGATTTGTTTCTCGTTATTTTAATAAACTTGAAAAAAAATAAAACATTAATAAGTTATTTTCCAGCTTATTTTTCATAACATAACCAAACACTAGAAAGAGTTTTCCAATTTATTTTTCATAACACTACCAAATATCAGAAAATAATTTACTTTTCAGGAATTTACCTTTCAAAAAAATCACTTTTAAAAAAAAAAATTATTTTCCAGCAAAGAATCAGTTTATTTGATAATTGCATTCCTTCACGTTTTGTACTCCATTATCTTCTAACTTCTAATTCCTATCACTTTTTTTTTCCATCTGAGGTTAAAAGAAAGGAGTTATGCATGGAATGAATTAAACAAACCATAACACATTGTTTTCCAAGCCAACCTAAAATTGACACGAAAAAAAACTGGATTGTTAAGAGGATCTTTGATATAATTTAAAAATATAAAAAAAATTATTTTAAGTAAAACAAATTCAAATTTAACTAAAATGTCGTTTGCAATTCCAAATGACTTGCAGTGAGGTGAGTTTGGGGTTTTTTTTTTGGGGTCCATAATAAAAAACACCAAAACATGTATATTTGTAATTTTAATGTAGTGTTTAATATTATAGTAGTTGTCAACTTTAAAAGTATTTTTTGTTTGGAAATACATTAAAATAATTTTTTATTTTATTTTTAAAATCAGTATATTAAAACAATCTAAAAATACTAAAATATTAATTTAAAATAAAAAATAAAATTCAATTTTCCAAAAGCTTAGCCTAGCTGTGTTGCAAGTCTCAGTGAAATGTTATTTGTGCTTAAATGAGTTATAACTCTAAAATTAAAACAAACTTACTTGAACTCACACTGAAACACACTCTAAATAAACCATATGTTATTGAGTTATTTATTTTTATTAAAAAAAATTATTTTTTTAAAAAATATTTTAAAATTAGCTTGATTATGTTTGATTTAGATTCAATAAGATAAAACCAAAAATTAAAAATAATAAATTAGTTTTTATCATGTAAATATCTTATCTACTTTTGTAAGAAACTTGATGAGATTCCGCGTTTTGGATTAGATCAGCCGACCACCAAGATGGGTTTCACATAAAAAGAAGGGGAAGGTGAAAATTTAGAGAGCAAACAAATCTCCATTGTAAATTCTTTTCGCTTCTCATTAATTTTACTCATTCAAAACAAAGCAAAAATAAATAAATTTTATACTACTAAATACAAACAAATTAATATCCTCCTATACAAACTCTCTCTCTCTCTCTCTCTCTCTCTATATATATATATATATATATATATATTTATTTATATATATTCCTTTTCTTGTCCCCTTTGGACCAAACTAACAAATTACATATGCAAATTAATTAACTTAATTCTCGACATCAATCTAGAATTTTTTTTTCATAAATTAAAAGTAACAAACCACACTAAAATGGAAACTAGAAACTAGCCAGGACTCTCTCCTCTACTCTTGACTTGAGCATCAACATCCATGGTACTACTTATTAGTACTTAGCAATAATAGTTCTACTCCCAAATCTGCAAGAAGAAACCAAAAATCTCTAGCTTTCTTGCTGATCCAATGGATCATTAAAATGAAAAATTAAAATTTAGGGATGAATTAAGAGCAAGAGCAACCAACTTGTTATGTGTTATATATTCTGTCACTGAGAAGTATTCGGATCTTCATCTCCACTATCAGGAGTACCCTGAGTCTGGTGGTGGTGGTGGTGGTGGTGGTGTTGGTGTTGGTGATCTAATGGATTATTTTGCTGGGAATTCATGTTCAAATCACCTCTTGAATATGCATTGAGAGCAGCCAACATTCCCAAATTAGACTCTGGCATGCCTAACCCCAGATACTGAGAAGGTTGTTGCTGTTGATGTTGCTGTTGCTGTTGCTGTTGCTGTTGTTGGTGCTGCTGCTGCATTAACATAGACCCCAACTGTAAAGGACTCATAGATCCCAACTGTAGAGGACTCCCTCTTCCACGTTGAAATTCAAGACTAGTAGTGGGGAGATTAAATCTTGGCACGAAATGTAGTGGAGCTTGCAATGGGTTTCCACTTGCTGGTGTTGCTGTAGCGAAAGGCCAAATCTGGGGTTCTGAACTAGGACAAGCCACAGATGTGGCAGTGGCCAAAGGAGGACCGCCACCGGCACCAGCAGTCATTGGTAGCATCCAAAATGTGTTGCCAGCACCACTGCTCGGCGGAGCTGGTGCCATTGCCCACATGGCAGTGGTAGGCAAGATATTTGATGGCCTAAGCAACCCTGAAGATCCTGTCTCTTGTTGCTGTGGTTTTGGCAGCTGTAAATCACTTTTAAATGCTTTAATGGGAGGCTCTTCTCCTCCATCACCACCACCACCGCGACCACCACCACTTTCTCCTTGTTCTTGTGGATTATCCTCCTTGAATAAATCTTCTCTAAAGCGTTTCCTCATATAATTCTCTTCTCCACCACCACGACTCTCACCGCCACCGCCACCGACATCAGCACCAATTGGCAGTGCTTGCGCTATTTGATCTGCTGTCATTAGATGATGCTGCTGCTGATGCTGCTGCTGGAACCCTAAAAAGGCTGAGTGCGCAAACCCTTCTTCATAATGAGGATGATGAGACAAACCAAGAGCGCTATGGAAAGAATGAGGAGCAGATTTAGACGGAGGAGCTGAGAGAGTGGACCCACTGCTCCTTAAAGAAACATTGAGCGTTGAGAAATTTGCTGGAATAGTACCAGTCCCAGTGGCTGCTATAATTGTTGATTCTGCTTGCTGTAACAACCACTCAATTGTTTCTCCATCAGATTTGTGACCCAGTTCTCTTGTCAATTGAAAAACCCTTGCTGCACACGTTGCTGGCATTCTAATTCTCCTCCCTCGACCATCTACTTTTGTGTGTCGGTCCTTTGTGGACCGCTTTGCGGGTGTTACTGCTGCTGTTGTGGCTGCACTAGTACTGTTTGTGGCAGCTGGAGCAATGGATAGATTTTGTTGCTTCTTCTTCGTGGAGTCTACGAGAGAAGGGTCATAACTGGTGGCGATGGCGAGAGAGGCGTCGACCAGGCGTGGTGGGGTTGTGGACGAGGTGGATGCGGAGGTGGAGGAGGAGGAAGAAGATAGAGGTGAAGATGATGGTGAAGGTACAGACCCAGTATTAGCTGTGGTTGGAGTTGACGATGCACCGAGATTATGGTGATGGTGGAGGCCAGCTTGGATGGAGATGGAGCCCATGAAAGGACCATGAGATGGTCCTCCTCCTCCTCCTCCTCCTCCTCCTCCTGATGATGATGATCTGCCATGATCAAAAGATAGTTGTTGTTGGAGGTGGTGACGGTGGTGGTGGTGAGATTGGTGGGGCTCTTGAGTTGTATTATTTTCTTTGTTGCTTTGCGAATTTGAGAGTTCCATTTGTGGGGCAGTGGAGGAATTTGATGGCCTGGTTTCTCCTTTTATTTTTATCTTTTTTTTATTGTTATACACACACACACAAAAACAAAAATATATTAATTTCTTGTTGGATTGATCAAGCCCATCTCTTTTCTCTCTCTCTCATCTATCTTTGAAGTGAAGAGAAAAGGTAAGAGAGTTCAAAAATCTTGGAGGGATCCCTGGACCTCCTAAGTAAGACTAAGAGTCTGTGGGGGTTCTGCTTGATTCTTGTCTTTGCCTGAGAGAGCTTAGGTTAAAGACTTGAGAAGCGGTTGTCCAAACTCCAAAATGAAGCAGGTGGGCTGGGGGACCTTTGGACGAAGAAAATATAGCATAAGTCCACTGGTAGGGTCATATTTTGTATTTGAATCTAATCGTTAAATCTAGCCTGACATGACAGGTTGAACCGAAAAATTTATAACTCAAAATCTAATTCCAATCAGATTTTAAGTTAAATTAGAAAAAAAACATTAATCATGCAAAACCTCGTCGATCCAAGTAGATTTTAATAGGTTAATTGTGTAACCTATTCAGACCAACCTCAAGATTTATTTTTTTAAAAAAAAAACACTAATTTAATAAAATAAAGATAATTAACGGAAATTTATTTAATAACTTGCAAATTAATCCCAATACATACCATTTTCCATGTCTCCTCCACCAGCTATGATATGAATCCAGAGCCCAGAGCATCTAATGCAGTGGGACAGCTCATCCCACCTATGAATTCTTGAATTTGTTTTTTCCTTCTTTATAGTTTTGGACTTATAATAGCATTATCTTTTCTTTAGGGTTGAATTAATAAGTCAATTGGGGAACCTCTACTTTTGATGACACAGCTTAATTACGGTCTGAAAATACTAAAATACCCATAATTATTTTCTCCAACTTGGTAAAGTCGACATGGTAGCAATTATTGAAAAATGATACCGATTTTAATAAAGCTATATACCATGGTGCCGTCACCATCATCATGATGTTGTTTGACAACATGTGTTCTTGGAATGGTTACTTGCTAGTCATCGATATTAGAACTGCCTCTAGGTCGTTTTTTTTATTTTTTTAATTTAATCCGATGTATTTAAATAAATAATTTTAGTTCTGATCTAATTAAAAAAATTTAATAATTTTTTATTGGATTAATTACTCGAATTTTACACCAAGTTGGTTTATGAATCAGATTTAATAACTATGATTATCGGTGGTCAAATAAAACTTTTTATTTTTTTCATTAACACTAGTATATATAAAAAGAATTAGAATTAACTTGAAATAACAAAGCAATTTGATTGATCGGGTAAAAATGAAAGATACATGGTTAGATGAATAAAAAATGTTTTGGGAATTGTTCATTTGGGGATAGAAAATGTTTACGGAAGTAAGAGAGAAGTGTTATTTGCAATGTAATCTATGGAGGTTGATAGAACAAATATATTTTTAAAACACAACAAAAACATCAAAAATTCAAAGGATGACAAGGTGGAAGATTTTTTTTTATGAATTTGACAAAAATATATGTAGAGAGAGAAATGAAAATGGAATCTTGTAGGATATTTCATATGTGTTTGGGAACTAAGTCTCCCAACAAATTAATTTTTTTTATTAAAATTATTTTTTATATGTATTTTTAAATTGTTTTGATGTGTTAATATCAAAAATAATTCTTAAAAAATAAAAAATATTTTAATGTATTTTAAAATAAAAAATATTTTAAAAAATAATCACTATGATACTCTTAAACACCCACTTCAAGTATTTACATGCAAGTCTTTTACTCGTATCTATGTGTTTTGAATACGTAAATACCCTTTGAAACTCCATTGGGAGGTTATTTGTCAAGAGATATCTATGACAAGATGCCATCATACACTAATCTACAAATCTTAAACTGTTAATATACTCTTGTTATGCTTATCATCATAAGCCCTAAAATTTCCCACAGGAAGAAAGGAATCAAATACAAGAATTTGTGAATATAGATTATGAGTTGTTTTTCCATGCATGCACTAGCTAGTCTATATTTTTGTAATTCTTTTAACAATTATATAATATTTTCATGCATTAAAATTAAATACTTTTCAAATCATATTTTGAATTAAATTATCTACATTCAAACTAGTATATTTATATAAAAAAAAATTCTCGCAACTCTTAAATTATACAATAAACATGCATGATTACACATTTTATATTTTGAAGTTATATTTAAAAAAATAATTAAATCAATGTTTTTTCTAGATTTTTATTTATTCTTGCATCAAAACCATTCAAAAACATTAAAAAAAATCAATTTAATATTTTTTCAGATAAAAAACACTTTAAAAAACAAGTTGTAAAGCAAAAACAAACATCAAACTTACTTAATCGGATAAAATTATAATGTTAAACGAGCAAATTCAATCCACTTATCTTGACAAATTAGATCTAACTTCAAAACCAATGGATGACACCCTTGCCTATCATGTATATATTTTTTTTGAATAGTTTTTTTTGTCTCCTTTTACTATGATAATGTCCCTTTTAGATGAGAGAAGGAGAAACCAATTTTGAAAAATCCCCCAAGTGGTCCTAAAAAAATATATATGGCAAAGTACATTTTTGTCCACTCATGTTTAGGGCCGGCCACTTTAAACCTTTACCATGTGCCCAAATCATTTTAGCCGTCGATGTTTATATTTCTTTGATGGGATGGGATCTTTGAACTTTTTATATATTGTTTAATTAATTAATTAATTAATTTTGAGAGCACTAATCAGCCAGCTAATTCCAACTGGACCCACTTTATTAAAAAGCTACTACTTAACACTAAACAGATAATCATCTAACATAATTAAATCAAATAATCTCATAATAATAAAACCATATCTTTGTCCCATCATCTTGCCAATGTTTAATCCAATCAAAGATCTATGAACGGAGGTACAGAGTTATAGGCATATCAAAAAACTATATTAGAAACCTTTAGAGTTTAAAACCATACACAAACTTAGAGCCTAGATAAACCTCGTTTAATCTTTTTTACTCTTTTTTACTGTACAAAATTAATCCATTATAAATATGAACTAATTAAGCTGAAAATAGATTAGAAATGACACTTTGTTGATAAATTTTCCCAAACAATACTATCAAGTTCGATCAATTTAAATAATATATTCTGAAACTCTAATTGACCTAAAATATTACCACAATATATTTTCATATTTTTAGCATCTTTTTATAAAATTTGAGCTCGATTTAATATATTTTTTGAAAGATATATCTGATTTCACAAAATTAATTAGTAAATATTTTAAGATAAAATTCAGATTTGACTTGGTTTATATCAACATTGTCATCCCTTGTATGGGTATAGGTATTTTATTTCTATCAAGATAGAAATTATTTCATTGAGTGAAATTTGTTTATTTTACAAAGAAAAGATTTGGAATTAAATTTCTTAAAAAACTAAATGAATTACTCAATACATTTAAATTATTTGAGAAAGCTTTGGTGCTTCATTAGTTTCCCAATTTCATCGAATTCTCATCTTCTTTCTTTTCTTTATTTATTTTTGCTTTTTTATTTTTTTTAAAAAAACTCTCACTCTAAATAATAAAATTAAAAGTTTAATAAAAAAATCTAACAAAAAAATAAATAAATGTTACATCATATTCCACAATGATGGTGTCTCAGGACTGTCAGATTTTTTCAGCCTCCACGTGGTCTACTTCTTTGAAATGAGTGGTCTGTCGCTGTGTACAGCCTGAATTTGCTAGAATTTGTACAGTGCCCCCCCCTTGAATTTTCAGTACTGAAATCCTCATTTCTTTCTGTATCCCTCAATTTCCCCTTTTGACCTTTGACCCTGAATTTATTTCCTCTTTGCCAGAAAAGTAAATACAAGAAATACAAATAGCTGCAAATTAGGACTTAAAAAAAAAAAAAGAGTTAGCCATGACTTAGTCCCTGTGGTTTATAAAAACAAATAAATTAATCCTTGTAGTATAAGTAAATACAAGAATGTAAGATAAACAAGAAGATTAAGTAATAAATGAATTTTAAAAAATAGGGATTAGATGTATTGTTTTTAAAATCACGTGAGCTAATTGATTAATTCTGTTAAACTACAGGGACTAAATTATAATTACCTTGAAGCTTCATCTCTCCCTCACTCTTAATTATATATATATAAAAAAACATCTTAATTTCAGTCCCTTGTGAAGGATAAGATTTTGAAAAATGAATGGGCTTTGTATTATTATACTTTTACCCTTAGATTTTGGTGGATTGCTTTGACCCATAAACAGAAACTTTCAGGCATCCTTGTCAGCATTGCTTCGGCTTTCAAACGCACTCAGCTAAAATTTGTGGTACAATTCAGTGATGTAGGACCTGCTGCGTTTTCATGGGGGTATTTTAGAATTCCAACGCAATTTGAAAATTTTCTTAGAAAAATATAAGAGAAATAATATATTTTTGAAACATTCTAGAATAACAGTTCTTTCAAAATTATATATCTTTTTATTTGATTAGCATGTATAATTTTTTTTTTATGAAGATTCGATAATTAAAAAATGAGATTTAAAATCAGAATTAGACAAGCCATTATATATAATTAATTATGACTTTATTTAATGTTTTTCAAAAATATATCTAGAATTAGTTTATTTGTTTTTTTTTTACATTATATTTTGAATCTTATCTATTTACAAAAGTAACATATCTTGAAATATAATTAAATGATATATACAGTTGTGTACAAAAATAATTTTTGAAATACCATTATTATTTTAAATTATAGATGATATTCTTAAATTATCGTAATGCCAAACACATAATTAGAAAATCTATAATATTCTTTTCATGGAATTTTTTTTTTGAATCGTCCATAAAATATTTAGAAAAATATTAAATGAGTGGTTGAGAGAATTTAATTTTGGTGAGTACAAGAGGAAGGTTAGCCATTTCAAAATTTTGAACGAGTCAAATGGCGCCCATGACATCTATATTGTATACCTTATACCAAGATTGAAACTTTGAGGTATTTAAATAATGAAAATCACAAAATAAGATGAAAATTTGACACAAATCCCATCATCTTAAAATTTCTTTTGATAGCTATATCTTTGGCAAATCAAACGTTTCAGCTGCCGTATATAATGGCTTGCGTACAATACAAAGAGAATACCATGGCAATGGACTTTGAAGATCACCATGAACAAGCAAACGTAGCAAAGTAGGGTTAGGGCACAATGTTTTGCCCTAAATGGCCTAGACCATTCAGCATGAATAGAGAGTGCTTTGTTGTAGACAATGCCTCAGTCCATGAGCAGCCCAATGGTGGTGGTGAAGGGCAGAAGGCCAGTAGCTTTTCACCAAGACTTCTTTCTAACGAAAGGTAATGGACCTCTAGTCTTTTCCTTCAAAGGTATTTTGAGCACTTAATTAGAATATTTCACAATGTTTTTTTTTTATTTTTTTTTGATTAATTTGGATGTCCGGGCCAGTTTTGTGCACACCTCAACTAATCTTACAGGCTCTAAAGTTAATGGTCATGTAAGTCTTCAGTGACCTTGAGATTTATGAAACTCGAACTAGTAATCTCTGAAAAACAAACCCAGGACCTGACCAGTTGAGCTACACTCCTAAAAGTTATATTTTACAATGTTTAAGAAGTAATAAAGCTATTTGTTTTTTTTAATAAAATAAAAATAATTTTTTAATTACTTTTTTATAGGTATTTTTGGAATTTTAATGGTCGAGTACTTTTGATTTTTTTTATGTCTTGAATATGCTTTTTTTCTTCTAGATTTTAATGGTAGAACGTTTTCATTTTTTATTTAATTGCTTAAACATATTTAATTTTTTTTTATAGCAAGCATGGTGGCAAATCATTCTCATTTTCTTTTGTATACATTTCTCAAATACTTTTGAAAAGTTTAATTACGGACTGAGCATCAATCTTTAATTACGGACTCAGTAAAAAATGGGATATTTTTCAAGTAAATTAGAGTGATGAGTTTCATTTCATAATTCAAATTTTTTTAGAAAAAGTAAAAGTATCAATCTTTCCACTAATAATACAACAAATTACTATAATCACACCAGTGATGAACACCAATTTTCTCCATAATCAACGAGTTAATTGTTAAGATAATTTTATAATTACATTACTCTTCATAAGATGAACTGATATTATTAAAATTTATAAATATTTTGAATCATAATATAAATATTCAAGTCATTTAAGTTTATTCAAGAACTACACACCGGTTCATTCAGTCGTTTAAGTTTATTTAAGAACTACACACCAGTTCATTCGATAAAACTCTCCCTAAAATTTTTATTTTATTTCATTTTGTATATATTATTTTTCTTTTTACATCCACCGATTTAAGTATTGAAGGTCGACAAAGAATTTGTTTTTATAGTAACAACCATACTCAAAGACAAACAACTTCATCACTATACGATCGAAATACATGACCAAAATAAATAAATATTGAATTTACATGTTGATAAGATACCGACAATGAGATAGGAAACTAGTTTTGTTCTATTGAGAGTTGAGACTCTAGCGCACACATGGACGTAGAAAACCTCTTATTATCGACTTCTCATAAAATAAATATTCTCTACATAATGGATTTTTATATATACTAGCATATTAACCCTGCGTTCTACAAGCAAGTTAATTAGTAACAATTTTTTTAAAAAAATATAAAACAAATATAAATAATATAAAAAATATTTTAAGTATTTTGTGTCTGGCAGCCCAACCAGACCTAATATTCTTGAATTTAACTACCCAGCCAAATATAAAAACATTAGAAGTAGAATAAAAAAAAAGTTTACAAAAGAGTCAAAGGAAAAAAGAGAAGTTTTTTAATTGCGGAAAGATAAATTGTTTCGTCTGAAGCATCTTTATATTGTACAAAAGTTGGGTGATGATAATTATTTTTCATTTGAAACCGGGTTGAATTTTCTTATTAAAATATTTATTGTTTTTGTGTTTTAAAAATACTTTTAAAAAAATTTGAATTTTTTTTATTTTTTTTATACTTTAAATTAATATTTTTTTAATATTTTTATTTTATTTTTTTATACCTTTGGACAGACCCAAGGATATTGGGTTTCGCTCGACTGCCAAGCTAGATTCAACAGTTTTTGACATAGAAAACAGAAAAGACAACGCTCCCCAATAATATTTTTTAACTAAAAAACAGCAAAAAAAACACTCTCATAACACTACAGTGTTGTCCATAGTGTAAATATTCTATATCTATGATCCATAGTATAATAAATTTATATCATATAGTACCTGCATAATATTTTTTCCATATTTTTTAAAATATAGCATAATTATAACATTAACTTTGAATGAAACGTTAAAATAAGTCAAACCAAAACTTTTCGTACCAATTAAAAATATTGAAAAACTCCATAATGGTATGGACACTTTGAATAAGCAAGCTTCATGGTTATTTTCATTTGATTTCAAGTGTGTTCCACAATCAAATATTAATTTCCTAATCAAAGAGGGATTGTATGTTGATGGGGTTGCAAAGCTGATGCAATTGCAACCAAGAACTTTGCTTATATTAAAACAATTTGGAGAAAAAGAAATTTGTGATAATGAAGAGCTTGGGATGAGTGAGGAAGGAGATTTTGTGTATAATTAAGGTTTAATTCTCAAGCTTCATGGTTTTTTAATTTTTAATAAAAAATTATTTTTAATATTAACATATTAAAATAATTTTAAAACAATTTTTAATTATAGTTATGTCTATTCCGAGGCTAAAAAATAAAATTTAATTTACCCTTAATCACATTAAAATATATAAATTTCCCCTTATATTTCACTAACTTGTATGATAACAAATTTATTATGATTTATGCTCTAAAATGCATTGAAGAATGGCTTGATGATGGTGCTTGAAAGTATAGTAAGAATTATTTTTTAAAGTGTTTTTTATTTGGAAATATATTAAAATAATATATTTTTTATTTTTTAAAAATATTTTGAAAATTCTTTTTAATTATGTTTTTTTTTAATTATTTATTTGTTAAAATATATTATTTAATCAATTTTGTTTTAAAACTAATAGTTTAAACTGGATTGTTGGTTATAATAACCCTATCGGATCCGGGACAGTGATAGCCTCACCTCAATGAACATGTGGCCGTTGCTGCGCTGATTGCCGAAAACCCTAACGAAAACCCTTTCTCTCTGAGCAATTTGGAGACGGCCACCAATATTATAGCCATGAGGAGAAACCTTCTGCTTTCTCTGATTCAAAAACGTTTCTTGCAAACATCTTCATCGTCAGTTACTGTTCAATTCCTCGTCAACTCTTGTGGGCTTCCTCTACAATCTGCCCTCTCAGTTTCCAAAAAGTTCCAAATCGATGAAAATAACCTCCATAAGCCCCAATCTGTCATCCAATTCTTGAAATCTAACGACTTTAAGGATACCCACATCGCTAAAACGATCGAGAAGTGGCCTGCTGTCCTACATTCCAGAACAGAAGATACTCTCAAGCCTAAGTTTGACTTCTTCATAAAAAATGGGTTTGCGGGTCAGCTTCTGCCCCAGCTTATTGTATCAAACCCGGACGTTTTGAGAAGGCATCTGGGTTCTCATATTAAGCCATTTTTTGAGTTTTTGAAGCCTTTTTATGCCAGTAACGAGGAAGTTGTAGAAGCTATTATGCGTGCTCCATGGTTGTTGTCGATTCCTTTAAATGGTGATATGCAGTTAAATACCGATTTCCTGATAAAGGAGGGAGTGTCCATCGATAGAATAGCAAAACTGATGCAGTGGCAACCAAGGGTTATGGGGCAGAAGCATGATAAGATGGTTTATGCAGTGGCTGCTACTAAAAAATTGGGCGTTCAACCAGGGGATAGTATGTTTGTACGTGTTCTTGCTGTGCTGGTTATAGTGTCTGAATCAACCTGGAGGAAGAGAATTGAGGTGATGAAAAGTATGGGTTGGAGTGAAGGTGAGGTTTTGTGTGCCTTTAAGCGATTCCCCCCGCTATTAACTTGTTCAGAGGAGAAAATCAGGGGCGCAATGGATTTTTTCTTTAATACCATGGAATTGGGACGGCAATCTTTAATTACCTATCCCTATTTTATTGGTTTCTCAATTGATAAAAGAGTTCGTCCAAGGTACAATGTTATGAAGGTTTTGGAGTCGAGAAAGCTAATTGAAGGAGATTGGAATATTGCTACTCCGCTAACAATCAGCGAGAAGAAGTTCTTGCTGAATTATGTTACCAAATATGCGGACAAAGCTCCAGACTTATTGCAGATATATGGCGGTACTGACAAGTCAAAAAGAACTCACACTTTATGACAAGAAAGTAAGTATTGCTTCTGCAATGCACAGCGTAATAGTACTCTTAACTTGCTTCAGAAGTAGTTTGTCTGTGTGCTCGGATCAATTTATGTTTCTGATTTTATTGTTCAGTTTTTTTCTTTTTGGAGTCCATGAAGCTGATTAATGGGACTAACATTTTGAGTTTGCTTGGCAATAAGTGAGAATAAATACTTGGATAACTACCAATGATTGTCGGTTTATTGGAGATATAAGATGGTACCAGCTAGAGTAAACGATAGTCACTTCATGGAAGAGAGTTCCCTTGTGTAATGCACATCATCAGAGTCGTGTAAATTGCTTCAGTGACTGTTTTTTTCTGTGTTCATATTCCAATCTGTTTTTCTCAGTTTGTTGAATGAGCACTATATGTACATTTGGTTCTTACTGTCATCTCATGGTGATTCTCCTACCTCTATCATTTGATTTTGGCTTTTTCTGGGGTTCGACCTATTGTTTCAACGCACTACACTTATATGGGAACATAGAAAACAACCACTGCATTGTTAAGATTGATAAAATGATTCTGTCAGGGTACCATCTTATGAAGGTTTTGGAGTCGAATAAACTGGTTAAAGAGAAAAGAAACTTGCCCATTTGCTAAAAACACATGAGAAGAAAGTGTTGAAGAATTATGTTATTAAGTTTATGGATAATTTCCATTGCTTGTTCGAGATGTGTGTTGTACCAGCAACGCTAAATGGATAGCCAAAGGAGCAATTTACTTTTGAAATGTACCATACAATGGCTTTCTAGAATTACCTCAAGAGTTACTTTTGCTTTCTTGGGTTTCATTCTATTTTGGTTAATTGATTTTTGGATATGACAAGTAATACAAGTTCATTTTCTGATCATTTTGGGCATTCGACTCTTAAAAGTTCTCTCTTGATCGTTTGTTTTTCTGTCATCAATTTTATTTCTTTGTCAATCTTTCGGCCTGTGCTACATTTTCCACTGGATGTTTGAATTCGTTGCATTTATGCTGCAATCTTTTCTTTTTCGAGAATCATTTATGCAATACCTTAAGGCATTCTTAATTTTAAAGTTTCAAGCATAGGATTAACTGCATTTAAGATTTTAGAAACGCTCTCTCTCTCACTCTATCAATCTAGACAGATTGTGCGAGCTCTGCAAGTCATGTCTTCCAAATGTTAGGAGTCGTGTTGCTGCTGGTTTGTGCACCAATACGGAAAAGGCTTACAGTTGGTGAGCATGCTTGAAGTTCTGCATAAATTGGGGTTTTCACTTGTCTCGGTGGGAGAATTTTCCAACCATTTTGCTAGGGACCTGGTGGTGCTAGCCCTACCTGGTGCTCATGGGTGCGCGCAGAAAGGGGTGGTTTGACTGGGCAGAGCGTATGGAGATGATGATGGTTGGCTGTCTCTGGCATTCCTGTCTTCTCTTCTACCATCACTTGCCCCTTTTAAACATATAAAATATAATTGAAACTCATCTTTGGTGAGGTAACGCCGCCAAATCTAAGTCAAATTAGGAATCAAAATAATAAATAAAGACAATTTCAAGAAATAAAACAAAAAAACTTAACCTCAGATAACCATCTTTTAAATAGTCACCATTATAAGAAATGAAAATCAAAATCCCTAAACATGTAGAAAAAATAAAAATAAAAACTAAATAGGAAAATAATAAAATTAACAAAAATAATACATTTTAGGCTTTTTTTTTTAAGGCCTTTGAGTCGACAAAGTCACTCTTATTGCGCATAATTCAAAGATCAAATTAAAAGTTAAAAGTTAAGATTATTCAAAAATCAAATCAAAAGTTAAGATTATTTCTATTAAATAAGTTGTTTGACATGACCTCTTTTCTTGGATTTAAATTTATTATTCATAAATATATTTGTTATATTTTTTTATATGGTTATTTACAACAAATTCGTATTTGATAGTTCGTAACCTCCAGCATTAGAAGACCATATGTTAGATTGTTCATATATGTTGGATCAATTATATGAAGGAACTAAAAAAAGAAAACTTAAAGTCCTAAGTGTTTTATGGTGACACAGTGAGTGAAAACATTGTGAATTTGTACAATATTTTTATTTTTAACTGAATATTTTTAAAATTTTATTAATAGTTTTATTGATAGATTAAGTTTGTTGGTATATATTTCAGAGAGTTGAAAAAAAATTACTATAAATATCATTGCTACTGTTTAATCATCATTGACGGTTTAATTTCATTGATATATATATATATATATATAAAATTACTAATGAAATTACATATGGTTTTTTTTTTTAGGTGATATGTTATATTCATCGAGGGATATACCAACGAAATAAAGCGGATATATTTTTTTTTGTTTAGTGTGCTTATTCCATTTGTAAATCTATTGGTGATTATTTTACCAATGAAATTATAGACAAAACAGGAATCACCGAAGAGATTTTTTTCAACAAACAGTAACTGTTTGTGAGCCTATTGGTAAAAATCATCTCGATAGAGATAGTGTCTAACTACCGGTGAAATATAATATTCTGTCGGTAAATTTAAAAATTCTAGTTGTGGTTCCTAACCAGTTCTTAATTTGAAAGGATTGTCTTTAGAAAATAAGAATTCTTTGCATTGTTGATTGTAGAAGAGAATGAAATTGTTTCAAATGATTATAATGAGCTTGTTCAGCCATTGCTGAAAGAATTTGAAGATGCTGTTTTTGACGAGATTCCTCTGAGTCTGCCATTTATGGGACAAATTCAGCACCATGTACACCTTGTTCCCGGAGTTTCATTGCCAAATGAGGCTACCTACAGATTGAATTAGGGACAGTTGATGGTTATGAGACTAACGAGGGAGAGCATGGGCCATTGTGCTATACCAGCCCTAAGTGCTGGGAATGAACTTGGTTGCATCTTGTGGCTAAATTGGTTAAATCTTAGTAGTTTAATGTTATATCGGTTCTTAATTTTGTCAAAAAGAACTTGGTTTGATTTCTTGCAAAGAAAAATATAAGTGAGGATCAAAATTTACAAATGAACCTTCATTAAAAAAACAAATTCTGTTTTGGTCATTTTTTTTACTCCTGCCTTAATTGTTTTTTCTTTTTTAATTAGTGATTCGACTTGATGATTTATTTTTTATTGTTTTTTTGTTAAATTATTGCAGTTTTAAAATAATTTTTTGACATTGAGTTGGTTCTTGATCTTGTAAAAAAAAATTTAATTTTATTGATTGTGAAAAATATCCATCATAAAATAAAATGAAATATGATAGTTTTGCCTTAAAAACCAAACAATTTTCCCCTTAAAAATAATAGTTATATTTATATATTAATTAAAATTAACATAAATTAAGGATGGTTAAACTGATATTAGTATATTTCTCGAAAGATGTTGGCTTTAAATTAACTATAAATTAAAAGAAAAGAAGGTTTTATTATACCTCTTTTTACAAAATACTATTCATTGGAATAATACTTTCTTTTTTTATTTTTTTGTTTAATTTTATTTTTTAATATTAGATTTTTTTCTGTTTAGTTATCACACTATCATGACATGGATTCTAAGTTTGACGTGTTAACCTGGTCTGACGAGTTAACTCAGTTGACTCAGATTTTATTTTCTTTCAGTTTCATCCTTTAATATTGATTTGATTGAGAATTAAATTTCATGATTTGTTTTGTTTACTTTTCATTAGATTATAATGATCTCATGACACGAGAATAATGCTTAACGGATTAACCTGAGTTAACTCGAGTTGTTTTATATATCTTACATTTAATCAATTTTTTTTAATTTTATCATTCAACATTAGATCGGTTGGGAATTAAGTTTCATAATTTATTTTAATTCACTTTTTATTAGGATATCTTAGTCTTAAGATCAAGGTCACGAGTTTTAGCATTTTAACCCTGATTAAAACATGTTTTTTATTTTATTTTATTTCTAAAAGGTTATATTGGTCTCATTACCTAAGTCACGAGTCCTTCAACATTGAACTTACTTTTTATTGGGTTATCTCTATCTCATGACCTAGGCTGCGAGTTAACCTAATTAACTTATTTTTTCTCTTTTTTTTAATTGATTTTTTTTAATTTCATTAATTAATATTGTGTTTAACTGGAAATTAGGCTTTATGATTTTTTTTTTATCATTATGTTATCTTGGTCTCATAACTCGGTAATAGTGTTTAACGGTTAACTCGTGTTAACTTAACTTATTTTTTATGTTATTTTTTTAATTAAGAATTTTATAAATTTTATTGTTTAATATTAGTCTAACATGTACTATTCAAAATTAAGATTTATAATTTTTTTTTAATTTTTTTTTAGGGTTATTTATTAGGAAAAAAAAGAAATAATATTTAAATATTTTATGACTTAAAAAAATTTAATTTGACCCGATAGTACAGGTGAATCATCTAGCATCTTCTAAATAAATAAAATGAAAGAGGAGTGGTGGGGAACAAAACGACCGACGGGGTCTCATCCCTCGTCAGAAGCGTTTCTTTTAACTAGGACAGCACAGCTTTTGCTTTTCTCCAACTTTCTCTCTATCTCTTACTATCTTTTCCTTTCTTCAATAATTCTTTCATTATATTTTTCCTTTTCATGCCACCCAAAGCTCCCTTTATTCTCTGCCTTCTACATCACCTTTTCCTTTACATTTTCCAACTCCAGGAAGCCCCCACTTTCCCCTTCAACCAACCAGCTTGAGCCAGTAGTACTGGTTTTCTTTCTTTGTTTCACTTCAGTTTCTTTCAAACCTAGCAAGTACTTGTTAACGAAAAGAAAAGAACAAGAAAAATCGATGGTGGAGTTTGACTATAAGGAACTTGTAAAGGCAACTGGAAGCTTCTCTCCTTCAAGGCTCCTAGGAAAAGGAAGCCATGGATCAGTCTACAAGGGCACACTTGAAGAAAACAAGCTTGTTGCGATCAAGAAATCGTCTGTTGGCAGTGACCATGTCTCTATTGACAACTCCAAGAAGCTTGAGAATGAAATATGTGTTTTATCCTCCCTAGGTGAAAGTCCTTATATCATCAACTTTCTTGGAACGACTCATGATGATGATCACTACTCAACTTGCAAGGAGAAGAACAGGCTTTTGGTTATGGAGTATATGCCTTACGGTTCTCTCCATGACTTGTTGCATGTTGATGCCACTCCACCATCATGGCCTAAACGAGTAGAAATTGCTATCCAAATCGCAAGGGCAATCCAATTCCTTCACGAGGGCAAGCCTTTGGTTATTCACAGAGACATTAAATCTGCTAATGTTTTGTTTGATTTAAATTGGAAGGCTAAGTTGGCGGATTTTGGACTTGCTGTGCTGCGCGTGGATTCATCATCAAGCCCTGATCACGAGACCCAACCGGCTGGCACAATTGGGTACTTGGATCCTTGTTACACCACACCTAGCAAACTAAGCACCAAGAATGATGTTTTCAGCTATGGAGTTGTTTTGTTAGAGATCGTTAGCTGTCAAAAAGCGATCGATGTTTCTAGGCTGCCGGCTTCAATAGTTGATTGGGCAGTGCCATTGATTGAGAAGCAAAGATTGATGGAAGTATGTGACGCGAGAATCGCATTGCCAACATTCATGGAGGGCACGATTAAGCACTTGTTATATGTAGCATCGCGTTGTGTCTCATGCAAGGAAGAAAACCGTCCATCAATTAGTGAAATTGTTATGGGGATGGATAAGAATTGCTTGGTTGGAAGAGTAAAAATCCCCAGTTGGACAAGTCTCATGAGGAGTGTGATGCTAATGAGAAGCCCCAGAAAGTTTCTTAAGCAATGGCAGGAGGAAAAATGTGATGATCTACACAGTAATATTTCAAAAGGGAAGGTATATTTATGGGAGATATTGGCTAATATCACACAAAACTGATACATCTTGGTCAAGGTTGGTTCAATCAACTAGACCAGTCAAGGGGCTGGCCACACAGTTCTGTTTTTGGTTACACGACTGGTGTGTCTTTTAGTGAACAATCAACCTGCAGCGCATGTAGTCCAAGCAGAAGATTACCAAAAGTTGGTGCGCAAAGCTTACAGCATTAACAAAGGTTGGTTTGATGCCCTGTCATTCCATGGCGAAGTTACAAATATATATGTATGCTTCCACTTTCTTGTCGAATATCCTTTTATATTATACGTGTTCTATTGCATAGGTGGGGTGCACTCAATTATGTAATTATCATAAGGAACATGCTTGAGTGACCTAGCTTTTAATCTCAATTCTTGATCACTTATTTTAATATGAAGTTTTATTAGAACTTTAAGTTCGTGAATGTTTGATAACGTGATGTATAATGTTTCTTAATTGATAAAATATTAAAATGTTGTTTTTTTTTAATTTTTTTAACACTAACACGTAAAACTATTGAAAAAATCTTAAAAAAACGTTATTTTAATATTTTTTTAAGACACAAAACACTTAAAAAACAGAAACCATCGCAGTTACGTACGGCAGTAGAGTCAGTTGTCGATTGTTGATCAGCAGGTCACTCAATCACACACACAGACACAAGAGGCCTATTGGATTAGTGGTAACGTGCGCGCCAACAAGGAGGAGATTAGCAGTTCCAATCCTTGTACCACCATGTATTCTTACTTCTTTTCCTTCGAAGTGAGCGAGTGCCCCATGTCCATGGCAGGCAGACAGACAAAAGCCACTTACAAAGATATTGTTACAGCTAAACATGTTACATAAAAGATAAACAATGTTAACATCTACAGAGTCAATATGGAAGGATGAAGAAGACAACCTGTTGGGGTTTTCTTGATGGATGATATGGTAACTAATGTAGTGGTTAATCAAGATTTCCAAGAAAATGATCCTAACACATCTAATTAAGGCAGTGATTCCATTGAAAGAGACTGAATCAATTGGAGAAAACTGTATTGGTTTCTTGAACCTGCGGATTTACATGATGTTAATAAAGTATATTTGGTAAACATTAAAAAAACACTAAAAAAAAACTTAGTTACCAAGTTACCAAACACTTAATGTTAAAACAAATTAACTATTTTAAAAGCACAGATGATAGAAAGGGTTGATTGTCGAATAACCAATTCAACCAAAAAACTTAAACTGTTAATTAAATAGGTGAAGTTTTAAGATATAATTTATATTATTCTTTATTACATCTTCTCAAGTGAAAATCCTTTAAACTTGAAACTTGCATAAATCTACACTACCTTATGCTTAATTTTATTAAATAAATGAGGATGATGAGATTTAAAATCGTAATCACTTGATTATCAAGAATCTATACTATATCAATAAATTAATTTAATTTAAAAATTTAAATTGTTAATTAAGTAATATTATTAATTAGGAGAACCGCAATAGTTTGGGGATTTAGAAGACAAGGAATCCGCAGATGGTAAAGATGCAACTGTGGCTGTGAAGTTTCTTGAGGATTATTGTTTCAAAATACATGGTAATGCAAAAGAAGTAATCCTTCGCATGATCAAACAACTTGGTTTAACCATTTTTTTTTCTCCTTTTTACCACTTACCATGCAGAATTCATAGTCACAAATGGACCACCTTGGCTTAGAGTTTTTGGGATTTTTGCACTATATAAGATGGGTTTAGCTGATAACTTCCATGGGTATCGGCTAATGTTCTTTAATAGTACTGAATAGGTGTGCTGTCACATGAATTCATTGATTCTCCCTGTTATTCTTGACAAGGAGTTGGATTCACCTGTATATTTTGAGAGATCCAAGATGGATTTTACAACGTCCAGTATGTGGAGTCTCGGCAAGATCCATGGTTGCAGATACTGGTGGAAGTGTTGTTTTTTAATGAATCCTTATCTGTTAGTGAAAAAACCCAGAAACTTGTAAGGCTGTGAACTTGTTTTGTTTCTTGCCCGTTTTGGAACGTGTCGCTTAAATTTTAATTTTTTTTAAATAATTTTTTTTATATTTTTAAATTGTTTTGATGTACTGATGTTAAAAATAATTTTAATTTTTTTTTATTTTGATACATTTCTAAGTAAAAAACACTTTGAACTACCACTACTACCACAATTCCAAACACCCCTAAAAATAACTTTCAAAGTGTGGTAAACTATGATGTCAGTTGATTTTTAAAATGTTATTCGCCGGGAAATATATTTAAATAATATTTCTTTTTAGTTTTTAAAATTTATTTTTAATATTAATACATTAAAAAAATCTAAAAATACTAAATTTTTTTTTTAAGAAATTGATAAAAAAACTGTTTGAAATTCAATGACAAACACTCCTTGAACCTAGCTGGCTTGGTTCGTCTGAGATCTGGACCGGCGGGGTTTCAAAATAAAATAAAATAAAATAGAAAGAACTTATTGTTTAGGGACTAATTGGACATCCCTGTCATATTCAGGGTACCGAGTTGTAGTTAACACATAGAAAGTCGATTAGGGAGTCATCCAACGTGTCTTGGCTTTCCTTGAGAAACAGGGACACGGTCGAAGCTCTATCAGTCTATCGTCCATGCAGACTCCATATCTTCTCTCTATCTCCTAATCCCCTCTCTTATTCGAACCCTAACCCTAACCCAAGATTTATTCAAATTATCTATTGCTGCCATTGAAGAAAAACATGGAGGCTCATCATCATCATCATCAGTTCACTCACAATATATTTGAGAGACGCCCCATTATCAGATCAAAGACTCCTGCTGTTAAATGGTTCAAAGAATGGTAATTCCTCTAATTCTCTTCTTTTTCTCAATTCCTGTCCGCTGTACAATTATATTTCTTTCTTTTCATTGTTATGCATTTTGGGTTTTTCAATTAGGAGCCAAAAGACTCGATTTTTATTATTTTTCTTGTTTACTGAATTCGTCTTTTCTTTTCTTATAGCTTTCTGTTTGGTTTCTTTGAAAAATTGGGTTAGGTGTTTCGTTTTTGGAACATGGGTTGATGAATTGTCCAATCCCAACAATCTGATCGATTCTGCTTCTGTTGTCTCAGGGTGCCTCAAGATGTGGTGGCAACTGGTGGAAGGTGTTCTCTTTTCAAATGGGTAACAGGTAAATTATACTAGTACATTTCCTTTTTAAGTGATCACATTTGTTGTTCTTTACAAAATATAATGTTTTTCTTTGTGCAAATATATGGAGAATCATTAAATTTGCTCCATGTTTTATGTTTGAAGTATATGCCTTTGTCTTCTTTAATTAATATCACATTTCAATGCAGATGACGTAAGACTTGACAATTAATTTGCTTAGCTGGGTTTTGTTCTGTATAGCCTTCTTGCAGTTTTGGAAAAGATAGAAGTTGTTGAGAGGTTTCTCAGTTGAATGAATTTTGATATGCTAATCCTACCTAACTATGTTCTTTGTTCTGTTACGTTAGAGAACCAATTAAATGCCTTGAAAGAGAAGGCAAAAGAGCCCCCAGCACCAGAGCCAGAACCAGAGCCTACTACTGAGGTTCTTTTCCTTTGCAGTTTTGAAGGGTGTGGTAAGACCTTTATCGATGCTGGTGCTTTGAGAAAGCATTCTCATATACATGGAGAGAGACAATATGTTTGTCACTATGAGGGATGCGGAAAGGTGCTCAACATAAACTTTTTAGGTTTTATTTTGTTTCTTGAAGATATTATGTTTGTGTGGTGAAACCTTTGAGTGTTTGTATATATACTTTGCAATTTGAGAAGAGAAATAGTGATGAAATATCAACATCATGAGGCATTTAAGTTAGGCAGTGAAGAGAGGACACTCTATACTTCTAATTCAAATCATAAAATAACTGTTTTAAGTGTACTTGAACAGCTGTGAAGTGGTGAAAAAATGAATGATAAGTAACATGGTTTTGGTGACTCTGGATTATTTATGCCTGTAGAAGCTACAACTACTGCTACCATGAAAGCCAGTACTGTTTACTTTCTTGGTTCAACATTTGTGTTCCTTCTGATGAGGTCTCATTATGTTTTTGGAATGTCCCCATGAAGTTAATATCTGTTAAGCTGAGAGGGAAAGCTCGAGAGAACACATTTCAGTTGGAATTTTGACAAATCATGTTGGAGGTCAACTACTTGCAATGTGACACTGAATTTCTTGTTATTAATTTCATGGGTGCTGGATCAATTTTTAGAAGAGGTTGATAGTTGATGTCAATAGCACATATCAGAAAGAGAAAATGGGAAAAACAAGAGTGCTCAAAGTTATTTGTTGTTGAAATTGTGAAATTAACCTACATATGCAGCATAGATTTCTGTAATGATTGAGCCTAATGCATCCTTTAATGTAATTTTGTAGCAAAAAAGATTTTTTTCACTTTATTCTTAACATTCAAATGTTATAATTCTCTTAAATATTTTACTATTTCCTTTTTCTGAACTTGTATTATGGTGTTTAACTGTTGTGTATATGCTGCAGAAATTTTTGGATAGTTCCAAGTTGAAAAGACACTTTTTAATTCATACAGGGGAAAGAGATTTCATATGTCCTCATGAAGGCTGTGGTAAGGTGATAAATCTTTCCACTAACATTTTTCTTTTAATTAGTTGACATCTTGATGGTTAGATTGTTATGTTCTCTATAAATGATATTCATGTTTCTCGTGTGCGTAAATTCATTCTTCCATTACTATCTTACATTCAGGTTTCTTATTATTTTTCATTCTCATTTATCAATCAGTTTGTTGATTTTTCCAAATTCCACAATTAAAGTTTGAACCTGTATTTTAACCTCAGCAATTTGGAGACAGTTAAGTTGTAAAAAAACATTTTTCATGTCCAATTTCAGTTTTGTTCTCCATATCTAGTTTTCATTTTCTAATGGAAAATTGGATATGCAACCACTTGTCGGAAACAATTTTTTTTTTTTAATCTAAAAATAAAAGACTCATCTTTGCATATTATGTTTTGTTGAGAAAGCAGTGAACAACTTAAAAAGGGAAACAGTGAAAAGTATATTTACTGTGTTTCCCAAATTCACGGAAACAATCAGTTGGAGAAATACTACATTTGTGCAAGAAATCCTGATTTCTGTTTTCAATGAGAATTTTTTTTAGAAAACAGTTCCCATTTTTTCATAACTTAACATGCCTTGGACATTTGGTTTGGAGGTTGGATGGGTCAAAGAACCTTTTTTTCTCCCTGTTTTTTATTTTATTTTTATTTTTTTAAGGGACAGGGAAGGGTTGGTTGATTGTTGCACTTGGCAGATGATTGGGAGGTTCAAAGAGAATGGTTGGTTCAAGTTATGCAGGAATCCAAGGCAGAAAACTGATGTGTTCACTGTTCTAGGCTCTTGTGAGAGTTATCATCTGTGACAGATTGATGACTTGTTTTACATCATTGTATATTGTGTGCTTCGGATGGCTTCTTTACTTGTGTTGTGGTGGATGCATCACTTAATATTCAGGGCTGTACTTCTGTCTAATTTCGATTTTGGTTGATTCAGGCATTCTCCTTGGATTTCAACCTGAGATCTCACATGAAAACACATTCACAAGAAAACTATCATATCTGTCCATACCCAGAATGTGGAAAGAGATATGCTCATGAATACAAGCTGAAGAACCACATTGGTTCTCATCATGAAAAGGTAAGTTCCAATCATTCACTCGTAATGCTGTTGGCATGCCATTCCACTGTTAAATAGTTGAGCTGTTTCTGCATCTATTCATTTACTTTCTTAATTGAAAGTCATTTAAAGCGGCTATCAACATATACTATGTACCATGATGCTCTTGGACAAATTGATAACATTTGCTTTTCTACTGTCTTGGTTTTTGAAGTTATTTCTGATGTTTGTTGATGAAGGTACCTTGATGCATTGACTGTTCAATGTTATACCATATCTCTAGCATTTGTTGACATTGATTTTTTAAAATAAAGTACTTTTTGTAGGCAAGATAAGGTAGAGATGAAAAAACCTTGGATTTTGGAGTAAAAGTTGTAACACAATTTCAAATGCCCTAATGGCTCGGAGTCCTCAGAACTGTACCGCATGCAATACAGATTGGATTGATTTAGATTATAATTGGATTGATTTAGATTATAGTTTGGGATTGATTCAACCTTGTGAGGAAATTTGATGGGTTATACCTGTAACCTGAGAACCGAGTATTTGGGAGGAATTCTGGAACAAATGGTGGGCTAGTAATGGATAAGTAGTGGAAATCTCGTCCCCATTGAAGGACTAATCTGAATCAAAAGCTTTGCACCGAAAAGAATTTTGTTGCATTTTCAGTTTAAAGATGCAATTTGACACAAATCAATGTCATGTGGGTCTTACATGTTGGATTGCAACTGGTAATATGGCGTGAACATAGTCTGTCTCTTTTCATGGAACCATCCACACTTTAAGGGCCAAGCCATCCTTTTCTCTTCCATGCACCCATTCTATGGGAAACTGTTTGGCACCGCGTTCCCAAAAAATTCAATTTTTGTTTTTGCTAAAATTTAATATGTTTTGTATGTTTTGGATCGTTTTGACATGCTGATGTTAAAAATGATTTTTAAAAAATAAAAAAACATCATTGGCATGCATTTCGGCACAAAAAGTTATTTGAAAAGCAACTGCAACCATACTGCCAAACATACTATAAGTAACTGCTGGGGGACTTTTAGTGTAATACTTTAAATCACTTGAAAATTTAGTTCTGATCCTCAGAATTTTCTTTAATTCTACAGAATCCGACTCCAGAAGTGGTGAAATATGCTCCACCTCCAGAGAGGATACCTAAGAATGCCAAGACTCCCCCAGGGGTTTATGGCTCTGCATCATCAGATCGACCATACATTTGCCCGTATGAAGGGTGTGAAAAGGATTACATCCATGAATACAAGCTCAAACTCCATCTGAGAAGAGAGCATCCTGGCCACATGGCAGATGAGAATGCTGAGAATGCAACACCTAATGCTGACAATGAATTGGATGAAGCCAGTGATCAAGATGCTTATGGTGGAAAGCGTGTGAATGGGAAAAGTCAGAAACAGAGCAGGTCCAAGCCAAACTTGAAGATGCCTCCTGTAAAAATCAGACAACGGAAAGGCTCAAGTCCATCACATGCCACATTGAATGTAGTGAAAAAACCTTGGACAATTAAGGACGAGACTTATGAAGAAGAAGAAGACAGTGAAGAAACCGAGGAAGAGGATCGTGACAATGCAGAGGATGGATGGAGGTATGGAGGAAACGAGGATGATGATGAAGAGACGGAGGATGAAGACTAGGGCACTTTGCTATCCTTTGGGGTTTGTGCTTATAGTAGGCTCTAAATAAAAATAAATTTAAATAAATACATAATTTTTTGGCCCATATTGCCTAATGCTCTCTCCCTCCTCTACTCCCAACAGACAACAGAAGTCATTTTTAGAAGGTTGATTAGAAATGTATTAATATTGATTTTTAAAGTATTTTTTATTTTAAAATATATTAAAATAATATTGTTTTAAATTTTAAAAATTATTTTTAACATCAGCATATTAAAATAATATAAAATTATCAAAAACATATTAATTAAAAAAAAAATATATAAAATATTTTTAAAAGTATTTTTGAAATGTAATACTAATTATTATGTAAAATCTTCTGTTCGTTTACTCAAATCTTATTTCATAAAAAAATAAAAATGCAGCATGTTCTTTCGATTTAACAAAAGAATGTGTGGTCAAATGCAGCTTGTTCTTTCGATTTCTTGATACTACCTTAGTGAGTTACGTAATTAAATCTCATTTTCACAGGTTAATATACCGTAAAGATTGTCAAATATTCGTCCTTTTTCGTTAGTCAAATATCCCATAAATCAGCACGAGTTTATGTCATCGCCTTTTTATTTAATGGGGCATGAAAGATACAAAATTCAAGCATCTCACGTCTTGCAATGAGGTATTGTTGTATAATTTATTTCAAAAATATATCTTAATTAAAAATATATTAGAATAATATTTTTATTTTTTATTGATACCAAACTTTAATACTAACCTTTTTATCTTGGGTTGCAAACACCGACAATCAGTACCAAAATACCACTTCTTATCACCATTTCTTGGAAACCTAAATTAGGGCAATTAGCTATGGTTCAACGGCAATCGTTTCTTCTTTTTCAAGGGTTTTTAAATCCTGTCAAATAACAATTTCAACTTAAAAATTTAAGCTGTTGAATTACGTAATATTTATTCAGACAAGGCTTGTACATCATATCCTAACTTAGAACACAGAATGTTTATGCTACCAGCTGCAGTTAAAAACATTAAAGCTCAAAATACACAACAAGATTGCAGGCAGACTCTTTCTTTCATCTTGCCAGGGAAGCAAGGAATTATTCATTTTTCTTACATAATAATGAAAGCAGACAAGAAAACAAACAAGACAATGGAAAACTAATGCAATGTGCTGATCTAGCACTAGCTAGCTCATCACTTGCTATAACGTGCAGGACTCACAGGCCAAAACCAAATTTACTGCACATTAGCCCAAACCTTGAAAATCTTTCTTTCTGCTCTTATGCTGTATCTCACTCCATTCACTCCTTCTTCCCTCGTCAGAAAGATTTTATCACCCACTTTAAGGCCTTTGTCACGCACAAATTGAAGCCAGTCTCCAGTGATCACAGGTTTGGTATAACGATCATTTTCCCCACGAATGGAAAGCCTAAAGTTCCACTCGTTCTCAAGGGTATCTGTTGCTTCAAAGTACACAGCAGTTTCTCCTTCAGGCATTGGGAAAGCCGGCAGACTAGAGGTCGGAAATGCCAAACGATATTCTATGTCAGTTTGGCTCAATTTCTTCTCCATGAGCACTTCCATTTCTAAGCAAGTATAGAATATAAGAAGTTATGCTAAAAGCTTTGTAAATCTTGATTGAGATATTGAGTTCGAGCTTGCCATGTATATATATATATATATATATATATATATATATAACTAGGGAAGCTGTGTGATGATGATGGTCTAGCGATTTACGAACTTTCAAGGTTCGTTATCGCATTTGTCTGGTTAACTTTCTGCCAGTTTTTGCACGAGAGACGGCCGATTTGAGCATGGCCTTTGATTTCTTCTTTACAGTATAAGATTTTAGTTCAAATTTTTAGATTGATAATATTTGACACATGAAGATTATGCTCATGAGATCATTGATAATACGGACCCACTAATCTTGGAAGGGTGGTGCGATAGCGGGACCACTTGAACTTTTATATATACTGTCAAGAGTTCGTTAGACAAGACAAAAGGGCTGTAGCCACTGCTTATCAAACTCGACATGCTTAGCCTGTCTCAAGAACTTTGAACCTTCACTGATTAGTAGGATCATATAGATGTCAGAGACTTGGTAAAAAAGAAGCAATAGTTTTGTTTATTATTAGTTACGTATGAAAAGCAACATCAATTTAACATCTTTTATATAAAAAATATTAAAAAATGATATTTTGAATTGATACAAGATCATGATCCTGGCCTGTTTAACAACCTTGCAATTTGGAATATGTTTTTTATTTAATTAAACAATTATAAAAATATACTTTGGCCTAAGAGCTAGCTCTTTTCAATGCTTTTTTTTATTTTTTTTTTATTTTAACTAAAATGCATTACAAAAACAAAATGTTTGACATGAGATTTAAATTATTCTTTAATTTTTTCATGGTTATTAAATAATATTATAGATTTTTATAGGAATATAATTTTTTTTATGAATATTCAATGAAGATAAAACTTTTTTAAAAAATAAGCAGCAAAAAAATGTACTTCTTCTATTAAAATTTCATTTCCTTATTAATGCATATCTTTATTATCTTGAAAAAAATATTTTTTTTAATTATAAGCACTACTTTTTTAAAAATATTAAAATAATATCTTGATATTTTATGCACGATTGAAGGTGAAAAAATATTGAATATTCACGAGCAATTTTTTTTTTTTTTTTTTGCATATTAGGGACATGGTAATTGAAAACAAAATTGTTAACATTCTCATAAAAAAAAACTATAATATTATTTAAGAACTATGAAAAAGCTGAACAATAATTTAAATATTATGTATTTTTTTTATAGTGTATTTCAATCAAAATATAAAAAAAATAAATATTGAAAATGAAACCAGCTAGCTTGCATAGGCTTTTTATTTATTTATTTATTGAAAATCATTTTGTAAATTGTTTTTGTACCGCCTTTGAAATGATCTGATCGTATGATGGTGCACAAATTTTTCTAAAATATTTTACAAGCTTTGTTTAGTTTTATAATGAGTTACCTCATTAATTAATTATAATCAACTAACTAGTCATAATATTTGATACCGGAGACTCATAATTAATATTGTGTATTTTTTCCTGTTTGTACGTATTTCTATATATTCTATTTACATGTTGCAAAACACGTTACGATTCATGAAGGATTTGCTCAAGCAGAACATGATTGATCGGTAAGTTTTTTTAATTGCTTTCAGTCAAACATTTGATTTCTATAGCTATCCGCCGACAATTTGGTTAATTATACGTTCTGAAATGTTCATTAATTAATTTCCAATTAGCAAACCAGCCATTGAATATTAGTTTGTTTATATATATATATATATATATATATATATATTCAAATAAAAAATAACTGAAAAAACAAGCTGAAATTTTAAACAAATTTACAGTATAATCATATTTAGTTGTGCCAAAGACTGGAGAGATAATATAAATTTTAAGATAAAGTAACTTGGCTATTTATTTCAAGCTCGTCCTTGTATATATTTTAGTTTCTTTTAAATTTATTCAAATTAAACCAATTTAAGTTTTTTCTTCAATTTGTTTCTTAGTTCAAAACTGCCTAAAAATTCTAAAACTTTATTTTTGCATGTGATATTCAATTATTAGTTTAATTTCAACTCTGGTTATTTTTTTTTTGTTTTTGTATTTTTTATAATAAAATAATTAAAATTAACTAAAATTACTAAAAAAAACATATTTTTTGAATTATTTCTAATGTTTTCAAAATACATATAAAAATAAAACGTCAAAAATTAATCAAGTTATAATTAACAACTTGAATTAAGAGCTGCATTATCGATCATAAAAACATGGTGCTTACATGGTGATTTCAATAACATTAATTCCAAATGCTTTTAATATCTTTTGGCTCAATTTCAATAACCATGATTTCAAAAACATGGCGCTTACTTGGATTAAGAGCTGCATTATCATAAATTAAAGACCAGAGGTCGGAAATGCCAAACGACGTCAGTCTGGCTCAATTTCTTCCCCATGAGCACTTCCATTTCTAAGCAAGTATAGAATATAAGAAGTTATGCTAAGAGCTTTGTACGTAAATCTTGATTGAGATATTGAGTTGGATCTCGCGCGCCACGTACGTATAAATATAGCTAGGGAAGCTGTGTGATGATGGTCTAGTGATTTACGAACTTCAAAGGGTCATGATCGCACTTTTTAGCTAGATTTACGAACTTCAAAGGGTCAAGATGTTGCAAAACACGTTACGATTCATGAAGGATTTGCTTTCTTACATATATATATATATATATATATAGACTTGGTCAATATGCTAAAGCAATATTAATTCACATTCTAGCAACCACTCTTTTGAACTCAATATTTCTTTAATAAATAAATATTAGAAAAAAAAGAGTTTATGGTTTAGTTTTTCAACAATGTATAATTTCATAATACAAACAAAGAACCGAACCCCTTCAGGTCAGCCAGAAAAAGAAAAGAAGAGAAACAGCGGCGGCCCTACATGCATTTGACCTGCAGCTTCTGCCGCGCGCAACCACTTCAGGATTGAGTTCATTCGTTCATTAACGGTACTCATTTTCATGCCTAACGTACGAACTCCGCAGGTCAGAGATATTAGACTCGAACAATTTTGAACCTTGATCAGTGATTAGCAAGATCATATATATAGACGTCAGAGGGTTGGTCGAAAAGAAGCAATAGTTTTGTTTATTACTAGTAACATACCTATATAAAGCCACCTCAATATAACATTATATATATATATATAAATTAAAGCAATAATTTTTTTTTGATGAACTTGAGTTAAATTGGGTTGTCCCACGTAACTTAAATTATTCTTTAATTTTTGCATGGCTATTAAATAATATTATAGATTTTTATGGGTATATAAAAAAATACTTATGAATATTCAATGAAGATAAAACTTTTTTTAAAACAAAACAAGTAGAAAAAAAATATTTTTTTCTATTAAAATTTCATTCCTTATCAACGTATATCTTTATTATTTTGAATTTTTTTTTTTAATTATAAGCACTCCTTTTTCAAAAAATATTTAAATAATATCTCAATATTTTGTATATGATTGAAGGTAAGAAAATAATGAATTTTATAAAATCATGTCACAAAATTATTAAAAAAACAAAAAACAAAAACCTTATTTCATTGAATATTCATGAGCAATTTATTATTTTATTTCTTTTGCATATTAGGTATATAGTAATTGAAAAACAAATTTTTAATATTCTCATAAAAACAACTATAATATTATTTAAGAACTATGAAAAACCTGAACAATAATTTAAGTATCATGTCAAGTATTTTTTTTATAATGTATTTTGATCAAAATACAAAAAATAAAATTTGAAAAAGGATTTAAGGTTTTATTATCATAGATTGACATAAAATTAAAAAACTTCAATGAGTTTTATCCTTATAAGTCAACTAAAAATTATAAAATATCGCTTCAAAAACAAATATTTTCATCTCATAAAATTTGTGGTTTTATTATCATAGATTGATACAAGATGAAAAAAAACTCCAATGGATTTTATCTTTAGAAATTGACCTATAAATGATAATAAAATTGCTTTGAAAAATATATTTTCAATTCATACATACTTGGTTGCGTTATCTATGTATCCACATGGGATAAATAAATTCTCAATGAGATTTATCCTTAAAAGTTGATAAAAAAAATAATAAAATGGCTTGGTAAAATCTTTTACAACCAATCTTTGAAGTTTTAGTTTAGTTGCATATTAAAGGTTTTATTATTCATTGTCGTATGTGGATGTGCGTCAACTGGAGGTGTCAATTTGAAAGTTGCTATCTAATTGTTTGATTTAGGTTCATTATGAGACTTGAGTGTTCTGGTTTTGTTACAGATTCAAGGATAAAAAACAAATTAGTAAGATCTTATATATAGATGTTAGTGAGTTGGTCCAAAAGAAGCAATGGTTTTGTTTATTACTAGAAACATACCTCTATAAAATAATGAAAACCAATGTTAAATATTTAACAATTTTTTATATAAAAAATTATATTAAAACAATGATGTTTTGGATTCAGGTTGAATTGAGTTATCTCATGCAACTTATGACTTAGATCACGACCTAGCCTATTTAACAATCTTACTACTTGGAATATGTTTTATTTAATTAAATAATTATAAAAATTCTAAGCTTTTTATTTTATTTTAGTTAATATGTATTATAAAAAAATATTTGACATGATATTTAAATTATTCTTCAATTTTTTCATGGCTATTAAATAATATTATAGATTTTTTGAGAGTATAAAAAAAATCCTCATGAATATTCAATGAAGATAAAACTTTTGTTTTTTTTTAAAATAAGTAGAAAAAATATACTCCTTCTTTTAAAATTTATTTTCCTTATTAATGCATATCTTTATTATTTTAAAATTGTTTTTCTAATTATAAGCTATGTTTTTTTTAAATATTAAAATAATATCTCAATATTTTGTATATGATTGAAGGTAAAAAATAATAAATTTTATAAAATCATGTCAAAATCTATTAAAAAAATAAAAAATAATTAATTTTTTTAATTGAATATTCATGAGCAATTTTGTTTTTTGCATATTAGTACATAATAATTGAAAAAGAAATGGTTAACATTCTCATAAAAAAACCTATAATATTATTTAAGAACTATAAAAAAAACCGAATAATAATTTAATATCATGTCAAGTACGTTTTTTTATAATGTATTTCAATCAAAATACAAAAAATAAATATTGAAAAACAAAACCGGCTAGCTCGCGTAGGCTTTTTATTTATTTATTTATTTATTTATTAGAAGGCATTTTGTAACTTGTTTTTGGACTGCCTTTGATTTGATCTGGTTATATAATATAATGGTGCACAAATTTTACTAAAATATTTTAGAAGCTATATTTCATTTTATAATGAGTCACCTCATTATAATCAGCTAATTAAGTTTAGTTCATTATAATTAACTAACTGGTAAAAATATTTGATACCCGAGCCTGATAATTTGTTATCTGTTCTGTATTTATTTATTTATTGCTAGTATTTCTATTTATTTTATGTACATGTTGCAAAACACGTTACGATTCATGAAGGATTTGCTTTCTTACATATATAGACTTGTTCAACATGCTAAAGCAGTCTTGTTCACATTCTAGCAACCACTCTTTTGAACTCAATATTTCTTTAATAAATAAATAAATAAATATTAGAAAAGGTTTATCTAAAAAAGTTTATGGTTTGGTTTTTCTTTAATTTGTTGGCACATGATTGATCGGTAAGTAAGGGGAGTTAAATTAAGAAAAAAAAGACGATGTTAACACACACACACACACACACACACACACACACACACACACACACATATATATATATATATATATATATATATATATATATATTATGCACCGAAGAATGATAGCAAGTTTATTTTTTTAATTGCTTTCGGTCAAACATTTGATTTCTAAAGCTATCCACAGACAATCTGGTTAATTATAAGTTGTGTGAAATCTTCATCTCCAATTAGCAAACCAACCAATCCAGAAGCCTTGATCTTTGGCACCGGTCCATTCAGATTCACTGGTTCATCTTCCAAGAGTGAAATGGGTTGAGGAGAGTCACCAAGCACCTCCACACAAAAGGGTTTAGCAGCAGCCATATTGGTCCTGTAAACACAATCATGCAGTCTCCTTCTGTTTGTTCAGCTGGGCTGATATGAGACTATAAGGTTGGGGTTTCATTTGGGCTTAGGTCATGTTTGGGCTTCTGTGAGTGGGCTTTTGTTTAAGCATGGGTCGTGTTTGTCAGTTATATGGACTGTGTTTATGTGACTTGGGCTTGTTTTCCTGTTCCTTGGGTTGTGATTTCTGTTCCCATGGACTGTGTTGGAGGAGGTCCATTTGCTTATACCTTGTTTGCTTGCATGATTGATTGGCATGTGTAAAAAATATCTAAGATTATTTTAATATGCTCTTTTTATTTTGACATGGCGAAGTCCTTTTAAAAAAATTATTGTGGTATATTTATCATTGTACAAAAAATAATATTTTTTTTGCTCCTCACAAAACAAAAATCTAATTTTTTTATTTTATTTTTTGCATAATTTAACATTTTATATATTTGTTTAACATTATCATAAAACATTTTAGTTTAATATTCTCTGACGCTATAGTCAAGAATATAAAGATTTTACTATATAATATTCACCTATATGTAAATTTATTTTCAGTTCAATATTTATTAATACTAGAGTCAGAAATATTAAGTTTTTTTTTTGTATAATATTCACTAATACCATAATATTATTCATTAATAATTTTTCTAGCATTGTTGATGACTATAAAGGCACTACGCGGTGTGTTTAGTATTGTGGTAACTTTTGTGGTTGTGGTTTGAAAAAAGTTGTTTTATAAAAAGTACTTTTAGTTAAGATTAGTTTGGTATTTATATATGTTTGGTTAAAACTGTGGTTGAATTTGAAGTTGAACAAAAAGTAGTTTAATGTGTTTGGTTAAAAAATTGATTTTCAAATTGAGGTTATATATATATATTGATGGTTTTGAATTTAAATATTATAGATTTAAATATTGCTATTACATCATGAAATAAATAATATTTTATATTGTTCAATTAAACTATCTACAATTCCATCACATATGAAATACATCCGACAAGGACTACAGTTTCCTTGGTTTCTTAAGCGCGCAACAACATCAGTTAAAATATAACCGGGAACAAAATTAGGATTGCAATCAAATTCTACAAATGTTATGTCATCAATAAAACACAATTAAAAATAAAAAATTTAATTTTTTTTACTGGATCAGACCCGGTTCAATACATTTAGTTTTGAACTGGACCCGGCTAGAATCATGCACCACTGTTCATGTGAACAGTGGAGTTGAACTCCACTGTGGACGCCGTGCAGTGGAGTGGAGAGTGAAACTCTCCACTGCATAGCATCCACAGGTTTGCGGAAAGCAACTCTCAGCTGCTTTCCATAAACCTGTGTTTTGTTATAAATATATTCCGCAAACCTGTGTTTTGTTATAAATATATGTGGATCCCCCATCCACAATAAACTATATTTAAGGGGAACAAAACAGGTTACGTCTACGTTTGATTTCAAACGCAGACGCAACCGCTTAATCAAACAGCACCTTCCAATAAAGAAGAGAACAAAACTAAAACTCCAAGAGGGATGATGTAACTGCGTCAAACGAGGCATTAGAGATGAGAGAATGGCACAATCAACAGGGGAAGAGAGGCTGGTATATATACTTCGAGGAGGCCTTAAAAATAGAAACTCTGAATGATTTCCAGGATGAGATCGATCTGGGTTAGGATCTCAACATTTATCCTATGAATGTTTTTCTGTGATGTATTCTTGTGGTGGCGCAGTTAAAAGTTCATGGAGCATTTGTTGCTGGGTTCAATGCTAAGGAAAATCTTGGTCGATGAATTATATTGGAGCTGTGAGGACGTTATGTTGTGTTTTGTCTTGATCACTGTCTAGGATGTTCATGGATTTCTTAAGCTATCCCTAGATCAGGATCATAGTTTCCATAGCTCGGTATGTGCTTGATCCATACAAGAGTGTCTTGAGCTAAATTGTTGCGTATAAAACAATGCTGAACCTCTGGCCTGCATATAGGTGAAAAGAAAGTTGTTTTTATTATTATTATTATTATTATTATTATTATTATTATTATCTCTTCACACTAATCCAAGACTGCCGTTAAAGCATGTATTATTGTTTAAGCAAAACTTTTGGAGCTAGAAAAGTAAACAAGAAAGATGGATTACAAACAATTCTGGTACTAGATTTGATGTGCAAATACATGATATTTTATAATAATATTATTAAACTTGACTTAGCCAAAAAATAGCTTATAATCTAATTAACTTTATTAAAACCTAGTTTAATTTTAATTATATAAAAAAATTAAATAATATCATTAAAAGTAAATTGTATATTCATATAGAGTCGGTCAATCTGAATTAACTTATTCAATTACTAATTCAAACTTTGGATAAGGTCATGTTTAATATCTTTAATCCAGAGCAACTGAAAAGAGAATATAGTGGAATTGTTAAGAGATGAGAGAATTATCGTAATTTTAACAGTTGGGAGATGGAGTATGAGCAATGGTTGATGGTTTGGTATCTGCAACCATCATTTTGATATGTTAATTAATTACTCGATCCAGAGATGACTGTGTTGGTTGTCCGACACTAATAGCTTGGTTATTTCCAAAGGCAATGAGCTTCAATGGACAGAAGTTGCAAAAACAGTTTTAGGACATAAAAAGATGGTTGAAATTATATAAATCCTGAATTTTTTTTCATATTTCCTAGTTCTAGGAGGAAACAAAAACAAAGTGTGCACGTAGAAAGGATAAGAGAGGGTAGGGTTGCTTTAGAAATCCTTCAAGCTAAAATTGATTGCTGTTCTTTAACATTCAGAACAATGTATAAACCCTTGATTCCTATAAACGCTTGATTGGTTTGCCTATATCTTCTATTTTCTGACAGAACAAGGATATGGTAGAGTGGATTTTGAGGCCTGCGTTGTTTGAGATGCTTTACCCACCAGAAGGTCAGCAACAGGCAAGTTAATAACTGGAAAATGATCTGCCTTATGCAAGAATTTTAGGTTGAAGTTGGGCTGATGATCTTTATCTACTTGGTTGCTTTGTAGGAGATCGCTGTGCTTTCTACCATTATCTTCTTAATACTCTGCATGGATTTTATTTTGTTTTGTTTTTCTTGCTGCTGTCTTGTTGAAAGTACCAATTTGAGTTCCCTGAGGTTTTAATTGAGCTCTAAAATCTCATTCTATCATCGTTGATCCATCTTGTATGGAGAAATTAAGGGATCAGGGGAATAAGAAAGTGATTTATTTTTTAATTCAAACTCCAAATCTCTTAAAATTATTTATGGGGTGTGGCCATTTTCTTTTACACGCCAACAATTTAACAAATTAATATCCAGCAAAAAAAAAAAAACAGGACTTCAATTGCTTAGACATCAGCCCAAACATCCTCACCAAACAATCTGATCTTTCTTTTCACTTCCACTTTGATCCATGTTCCCATAGCTTGGTTTTTCATGGCCTCCTCATGAATTGTGACCTTATCATCCACTCGAAGATCCCTCTCACGAACAAATTTATTCCAACCCACAGAAAGAAAATGTCCCATACTCTCATTTCTCTTGATGGTGCAAGAGAAGATCCATTCGTGACCATTACCATCGTGAACATGCATGTTCATCGATTGGCCTTCTTGGAATGGTAATGGACCAAGAGAACAACCAGGAATAGACAAGCCATTCTCAATATCATCTGCAGTTAGAAACTTTGAAAAGACTAATGCCATTGCTTGCTTCAAAAAACAAAAAAAAACTTGGGTAGATCTGTAGTGGTATGTATCTATAGCAAGATGTATCGAATCTGAGATGTTCTTGAGTTTCTCACTTCACTCTTAAACATGGTATATATAGGGAAATAAGCATGTCATGATTCTGTCGCTTGATGTTCTGAGAAAATTCAGTAACTTCAGGCAAGAGAGGACACGGAAGTTTCCAAACTCAAGCAAAGTTAGATATATTTTTTGCGAGTATATCCAATCACCTGTCCACCAGCATGGTTCTGATACGATTAGGAATGAATCCCATGTTTCTTTTCCGGGAAAACTCGAGGAATATACTTTGCTTGGATTGATTCTTCTAAAGCAGAAAATTTAACGCGGTTCGTGTTTAAAAAGACAAAGAAAGGGTCAAACCTAGCATATATAATTACGTTGACAGACGTCAACGCTAATCCTGATTCCTCGCTAACTTAATTTACACGTTGTCTTTTGTTATTCTTTCCATGAAATGGACATCCTACTCATCATATCACTAGCTAAGTAATCGCCCTATTTGGAGAGTTTTTAACATAGTTATCAGACCTGAATGGGCACCTGAGATCTGGTGGGTAAGATAAAAGACTTTTCAATGTAGGATAAATTTTTTTAAAAAATATTTTTTAAAATTTTATTATTTTTACAATATATATAATATATATTTACATGAATTGTTTTTTAATTTTTTTTATATGAAACATTAAAATTTTAAATATATTTTTTTAATTTTTCCAGATTGACCCGGGTTGACCCATGAAACCTAGGACCCGGCTCTTTGGCCGGGTCAACCTCCGGGTCGGTTTGATAACTATGGTTTTTAATTGAAAATTGAAACTGCATTTAATAATGTGTGTGCGTGTGTTTGTATATATAATAAAAAAAACTTATTAATGTTAATTAAAGACTAAAATAAAAAAATGATATTTTTAGAAATAAAAAATGATAAATATAAATGCAAATATTTTATCTCAAGAGTACTTTTGAAGATTTTTTATTTAATTATATAGGAGTTCAAATGAAATCTTATCAGAAAGTAATAATTTAAATTATTTTAAAAAAATAATGTTTAGAATAAATTTTATTGTTTATATAGTTGTTCCACAGTTTTTTTTTTTATAGTGTTTAAGATTGAAATAAAAGTTGTTTTTTAAATATATTAAAATAATATATTTTTTATTTTTTAAATTTTTTTAATATCAGCACATTAAAATAATTAAAAATTAAAAAAAATATTTTTTTGTAATTTTTTAAAATATGTAAAACGCTAAATCTTTCCGGTTCATGTAATAAAAACACCTTTTAGACTAATTACATAAATAAAGGTCTTTATATATATATATATATATATATATATATATATATTCCAACTTATCTTTTGATGTAATTTCAAAACTCAGTTATCATAAATATTAAAAATCCGGTTTGATTTAATGAATTAATTTTAAAAGTTCACAATTTAAAGCTTGATTTAGGCTTAGATTTTAAATTAAATAAAAAAATTGTTTGTTAGGTGAATCTCAATTAATCTAATTAGATTTTTAATAACAAAAAAGCAAACAAACAAATAAAAAATACTATTTTAATAAAACTAACAGCTCGTGGATCGATTCAATATCTCAAGTGTGATTTTAAAAGCGGTGCACTTCATGTGCAGCCAATGGTTTTCCGACATGATTGTGGAATTTAGTGTGGACCCACCAATTAGAAAAAGATGTTTCCCAGTTTTGTAGGCCCCACTAAGGCACCAATTAAGGTTGTTAAAATCGCAAGTTGACTCTTAAAATCTTATGATTTTACGAGTCAACATGTATATAACATGTCAAATCAGGTTAAAATTCAAAATCGGTCAAACTTGGTCAAAATCGGTCACACTCGGTTAAAATCGATAAAATCAGACCGATTTTATGAGTTTGACCAATTTTGACCGAGTTTGACCGATTTCGAGTTTTAATCAGCAAAAGTTAAAAAATTTATTGTCTCCATGTCCGAGTCCCCTGACATTCCACTACATAGTCCCCACTCCCAGTCTCCTCTTTTCCCGTTGCTCAAATCTTAAATTTTCAATCTTAGCAGACTAACACCAGCATTAGAGGATCTTGGGTATGGAAAAGCCTTATATTATATTTTAGGCCGGGAAGGCATTATCGGAGGATCGAAACCATAGAAAGGCAAAGGTAGATAGTGAGGAATCAAATGAGTAAAATAAGAGATATGAATAATTATATAGAGAGAAATATTGTGTTTTAGACTAACCATTTGTTAACTACAAAGAGAGACAACCAAGACTCTGAGAGAACTTGAAATACATGTCTTGCTTGGTGGGATATTTGGACATTATTTCTAGGACTTGTTACTAACATAAAAGAGGTGGAAGGTGAGGTGGTATGAGATTAAATTGATGTCATTTTATACGTTTTTGTTCTCGTTGTCACGGGTTCACTCGTATCGGTCTCGTTAATTTTTTTTTTAAAGTTGGTGATATACCTTAGAATGTTGTATCATCTCACTAGTTGCCAGCAGTGTGTTTCAAGACCTGTCATCTAGAAAATGTTCTGAAACTCTATCAATAAAATATAGTTGTTCAATCTTATTTTTTTTCTTTTTATATTTTTAAGTTATTTAAACCATGTATGAATTTTTATTTGAATTATGTATTTTAAGGTGTTTGGACATTTGTATTGTTTATTTCACTTTTATTTTAATTGTGTTATATTATTATTTACTACTTGACTGAAATTGTCAATATATAATTAGTTAAAATATTTTTCTTGTGATTTTATGATTTTACGATCCGAGTTTATATTATATATTTCATATCGTGTTAAAAAAGTGTTTTTGACAACCTTGACACGAAGTATAAAAGCCTTGGCGAAGGGGAAACTTCTCAACCATTGCTCATCAACTACTCCAAAAAAAAAAAAGCGAGCAATGGAAAACTTCACAAAAAAACTCGACAATTTCTTAAGTATTAATGACAATAATAGATAAGAAAGAAAAAAAACTAGTGTTTGATAAAAAAAAAAAAAATCTGGTGCTTGTCCTAACTCCTAAGTGCTCAAGCTAGTGATTGGAAGTGGAATACACATCAGCTCCAAAAAGGGAGAATGGTTTGGGCCTCTGGGAAAAGAAAGACATGTGGCTTGCTTTTTAAAAAACGACATGTCTGTTCAAGGTTGTCAATTCCGTTCCGTTTCGTTCGGAATGGTCAAAACATTCCATACCAATTCAAAAAACAAAATAAAATGAAACAATTTTCATCTTATTTTAAATCTCGGTCCGTTCTAGATTTTTCGGCTAAATTTTGGCTGGAACGTTCCGGTTCCATTCCGCTCTTGAAAAGCCATCAAATTAAACATTGTTCAATTTAATTAATTAAACCACCCAAGTATAAAAAGCTCTTTTTCATTACTATTTTTAATAACAATGATATTAATAATAATATTGAAAATTATTATTACTATTTTCATTAACAATGATATTAATTTTTTAAAATTAGATTTATCACTAATATATATGGTTTATATTCATGTTGTTTTTTTCATGTTTATACTTTGTAGGAATTTGAGCAAAACAAGGGATACTTTAGATTTCATTAGCCTTGATAACATTGATCTAACTTTATATTTAAAATATTTGTGTTAAAACATTTTACTTTCATAATATTTTGATATTTTGTTTAAGTTGAATTACTTTAAGTTAAAGATCTATTTAATCTTGACTATTTAGAAATATTTTAAATTTTAAAATTATATTTGTTTGGCATTGTGTTTGTATTGCATAATTTATAATTAATTTATCTTGAATTTGAATTATGTTTGTTGAATTATATATATATATATATATATATATATATATATAAACAGTACAACCCCGAAACGGCATACCGAAATACTCCGAAACTGAAATATTTCATTCCAATTAAAAAAACAAAACACCTACCAAAACAGAATTGACAACCTTGTGTCTGTCAACATCTAGCACAATTTATAATATGAACTTATATCAAGCGCTAATTAATTATGGGATGCCATCGATAACTAAAATTGTGTGGTTAAGTTTTTTTTAGTTATAAATTAAATGGTTATATCATGGTTAATAAGTCATGGGTCAAAATTAAATTCGAGAAATATTTTTTATTATTTCTTTTTTTTCATCTTGATCCTTGAAAAAATCTCTTAATATTTAAGATATTTTTAACCGCAAAGAACTCCTTTTTCTTTGTAATACCCATCATTAATGTCGCACCTGATATAAATTGGACCTTTAAATTTAAATAAAAATATAAAAAGTAAAGTCACCACCCAGGTTTTTAAGGATATTACAAATTCTAAAAAATACATTGATCTCAAATATCTAAGTAAGAAGTTGGTTATGCTTAAAAAAAATAAAAATAACCCTTACTGTATTTTTTTTCTAGAAAAGATCGCGTCAACTATATGTTTTTTCTAAGTTTATTTTACGTATGACATTAATTGTTCAAATTATTTTTTGAGCTTATTCGCAAGTTATTTATTCTTAGTGGATTGTATGTCCATTTAACGTCTAATCCTAACTAAAAAGTCTCGCAACTCAATGATTTTTTTAGTTTTAGTTTTTTTTATTTATATTTCTTTACCCCTTTTTAATACTGATATTTATTTCTATAAACATAAAAGTTGAACAAAATACTATAATCAACCCACATCGGTTTTTATTTTGAGGAGACTTGTTAACTTTTTATCGACCTCATTTCTAATAAAAAAAACAACACGCTAAGCCTACGTCGGTCATTAAAATCAAGAGATATGTTGACCTACCTGTTATAATCTAAGTATAATCAAACATATAATGATGAAATGATAAAAATTAACCTTGTCACCTCATTTTTTTATCTTGTTTTGAGGCTTAAAATGTCGCATTAAGTCTACATCAGTTCTTATTATCGATCTAACTGTTAAAACCCGATTCTATCTTGTCAAAAACTCATCAATATATATATATTGTCGCACCCAACATCGCGGCGGCTCTAAAAATAATCCTTGATTATGGAAAAAGAACAAATTATCTGGCATCTGGTTCTTTTAGGAAAAAATATCTTGTTTGAGGAGTCGCCACCTAATATTATGGTCACTAGGAACCCTAACTGGTCAACAGAGATTCTATGGCTCGGGATTGGTTACGTAAAAGAGAAGATATTATCACCCCTTAAACGTTCTGCCTAAGACAGACTGCATTGCTGGTTTTGTCTTAAATTGTTAAATGTTTATTAGTTTATGCTATGATGATTTGTTTATAATATTCCTGATTCTGGCGCCAATGAATATTCAAGCTCGAATAATTCCAACTCTGGCGTTGGTAAAAAATCGTAGCTACGAAAAAAAATTAGATCAATATTTTTTATTCCTTATTCTGGTGCCAGTGAATAAATAAATAAATATAAATTTATTTTTACGCATGCACATATTTTTTATTTCTTATGTAGTTAAATAAAAAAAAATTAAATTAATGTTTTTTATTCCTAACTCTGGCGTCAGTGAATAAAATAATAAATTTACATTATTTTTATTTATGCATACACGTATTTTTCTATTTATTTTATTTTTTATTTTTTTATATATTTTTTTGGGCTGGGCCCAGCTCAGCCCATGTGGCTGGGCTGGACCCAGCAGGCCTAGCCGGGTCACAGGCTTGACCCGGCTGGCCTTTTTTTTTACCAGCAGGCGTGCGTGAGCAGTTCACGCACGCCTGCTATAGGAGCATGTAATTAAAATGCAAGAAGGGAAAGCGCAACTTACCTGGTGCTGGAAATGGCGATCCGGATTTTTCAGTCTTTCTTGGTCGTCTATCCTTGCCTCAAGATCCCTGTGTTCGTTCGTTTCCCTTCTGTCGGTGTATTCCTTCTGTCAGCTGCTTGTTCCTCTCTCCTTTTTAGCTTCTTCCTCTGGTTTTGGAAGCTGGTGCTGGAGAAGAGGCAGTCGGTGGTGATGCTGGTCCTCTCTTCGTTTTTTTAAGCTTCTTCCTCTGGTTTTGTTTGCGTTTTTCTTCTCTGGTTTTTCGTCTGCTCACTGTGTTTGTGTTCTGAAGATGAAGGCGAAGCTGGGGTACGTTGGCTTTTTGTTCTCTTCCCCTGTTTCTGTCTCTGTCTCGTTTGCTTCTCCAGTCGTCCCCTCTGTTCTCTGTTTCTTTTTTTTTCTCTTCGTTCCTGTCTTTTTTTTCGGTTCCCTGTTCTGGGTCTCCTCTTCTCTCAGTTTTCCCCAGGTTTTTTTCAGTCTCCCCCCGTCTCCTGCGTTCTTTGTTTTCTGCCGTTCGTGGCTCTTTTTTTGTCTCTCTTCCCCTCAGTTTTCCCAGGTTTTTTCAGTCTCTCCGCCTGGCTTTTTCGTGTCCCCAGTTTTTTTTTTTTTGTAGCCTTTCGTTCTCTGGCTTTTATAGCCAGAGAATAATGCCGTTTCATCCATTGATTGCAGGTGTAATGGTGGCGGCGGGCGGCTGAACCGTTGAGGAAGATGAACAGTGTCTAGAAACGGCAGCGTTTTTTGTGGTTAATGGTTATTTTCATTTTGGCCCTTGACGTTTTAAACGTTTTGTAATTAAGCCCCTCGATTAAACTGTAATTGGACCCCTGCATTTGCGCGCTATTTTCAATGTAGTCCTTGGATTTTAATTTTGCAATTTTGACCCCAAACTTTAATAATTCTTCAATTAAGTCCCTGAATAAGTTAATTCCAAGCTTAATTAAGTCTAAAACTTATCAATTCTCCAATTAAACCCTTAATTGGATTAATTAAATTAATTCCAAGCTTAATTAAGTCTCAAAACTTATCAATTCTCTAATTAAACCCTTAATTGGATTAATTAAATTAATTTCAAGCTCAATTAAGTCTCAAAACTTATCAATTCTCCAATTAAGCCCTTGATTTGATTAATTAAACTACTCAAGAGTTTAATTAAATCTTTAAACTTCCAATCATGTTGCCCTTAACCTAAATTTTAATTCATTCTTCATTTATTTTATTTTTACTTATTTTTCATCATTTTTTCAGTAATAAAAATAATTCAAATATAAAAGGTCAAAAATTGGGTTATAACATATATATTGAAAATAAATATTTACATGCACATTCATTCATAGAAAGATGAAAGCATAGTTTTATGAAATGCATGGATGAATAGTGTAATGTGCATTATATTTATTTTTGAATAGTAACATTTGCACCTTACTAGAAAAACAAGAAATAAGAAGGAATAAGGATATGGCTTACCTTAGAGCTAGTTTCATGATGAAGGAGTTGTTATGGTGGCTACTGATGGCGAGGATGATGACAGTTTTAGTGGTGGGGTGGTTTGTTAGGTGGTTTATCAGGTTTGTTTGATCTCTCTCTTTGATTTTTCTTTTTCCCCCCCCTCATATTTTCTTCTTTCTTTTGTTTCTCCTCCCATGCTTCTTAGCTCAAACCATCTTTATTTTTAGCTCAAAACTCTCTATCTTTTTATCTCTCTTAATATTTTCTCTCTCTAAGTTAAGTCTTTTTTTTTCTATCATAACTAAATTTTAGGTCCCTTAGATTTTTTTATTTCTTACATAAAAAAAAATTCTATTAAACATATTCAAAAATCCAAAGAAAACATTCAAAATTCAAAAAATATTTTAGATCACAAGCCAGACATTTAATTCATAAATGGTTACGACACCATGAGGGCAGATAATTTAGAGTCCGACCGAAGAAAACAGAATGAGACATGACAACATGAATTAGAAGTTCAAGGACTAACATGGACAAAGTTGTAGAATTTGGTAGTTCAATTTTGTCAATTAAGAGCCTAATCAAAGAAAATATTAAAGATTAAGTTGAAATTGCAAAAATTAAAAGATCAAGGGCCAATTAAAAGAGACAAATACTTGGATTGACTTAATTAATGCAATCAGATACTTAATTAAAGTAAAATCAAATATTAAAAGTTAAAATTAAAATTACAAGAGTTAAAGGTCCACGAACTAAAATGAATAGACGTTGAAGTTCACAAACTGCACATCTCTTGACACCCTATCATTCGCACTCTCATAAAAACTAAAAATCAAGTCCTTTACAGCCCTAAACTCGTTGCAGAATTCACAACAAAAATGTCAATCGAATTGTCAAGAATTGTGTATAACTGTATATCCTTGCATTATCAATAGTGGGTCCAAGATAACTCATCTCACAGGCTCTGTATCCTTCCTTCTTGACCTATAAAATGGTTTCCAAACCCTAACCTGTGTAGCATTTGAGAGGATCGTGAAGCCATGGTTAAAACTTAGCAAAAAAAAAAAAACACTACCTCTCAACCATCTTGCATGTCTTAGCCTTCACCTTTCTTTAGCCCTTCAAAATCCTCCTACCACAAACACAAAACCCAACTGTTCAACCATTTATGAGCTAGAATAGTCCATCATCACCTCTAATCTCTTGCCTTAACTTTAAAAGCTGTGACCTTTAAGTCATCAAAGTTTTAGGGAGGCATGATCTAGTAAAAGAAGACTCCTCCACTAATTTCAAGGGATGCACCTCTCCTAAATCCTTACTGGTGGTATCATATATTCAAGCCCCCAAGTATTTCGTAGAAACAACCCCCAAAGTCTGCTAAGTTTGAAAGCTCACGTTAGAGGAACAGGCAGCCAAGGTTCTAGTTTATGGGAAAATCAAAGTTCTTAGAGTTTCCTAGACACTTTACGAAGAATAAAAGGAAAGGGAAAGGATTCTTAGACCTATTTGTTTGTTGGAAAGTATTTTTTTTTAGAAAGTAGTTTTTTTAGAAAATGGATTCATGTAAAGTGTATTATTTTCTGATGTTTGATAGTATCATGAAAAATAAGTTGGAAAATATTTTCCAGTGTTTGGCTATATCATAAAAAATAAGTTGAAAAATAAATTGTTAATATTTTTTTTCAAGTTTATTAAAATAATAAAGAACAAATCTTACAAATTAAAAAGTTAAATGAGAATAAAATTGAAAAAAATAATTTAATTTCATAAATTATTTCGAATAAAATAAATAAAAATCAAAATAATAGAGATTAAATCTAACAGATAAAAAATTTGAAAGATGATAAAATTAAAAAAAATATAATTTCATAAATTATTTCAAATAAAATAAATAACAATCAACAAATAACATGACATTTCTAAATTTTTCACAATTTCTGGAAAGTGTTTTCCGCCCAAAATAAAAAAAAAATATTTTTCTAGAAATCAAACCAAATTTTTCTTTAACTAAAAAGTATTTTTTATTGACCAATTTTTCTAATAATAAATAAATTTAAAAACTAATTTTTAAGAAATTGTTTTTTATGAAACAAACAGGCCTTTTGATCTTAATCAAAAGAGTCTCAACAGCTATGGCAACCACCGAGGTGGGTCCAGAATAGCTCCAGAAGCCTTGATCTTTGGCACCGGTCCATTCAGATTCACTGGTTCATCTTCCAAGAGTGAAATGGGTTGTGGAGAGGCAGCAAGCACCTCCACACAAAAGGGTTTAGCAGCAGCCATAACTATTTGGTCCTGTAAACACAATCATGCAGTCTCCTTCTGTTTGTTCAGCTGGGCTGATATGAGACTATAAGGTTGGGGTTTTATTTGGGCTTAGGTCATGTTTGGGCTTCTGTGAGTGGGCTTTTGTTTAAGCATGGGTTGTGTTTGTCAGTTATATGGACTGTGTTTATGTGATTTGGGCTTGTTTTCCTGTTCCTTGGGTTGTGATTTCTGTTCCCATGGACTGTGTTGGAGGTGGTCCATTTGCTTATACCTTGTTTGCTTGCATGATTGATTGGCATGTGTAAAAAATATCTAAGATTATTTTAAAATGCTCTTCTTTTTTTTTTTGACATGGCAAAGTCCTTTGAAAAAAATTATTGTGGTATATTTATCATTGTACAAAAAAAAAAATTGTTTTTCTCTTTACAAAACAAAAATTCAATTTCTTTTTTTTTCAATAATTTAGCATTTTATATATTTATTTAACATTATCATAAAACATTTTAGTTTAATATTCTCTAACACTAGAAGAGTCAAGAATATAAAGATTTTACTATATAATATTCATCTATATTTAAATTTATTTTCAGTTCAATATTTATTAATACTAGAATCAGAAATATTAATTATTTTTTTTGTATAATATTCACTAATACCATAATATTATTCATTAATAATTTTTATTGTTGATGACTATAAAGGCACTGCTGATTACCAATCCCATCTGACATAGGTGCTTTCTAACTATCATACAATTTGGACTAAGCATGATGGGAATGAGCCTAATTAACAAGATGCCACTGAGAAAGCAAGTCCAAGAGAATTAACAAGACCAAGTAACACTCAAGATAGTAGTGATGACGATCTCATGGAGATGCTTAAAGAAGTGGATGCTGGTCAGATTCCAGGGATCTTGTCACCGGCACCGGCGATGTTACCGCCAGTACCAACTGGGTTTTTCTCTCCAGCGTCAACGGATGCAAATTCACAATCTTTCTTGAATGATAATTTTAATATGAGTCCATTCTTCATGGCCAGTCCTTCAGGTTTATTTCCAGGTCCTAGTATAGTTTCTCCTGATATTTTTAGCAGCCTGTTCATGGATTTCTAGACAAGAAAAAGAAAGATTGTGAAGATTTCAGGTTTAGTTTTAGATTGGGTTCTTGTTTTGACCAAGACAAGAAGGGGCGGTTGGATTCTTGTATTGACTGACTTTTTGGCTAGAAGAAGAAAGATTTAATATTAGGGTTTGGAAAATTAATTGTAGATTTTGTTAGTGATTTGAGGATTTTGTTAGGTTAATTGCAACTTATAATTGTAGCAAATTTTGGAGATATTTATTTCTACATCCTTGATGGCTATAGAGCATTCAATGGGGTTTATTGCTCTGGTGGGTTATGTAATGAACTCTTTTGGCCCACGCCTCCTTTCTCTTTTACGAGAATTATTTTACCGTGTTTCGTGTATCAGATAAATTTTATTTTTTTTGCAAAAAAAATAAATATTTAAACTTTTTAAATGCATTTTTTTAAAAAATATTTTAAATTTTAAATAAAAAATCTATGTATGCATTTAATTAAATAAATCAAGAACTATTTATGCTTATAAATACAAAAAAATATTAACGTATCTATTCAACTCGCTTAACTATATGTTGAATATTTTTTTCTAACATAAATGAATTAATATGAAGGTGTTATTAACGTGTTTTTTTACTGCAAGTAAAAAAATATAACTACAAATCAAAAGGTTGATGTTTACATAAAATAAAATATAATGAAAATTATATGTGTTAATAAAAACATAAAAGATCTCAAACTTATTTTTAATGTAGTAGAGAAATGAGACAATATTGTAATTGTTATATTAAAACACTATTTCCTTAGTTTTTGTATAATAATTTTTCAAAAAAAATTAAAAAGAAAAAGAAACTAAAAAACAAATCATAAAAGAAAATTGATAAGAACAAAAAGAATGATATAAATATATCCGAGTATACAGTGATAAATATTTTTTTCTGTAAAAACCATTTATGTATAATAATAATAATTCTAAAGATTCAGTTTATGTCGAACAAAGCAGTTTATTTGCTCACGGTTGTCATTGATTGATGTAAATTTGTATGTGTTTGGTATTGTGGTAGCTTTTTTGTGGTTGTGGTTTGAAAAAAATTGTTTTATAAAAAGTACTTTTAGTTAAGGTTGGTTTGATATTTCTATATTTTTGGTTAAAACTGTGGTTGAATTTAAGGTTGAACAAAAAATAGTTTAATGTGTTTGATTAAAAAATTACTTTTCAAATTGAGGTTATATATATATATATTGATGGTTTTGAATTTAAATATTGTAAATTTAACTATTGCTATTGCATCATGAAATAAATAATATTTTATATAAAATATTTTTGATTGTTCAATTAAACTATCTACAATTCCATCACGTATGAATTACATCCGGCAAGGACTACAATTTTCTTGGTTTCTTAAGCGCGCACCAACATCAGGTAAAATATAATCAGGAACAAAATTGGGATTGCGATCAAATTCTGCAAATGTTACGTCATCAATAAAACACAATTAAACATAAAAATAAAAACTAATTTTTTTTACTGGGTCAGACCCGGTTCAATGCATTTAACTTTGAACCAGACCCGGCCGGAATCATGTACCACTGTTCACGTGAACAGTGGAGTTGAACTCCACTGTGGACGCCATGCACTGGAGAGTGAAACTCTCCACTGCATAGCATCCACAGATTGTGTTTGTTGTAAATATATGTGGATCTCCATACACAGTAAACTGTATTTTGGGGGAACCAAACAGGTTGTGTCTGTTTTTGGTTTCAAACGCAGACACAATCTCTTAAACAAACAGCACCTGAAACCTCGCTAATGTCTAGCTAGTTTCCAATAAAGAAGAGAACAAAACTAAAACTCCAAGAGGGATGATGTAACTGCGACAAACGAGGCATTAGAGATGAGAGAATGGCACAATCAACAGGGGAAGAGAGGCTGGTATATATACTTCGAGGAGGCCTTAAAAATAGAAACTCTGAATGATTTCCAGGATGAGATCGATCTGGGTTAGGATCTCAACATTTATCCTATGAATGTTTTTCCATGATGTTTTCTTGTGGTGGCGCAGTTAAAGTTCATGCATGGAGCATTTGTTGCTGGGTTCAATGCTAAGGAAAATCTTGGTCGATGAAATATTGGAGCTGTAAGGACATTATGTTGTGCTTTGTCTTGATCACTGTCTAGGATGTTCATGGATTTCTTAAGCTATCCCTAGATCAGGATCATAGTTTCCCAAATAGCTCGGTATATATGTGCTTGATCCATACAAGAGTGTCTTGAGCTAAATTGTTGCGTATAAAACAATGCTGAACCTCTGGCCTGCATATATGTGAAAAGAAAGTTGTTTTTTTTTATTTTTATTATTATTATTATCTCTTCACACTAATTCAAGACTGCCGTTAAAGCATGTATTATTGTTTAAATAAAACTTTTGGAGCTAGAAAAGTAAACAAGAAAGATGGATTACAAACAATTCTAGTACTAGATTTGATGTGCAAATATGTGATATTTTACAATTTGGCTCAGCTAATAACGTAAGTCTATGATCTGATCGACTTTATTTAAACCTAGTTTGATTTTAATTATATAAAAAATTAAATAATATCGTTTAAAGTAAACAGTATATTTATATAGAGTCGGGTCAACTTAAATTAACTTGTTCAATCTCGAATTCAAACTTTGGATTAGGTCATGTATATATATAGTGGAATTGTTAAGAGATGATCAGAGAATTATCGTAATTTTAACAATTGGAAGATGGAGTATGAGCAATGGTTGATGGTTTAGTATCTGCAACCATCATTTTGATATGTTAATTAATTACTCGATCCAGAGATGACTGTGTTGGTTGTCCGACACTAATAGCTTGGTTATTTCCAAAGGCAATGAGCTTCAATGGACAGAAATTGCAAAAACAGTTTTAGGACATAAAAAGATGGTTGAAATTATATAAATCCTGAAATTTTTTTCATATTTCCTAGTTCTAGGAGGAAACAAAAACAAAGTGTGCATGTAGAAAGGATAAGAGAGGGTAGGGTTGCTTTAGAAATCCTTCAAGCTAAAATTGATTGCTGTTCTTTAACATTCAGAACAATGTATAAACCCTTGATTCCTATAAACGCTTGATTGGTTTGCCTATATCTTCTATTTTCTGACAGAACAAGGATCTGGTAGAGTGGATTTTGAGGCCTGCGTTGTTTGAGATGGTTACCCACCAGAAGGTCAGCAACAGGCAAGTTCATAACTGGAAAATGATCTGCATTATGCAAGAATTTTAGGTAGAAGTTGGGTTGCTTTGTTGGAGTTCGCTGTGCTTTCTACCATTATCATCTTAATACTCTGCATGGATTTTATTTTGTTTCGCTTTTCTTGCTGCTGTCTTGTTGAAAGTACTTGTGCCAATTTGAGTTCCCTGTGGTTTTAATTGAGCTCTAAAATCTCATTCTATCATCGTTGATCCATCTTGTATGGAGAAAGTAAGGGATCAGGGGAATAAGAAAGTGATTTATTTTTTAATTCAAACTCCAAATCTCTTAAAATTATTTATGGGGTGTGGCCATTTTCTTTTACACGCCAACAATTTAACAAATTAATATCCAGCAAAAAAAAAACAGGACTTCAATTGCTTAGACATCAGCCCAAACATCCTCACCAAACAATCTGATCTTTCTTTTCACTTCCACTTTGATCCATGTTCCCATAGCTTGGTTTTTCATGGCCTCCTCATGAATTGTGACCTTATCATCCACTCGAAGATCCCTCTCACGAACAAATTTATTCCAACCCACAGAAAGAAAATGTCCCATACTCTCATTTCTCTTGATGGTGCAAGAGAAGATCCATTCGTGACCATTACCATCGTGAACATGCATGTTCATCGATTGGCCTTCTTGGAATGGTAATGGACCAAGAGAACAACCAGGAATAGACAAGCCATTCTCAATATCATCTGCAGTTAGAAACTTTGAAAAGACTAATGCCATTGCTTGCTTCAAAAAACAAAAAAAAACTTGGGTAGATCTGTAGTGGTATGTATCTATAGCAAGATGTATCGAATCTGAGATGTTCTTGAGTTTCTCACTTCACTCTTAAACATGGTATATATAGGGAAATAAGCATGTCATGATTCTGTCGCTTGATGTTCTGAGAAAATTCAGTAACTTCAGGCAAGAGAGGACACGGAAGTTTCCAAACTCAAGCAAAGTTAGATATATTTTTTGCGAGTATATCCAATCACCTGTCCACCAGCATGGTTCTGATACGATTAGGAATGAATCCCATGTTTATTTTCCGGGAAAACTCGAGGAATATACTTTGCTTGGATTGATTCTTCTAAAGCAGAAAATTTAACGCGGTTCGTGTTTAAAAAGATAAAGAAAGGGTCAAACCTAGCATATATAATTACGTTGACAGACGTCAACGCTAATCCGGATTCCTCGCTAACTTAATTTACACGTTGTCTTTTGTTATTCTTTCCATGAAATGGACATCCTACTCTTCATATCACTAGCTAAGTAATCGCTCAATTTTGAGACTTTTTAACATAGTTATCATACCTGAATTGTCACCTGAGATCTGGTAGCTGGACTAGTGTGGGGTAAAATAAAAAATCAGTTATTGTAATAACTTGGCAAAACTTGATAGGTTAATTTATGATCTGCTGAATTCGGACGAAATTTTATTTTTCAAATGACTTCTATATCTCTTTTTTATATATATTTTTTTAACTTATTATTAACACTTTTTAAAATTTATTATATAAATACTAGAAAAAAAATTATTTTTTTAATATGAGATTTAAAATCTTTTTGTATATATACTCTATGTTTACAAGAAAAAAATTAAGTTTTTAATATGGGATAAAAAACTTTTTGGTTTAAATACTTCAACTTAAAAGGATAACATAATATCTTTTCAATATGGAATTTGAAACCTTTAATATATATATTTTCTATATTTACAAGAAAGAAGTTATTTTTTCAATGTGAGATCTGAAACCCTTTAATATATATACTATATGTTCACAATAAAAAGTTATATTTTTTCAATATGAAATAAAAAAAATTTGATTTAAATAGTTCAACTTAAAAGGATAACATAGTATTTTTTCAATGTAAGATAAATTTTTTAAGAAAATATTCTTTTAAACTTCATTATTTACAACATGTATAACCTATATTCACATGAATTGTTTCTTACTTTTTTCATATGAAATATTAAAACTTTAAATGTATTTTTTTAATTTTTCCGGATTGACCCGGGTTGACCCATGAAACCCAAGACCCAACTCCTTGACAGGGTCAACCCTCGGGTCGGTTTAATAATTATGGTTTTTAATTGAAAATTGAAATTGCATTTAATAAAACAATATATATATATATAATAAAAAAAAAAACTTATTAATGTTAATTAAAAACTAAGATAAAAAAAATGATATTTTTATAAATAAAAAACGATAAATATAAATGTAAATATTTTATCTAGAGTACTTTTGAATATTTTTTATTTAATTAAATAGGAGTTAAAATAAAATCTTATCAGAAAAGTAATAATTTAAATTATGTAAAAAAATACAATGTTTAGAATAAATTTTATTGTTTATATAGTTGTTGCACATTTTTTTTTAGTGTTTGAGATTGAGATAAAAGTTGTTTTTTAAATACATCAAAATAATAATTTTTTTATTTTTAAAATTTATTTTTTAATATCAACACATTAAAATAATTAAAAAAATTAAAAATTAAAAACAAATTTGTTTTGTAATTTTTTTAAAATATGTAAAACGCTAAATCTTTCCGGTTCATGTAATAAAAACACTTTTTAGACTAATTACATAAATAAAGGTCTTTTTATATATATATATATATATATATATATATATTTCCACTTATTTTTTGATGTAATTTCAAAACTCAGTTATCATAAATATTAAAAATCCGGTTTGATTTAATGAATTAATTTTAAAAGTTCACAATTTAAAGCTTGATTTAGGCTTAGATTTTAAATTAAATAAAAAAAACTGTTTATTAGGTGAATCTCAATTAATCTAATTAGATTTTTAATAACAAAAAAGCAAACAAACAAATAAAAGATACTATTTTAATAAAACTGACAGCTCGTAGATCGATTCAATATCTCAAGTGTGATTTTAAAAGCGGTGCACTTCATGTGCAGCCAATGGTTTTCCGTCATGATTGTGGAATTTAGTGTGGACCCACCAATTAGAAAAAGATGTTTTGCCGAACTATAAATGCCTTGGCGAAAATACAATTACATAAATAAAAAATACTTCTCAACCATTGCTCATCAACTACTCCAAAAAAAAAAAAAAAAAAAAGCTAGCAATGGAAAACTTCACAAAAAAACTCGACAGCACCGATGTTCAGAGAAGACTAACGCTTCCAGAAAATTGTCTAAAAGATTTCCAAGGACACCATGAAGCAAATTTGAAGTTCAAAGACGAGGAGGGGCAAGTGTGGACCTTCCGGTGTAGACTGTCACCAGGAGGGAGTTCAAAACCAGCCCTTTCTGGGGACTGGTTTTCATTTGTTCGTAAAAAGGGTCTCAGGACCGGCGACGTTATAGTAATCATCTCGGATAAAGAGAAGGATGTAGCGGCAGGAGAACATTTCAAAATCAAGATTAAGAAATCAGCTTTGCTATATATATCTAGCCTGTCTCATCAAACTACTGGGCTTGCTTGAGCTAATCATCAGTACGATGGTGCAAATCTTGAGAAGACAGAATCTCTTAGACCTGTGACTCAACTTCCACCTCTGTTTCTTTACTGGGGGCTCTGCAGTGGCCGGTTCTTTTTATTCTCTTTCCAAGTGTCCCTATCCAGCGATACCGAATTGCAAAATTGAATTCTTCTTCTTCCTTTCCTTTCGGCAGCATCTGCAACTGCTTAATGATCAGACTGAGTAGCTACTGTATATAGGGCTTCAACTTTGTAATTCACTGTAAGGGTTGGGATGATCATTCCCTTATCTCGGGAGTGAGCTTTTGCTGTACATTTTCTGTTTGGAAATACAATTTTCCCTTTCAATATAACTAGACAATTCTTAGTTCATATCTTCGTTTCCAGATAATGCTTGGATAAACATAATTAAGGATATTCAAAATTTGGATCTTACACACATAAAAAGTAAGTTGGGATTCAAATTAAACCTCTTCTTTTCAAGAAGAAGATCACTGATATTAATATTAGTTTAGTTACGGTTCATTAACACAGTTTGATTGATGAAATTACTGTAAATGTAGACAACATGATAGATAGTGTGGCTCGAACTTGGGATGGCTGAATGGATTATTTGGCGATTATTGATGAACTGTAAGCTTAGATTTCAAAAACTTTGTAGGTGATTCGACAACGCCTGATTGTAAGCTGAGTGTGATGAGTTGTCGTCTTCTATTTCTCGATTCTTTCTCTGACCCCACTAATTATTTTAGTGAATTTTAGAAGTCGGTGGCTAGATTATCTTGTGATTTTTAATAGTTTATCGCCATGACCAGCTTTATGTCTCACGGAAGAGCATTGATTTAGGCAGCAAGCGATATTTCACAAATTTGCGAAGTGATCATATCTTTATCTTTGGGATGAACTCTTGTTGTGCATTTTGTATTTGTTGATATAATTTTGCCTTTCACAAATTGATGATATTAGCTTATTTTAGTTTATTGATATAACATGGATGAAAGTTATTCATGAGGCTATTATTCCACATTGGTTAAGAGATAAGGGTCTTAGTTGTTTATATGGCAACAAGGACACCTCTCTCATTGTAACGCGTCTTTTAAGGGACAAAACTCACTGAAAATCATATAGGACAATACCTTATGGTGGGCCTACAATGCTGTAGATATGAACACATCTCATTAGTTGGCGCTGTCTATGGGAACGAGTCATGTGCTCTACCCAGGCCCCTCGTCTGAGGGGCTCTGATGAGGCCATTATCCCATATTGGTTAGGAGACAAGAGCCTTGGTTGCTTATATGGCACCAAGGACACCTCTCTCATTGCGACGCGTCTTATAAGGGACAAAACAGGGCGTAAAGACGATATAGGTAGGGTTGAATGTTCATGGAAGGTGGGGAGAGAATAGGACGTGTGATGTGTGGAAGAGATGATGTCGGGGCGTCAAGGGATAAAGAGGAGGCGTAGTCTACGGCCACATGAGAAAGATGTGAGGGAGTGGAAGATGAATCAGAGAGGGTAAGGGCTGGTGTTGCTTGGTTCGGGGGAGCATGGTAGGGAATGGGTTTTGGCAGAAGTAGTGGGTCATGAGATGGAGGTGGGTAAGACAATGGTGTCATCTTGATTTTCGAACGGGGATTGAGAAAAGAGGAATATATGTTCATGAAACACCACATCTCGGGAGGAAAGAAATTTATGTTCATCAAGATCATAAAGATGATAACCCTTTTGACTAAGGAGTAACAAAAAAAGATACATCGACAAGCCCGCGCATCAAACTTGTGTTTAGAAATAAGATTGGTAGCATAACACAAACAACCAAAACGTAAATTAGAATAATCAGGAGATTTATGATTTATGTTTGATTAAGGGTGTAGAGAGATGATTTATGAGATAGCATGCAGTTTGTAAACTTTCCTCTAAAAAACATAAAGGAATGTTGGCTTAGAAACGGAGTGCCTTGCCTACATTTAAAAGATGTCGATGTTTCCGCTTGACGATGCCATTTTGTTGGGGTGTATATGGGTATGAATATTGGAAAGAAGTGCCTTTGTTTCTCAAAAAAAAGATTAGAGAGACAAAAATTCACTCCCATTATCAACACGTAAGGTTTTGACAGGAAGATTGAATTAGGTTTAGGCCTAAGAGAAAAATGAATTGGGTTTAGGCCTAAGAGAAAAATGATTTGATTACCTCTTGTGTTTCTGATTTAAAATTTAAAAGATGAATCCATGTAAATTGGGTAAAATCATCCACAATTGTTAGAAAATATCGTGCACTGGTGTGAGTGTGAATTTTGTGTGGCCCTTAAATGTCACAATGAATTAAATCAAAAAGTGCATTGGATGATGTTGAATTAGATGGAGAAAAAAATAAACGAGTTTGTTTTGCTAAATGACAAATATCACAGACACGATTTGGATCACAGACAATTTCTTGAATTTTATTTGAAAGGAATTGTGTAGGTGCATCGGATGGGTGCCCCAAATATTGGTGCTAAAAATCAGAGGTGTGGTGGACATGGTGAGCTAAATGTGGATTTTGGATAGCTTTAAGGTAGTAGAGCCCATTAAAATGCTCGCTTAGGCCAATCGTCCTCCTCGTGTTCATGTCCTGCACAATACAAAATTTATCAAAGAAAATCACAATAAACTTTAATCCTTGTGTCAATTTGCTCACAGATAATAAGTTTACATTGAATTGTGGTACATGAAGAACACCATCAAGAGTTAAAGCTTCGGAAAATTTAATGAACCCAATATTTTCAATTGTTGTTTTTCCTCCATTGGGTAAACCAACAAAATCATGTTGAGTATTGATCATCTTGTGTGTAGGTGCAAAACATGAAATATAATGTGAGGCTCCACTATCCATTATCCAATATATATTTGAATGTGGGTCATGTTGTGAAAGATTAAAGGTAGATGTAACGATACATGTTGCATTTGCAAGTGGAAAATTACCAAGTCGGTTGTGTAAAAGGGCGATCAATTGATTGTATTCTTCGGTGGTGAAAGTTGGACTTTCGTTGGGTTTGCTATCATGCACTGGAATGGTATCATTTTCAACAGTATAGGTAGCAGGCCTTTTCTTTTTCAGCTTGACGTTTTTCCTGTGTAACTTGTGGCCCACAGGAAAACCATTAAGATAATAGCAATTGTCAACCATGTGAGTTGTCATCCCCATAGCCAGCACTAAGGGGGTTTGTTGCCACTAAGTTGCTAGATCTTGTGCTGCCCTTGATGTAGTGACTGGTTTGCATAGCATGAGATCTGATTTGTTGATTTGCCACATCCATCTGCTGCTTGTGTTGGAGGATCAAGCCATGAATGCGGTATGTGTCAGGGATCGACGACATCATCAAAATCAACCCACACACAGTTGAATAAGGTTCATTAAGACCCATTAAAAGTTGCATAACTCTCTCTTTTTCTTTTTTGAGTCATGTTTTTTGGAACCCTCACATATGCAGATGATGGGTTCATGATAGGAATCTAACTCGTCCAATAGGGCCTTGAGTTTAGTGTAATATTCTAAAATCGTAAGGTGTCCTTATCGATGTTCGACGATTTCTTGGCGGATTTGGAAAATTCTGGAGTCATTGCTTTGTGAGAACCAGTCCTTAAGATCATTCTACATTGTGGACGCGTTGGTGCAGTAAAGCACTCTGCTTGCGATATCGGGATTTAGTGATTGCAGAATCCATGATAACACTATGTCGTTGCATCTTTGCCAAATAACAGATTTGGCATTGATGCTTTCTGAAGGTTTGATGGTTCCATCAATGAATCCTAGTTTGTTTTTGGAACTCAAGGCAATACGCATCGAATGACTCCATTGACCGTAATTATATCCTTCAAGAGGCTTGGAAACGAGAACAAGTCCGGATGAGTGGGTCGGATATGTTGTCACCCATGTTGGTGGTTTGTGTTGGTTGATTGTTTGTGGTGGCGGAAGGCGTGTGGGCAGAATCACCAATATTGGAGTTCTAATGGTAATACCATGAAAGAATATGGAATTAAATAGTTTTTGTGTGTATTACAAAGAGGCTGTAATGTACAAGTTTTATACAAATTACAAATTTTATTCTAGGTAAGCAGGAAATCTATTCTAAGCAAGTCAATTACAATAATTGTGATTGACTCAATCTAAGCTAATTACAATAGGAAATATATGAATTACAATAGTTGTCCAATATTTTTTTTTTAACAGGAAATATATTAAAATAATATTTTTTATTATAAAAAAATATTTTTAATACCAGCATATCAAAACAAGATAAAAATAAAAAAAATATTTTTAAAATACAAAAATAAATCTGTTATAATACTAAAATTTGTGTAATATGAAAGAAGTCTCTGTTGGATCACGTGTAGCTCTCAATCCTGATGTATCCGTCAACGGAGTCTAGCTACTAAATAGAAAAATAAAAAATATTGATCCTTTCTTAACGAAGTCCGCGTGTCGTTATGGTTGGCCGACATAAGCCACCAAGATATCTAGACCTTTGATCTTGATAGGCCTTAAAATGATGAGATGGACCGACAACATGGCAGCCATGGACGATGCGAAGAGGTGGAGGAGGAGGAGGTCTATTTCAAGGAAGGCTGTTTTTTTGTCGTTGTGCTCCCAACAAGTCAGAATGATAGATAGTGATTTGTACGTACCATTTTAGTAAAAAGTTCCTTTCACGCGACAACTTCAGCTTCGTCTTCGAATCAACATCAAAAGCTAACGACCCGCGCAGACGAGTAGAATTTGCAGCTTCTTGGTTCGTAACACCCAGGAAAGTCCTGGTGAAAGAGAGATAACAACAAATTAATCAAAGGTAAAATTCTCTTACATTTATAAAATAACTTCGCACGCCCACGCGCACACTCCATTCATGCAGCTCGAAACCGCAAGAAATGTGTCGGTAATAGTTTTTTTAAAAAATTATTATTTTAATATATTTTATTTTTATAGTTATTTTGATATCATATCTCATTTTATAAATTTAACAGATTTATAAAGTTAGAACCCAAGTTTTTTTTTTCTACTTTTTAACCTTTTTTTAATCTCGAGTTAATAATTAAAATTTTAAAATTTTTTAAAAATAAATTTACATTATCTTAATATTTTTTATATTATACAAAAAATAAAAATTTTGTAATTTTAGATAGAATTTATATTAAATTGACTTTCCATGACGCAGGTAATTCATGGAAGCATAGTTATTAAACCCGGCCCGGCCTGGCGGGTCAACCCGGTGGCTAGACCGGTCCGGGTTTAATAAAAGACCGGCTGTGGCAACAGCCCGGCCAAACCCGGATGACCGGCGGGTCAACCGGGACCCGGGCGACCGGGCAAACCCGGCGAGACCCGAGGTTTTTTTTTTTTTTTTTTTTTTTTTCAAATGTGGGATTTGAAACCCATTTGTATATATACACTATGTTCCCATGAAAAAAACAATGCTTTTTCAATGTGGGATAAAAAAACCTTTTGGTTTAAATACTTCAACTTAAAAGGATAACATAATATCTTTTCAATGTGGGATTTGAAGCCCTTTCATATATATACACTATGTTCCCATGAAAAAAACCATGTTTTTTCAATGTGGGATAAAAAACCTTTTGGTTTAAGTACTTCAACTTAAAAGGATAACAAAGTATCTTTTCAATGTGGGATTTGAAGCCCTTTCATATATATACTCCATGTTCCCATGTAAAAAACCATGTTTTTTCAATGTGGGATTTGAAGCCCTTTCATATATATATACACTATGTTCCCATGAAAAAAACCATGTTTTTTCAATGTGGGATAAAAAACCTTTTGGTTTAAATACTTCAACTTAAAAGGATAATATATTATCTTTTCAATGTGGGATTTGAAACCCTTTCATATATATACTCTATGTTCCCAAGGAAAAAGTTATGTTTTTTCAATGTGGGATTTGAAACCCATTAGTATATATACTCTATGTTTCCAAGGAAAAAGTTATGTTTTTTCAATGTGGGATTTGAAACCCATTAGTATATATACTCTATGTTTCCAAGAAAAAAGTTATGTTTTTTTCAATGTGGGATAAAAAACTTTTAAAATATTCTTTTAAACTTCATAATATGTATAATCTATATTTACATGGATTTTTTCATATGAAATATTAAAATTTTATTTTTTTTTTAATTTTTCCGGGTTAATCCGGGTTGATCCGAGTTGACCGGGTTGACCCATGAAACCCGGGACCCGGCCCCTTGGCCGGGTCAACCCCCGGGCCGGGTTTAATAACTATGCATGGAAGCACCCCCTTTGTAACTATAAAAAATTAGAGTGATTATTTTTAGTTTGATTCGGTTTTTATTTTTAAAAATAATTAAATTATTTTTTAGTTATTTTTTAAAATGTTTTAAAAGGTTTTTTTATGATTTAGTTTTTTAATTTTTTTTAATTTTTTCAATTTAATCAATTTATAATTTTTTCCTTACCCCTAACAAAAATTAATGGCAGATTACGGCAAGTCAAAGATGGAATGGTCAAATTACGCGGAGCTTGACGCGCACACGTTTTCTATTGTTCCTCCATTCGCACGACCTTTACTGCTGATGTGGATTTATTCATTCTTTTTTTATCTTCTACACTTTAAGATTGCCTAGAAACGATTAATATTCTAATTCTTTAAGGATTTAGAGTTAATAAAAGAAAAACTGAGACTTTCTATTTAAATATAAAATATCTCTATTTAGAAAGTACATATTAGTTTTTCTTTATAAGTTTTTCACTTACTTTTGAAATATAAAAAATGAAAAGTATAATAAGCCCAAAAAAATCTTAAAAAATATTCAATTTATAAAAATAATCTAGATAACATCTATTAGATATTGCTGATTAGATTTTTTTTTATTAGTTTCAATTAAATTTCACATTGAATGCACTTGATTTTTGATATTTTATTAAAAATTTATAAATTTACTAAAATTTCTCTAATAACATAATGAAATAGATTATACATCTATTTAATATTATGGTAACGATTTGCTTTTAAATTTTTTTTTATTTGAAAAATTATTAAAAATATATAATTTTAATATATATTTTTTATTGAAAAACACCGTGTACAACATTACCAAAAAGGCATTATATAAAGAAATTAACTAATTAATAGTTTTGTTAATTGAAATATATAAAAGGAAAATCTTATTGACAGTTTATTGATACTATGGAGATCTAATTGAATTGTCCCAAAAGATTGGGAACTATTATGAGGTTAACCCCTTGTTATTATCTATAAATAGAGTGAATAAGGGAGTGCTGCACTTGCAACAGCAGCTCTCAAGTTGTGAGAATCTATCTTAGATAATTGCTAGGATCTCCCATACCTATCAAAATGCAAAAAAAGCTATTCAAAAAGACACTATCAAGGATTGACATTGATTATAGAATGACAATTCCAATGGATAGCCTCTCCGCTTTCCAAATCCCAGAAGGAAAAAACTCGAAAGAAGTTGTTGCCGTCGACATCGATGGTCATCGATGGAGTTTCCGGTGCTCCACGAGAAGCAAAGATCCCCACCCCAAACCAGTCCTCTCTTCAGGCTGGATTAAGTTTGTCAAAAACAGGGGTCTCAAGGAAGGCGATGAAGTCATCTTTTCTGGCGCGCACAATGATGGAGCTGAGGGTCCGCAATTCGGAATTGAAGCACGGAAAAAACTGACCAAGTTATTCGGTCAAGATATTTGGAGCAATCCTCTTTGAAGAAGAAGAAGAAGAAGCTACGTACTGATCCAGGCATGTAAAACATAGGTGTATCTTCCATCTTGATTCTAGTATCAGCTGATGTTTCTGAGGGTAGTGTTCTTACGCTGTAGTCTTGTTCCTGCTCTCTCTTCTCTAGAAGGGGAGGGTTTTGGCCGGCTGGGGATCTCAGAGGAGTTTAATATCCTAGCTGTACAAGTATTCAAGGTCGTTTCTGCATATTTCCTCGTTTCTGCATATTTCCTCTTCTGTATGGCACTAGCTATGATCCTGAATATGTCTTGGCTAGATCTTGTAATTATTAAGTAATACTCTATAAGGTGTGGGAAAACCACACCTTTCACTTTTCCATCTTTAATATATTATATTATTATAATTATTATATTACTATTATTATATTATATTATAATATATACTAAAAATTAAATGAAACGCTAATTTTATTTTTTTTAATTTTTTTTAATGAATTTTTTTGTTTGATCTCGGATTTGATGGGTTAGTCTGATTTAACAAATTAACCCGGAATTTTTTTTCTTTTTAATTAATTTTTTTCATTTAGTTTAGTTTGTTAATGTTAAATTTCTTTATATTTAATTATCAAACTTTCATGACACGTATCCCGGACTTGACGGGTTAACTTGGTTTGACGGGTTAACCCAATTAATTTTGGATAAACCCGTCAATTGATTTTTTCTATTTAGTTATCAAACTTTCATGACGAGAATCCCAGGTTTGACGGGTTAACTTGGTTTAAAGGGTTAACCTAGTTAATTCAGATTTTTTTTCTTTTTTTTATTAGTTTTTTTCTTCCTATTGGTTTTTTTTCTTTTGTTTTTTTCTTTTTAATTATCATATTTTTATGACACAACCTTTTATCACATTTTTATGACACGACCTTATAGCCAGACCCACATCCAATGCTCTAGGATCCGGTATTGCAGCCAGGCTCACTTAAACTTAAGTCATGTAAGTTTAATATTATTATTAATATTATAAATAGTATTCTTGGGTCAAGCATTGCAGCTAGACCCAAGGCTTTTGGATATATCTTTGCAGAAAGACCTAACACTCTTAGATCTTAGCATTTTTTGATATTTTTTATGCAAGAAAAAAAAAATTAACCCGTGGCGTATGCCTTTGTTTTTTTTTTCTTTTTAAGCCTTTTACTTTGAATAGCACGGTGCAATCCACAGTGAAAAAGTTTATGCTTTTAGTTTATTTTTTTTTTCTATAGTTTCTTAATATTAAATTTTTTCTGTTTAATTATCAGGCTTTCATGACACAGATTCCAAGTTTGATGGTTTAACCCAGTTGATTCAGATTTTTTTTCTTTTTCTTCATTAGTTTTTTCCTTCCTGTACGTATTTTTCTCTTTGCTTTTTCCTTTTTAATTAATTTTTTTTAAAAAAAAATTAGTTCATTAATATTAAATCTTTTTTCTATTTAGTTATTACACTTTCATGACACGAATTCTAAGTTTGACGGGTTAACCTGATTTGACGGGTTAACCCAATGATTAAGATTTTTTTTCTTTTTTCTCATTAGTTTTTAAGATCATTTCACACCATAGATGCGTTGGTGCAGTAAAGCACACTACTTGCGATATTAGGATTTAGTGAGTATATAATCCATGATAACACCAAGTCATTGCATCTCTGTTACATAGTAGATTAGGCATCAATGCTTGCTGGAGGTTTAATGGTTCCATCAATAAATCCTAGTTTGTTTTTGACACCCAAGACTATACACATTGAACAACTCTATTGGCTGTAATTATGTCATTCGAGAGGCTTGAAAATAAGAACAAGTCCGGGTGAGTCTAAATAGTATAGGGTGAGTGGGTCGGATATATTGTCACCCTTGTTGGTGATTTGTGTTGGTTGATTGTTTGTGGTGGCGGAAGATCTATGAGTAAAGTCATCAATATTGGAACTATGATACCATGAATATGAAATTATGTAGTTTTTGTATGTATTACAAAGAGGCTGTAATGTACAAGCTTTATACAGATGGCAAATTCTATTCTGGGTAAGCACGAAATCTATTCTAAGTGAGTCAATCACAATAACAATAGTTGTGATTGACTCCAGCTAATTACAAATAGGAAATTATGAAAGCTAATTACAAATAGGAAATTATGAATTACAGTAGTTGTTCAATATTTTTTTTTAATAAAAAATATATTGAAATAATATATATTTTTATTTTTAAAAATTTATTTTTAATATCATCACATTAAAATGAGATGAAAATAAAAAAATTAATTTTTTTAAAATACAAAAACAAATCCGCTATAATATTAAAAATTGTGTATTCTAAAAGAAGTCTCCGTTGGATAACGTGTGGCTCCCAATCCTGAAGACTCTGTCAACGAAGTCTAGCTACTAAATACAAAATAGCCTTTGGTTTACTTTCACTACACTTACTTTACTCTTGTGGCATGATCATAAAATCAGTGTTGGTTTTTCCAGTATAATGGAATCCCTGGAAGAAGAGAAGGTTGTGCTAATTCATTCTCATGCTTCTGTTATAGTTTCGAAAAATGAGTTTTGATAATCCATTTCCATGTGTGCAAATCAAAGACAAACACCTTTTTGTGCCTATTTTGACAAGGCTCTTGGTTTTCAGCTCAACCTTTTGATAAAGTTGTGCTAATTAAACTTAAGCTAACCTTTTTATAATTTGTTTTTTTTTCTATTTTTTCATCAGCTTACAATAGTCACATTCTTTTTTATTTACTATATGCTTAACTGACCTATTTGTGCCTATTTTGACAAGGCTTTTGGTTTCAGTTTAATCTTATAAAAGTAAATTGAAATAAATTATAAATTTTAATTTTAAATCAACCCAATATTAAAAAATAACATTAAAAAAATTAATTAAAAAAGATATAAAAAACGATCCGAATCAACCCAGATTAACTCGTTAAACTCGTAATCTAATTATTAAGACTGAAATAATTTCATAAAAAGCAAATAAAAAAATATAAAGTCTAATTCAAAATCAATTAAATGTTGAAAGATAAAATCAGAAAAAAAAATTTAACTAACAAAAAATCTTTAGTTAACCCGTAACCCGAGTCATAAAATCAAGATAAAAACATAATTTTAAAAAATAAAATAAACCTTAAAAAAAACAATGTTCAAGTAAATAGTTTTTTTTTTTTTTGGTGAGGATAGTAAGAATGAATTCTCATCTTCAATTAATTTCTATTTCTGATAATTAAAGCTCACTCTCATAGGAATGGTAAATAAGAAGACAAAATATTCAAAAAGATCATGAGTCCGTGATTTTTAAGTGAAACTCAGTAATCTCATTAATTTAATGTAATAAAAGTAGCATATATGTGAGCACAAAAATTAGTTACTGCTTTCATGAAAAGGCTGGCTATCTTTGTTTTCAAGTTCTACATTTGATCATTGACTATATCACTTTCTCATTGTCTCAAGTTTGAATGAAAATATGGATTGTTATGTAATTTACTGAAATGACATATTTGGTAAGTTGTCATTTTTAATAAATACAGAGATCATGTATCATAATGCTTTTATCTCAATATTCGGCTAATAACCATTAGTTCAATCCTCTTTTTATAATAATTATAATAAAAAACATTAATTATAAACTTAAAGATGAGGGTTTTTATTGTACCCCTCTTGCAAAGCAATATTTACTTGAATAGTGCTTAGTTTTTTTTTAATTTTATTCTTTAATATTAGATTTTTTTTATTGAGTTATTAAATTTTATTATACGGATCATGGGTTTGGCGGGTTAACTTATTTGACTCTCTTTTTCTTGTTATTAATTAATTTTTTTTTATTTTATCTTTTAATATTAGATTAATATAAAATTAATTATAAACTAAAAAATGAGGGGTTTTTATGCCTTCTTATAGGTGTTGGGTTCAACCATTGGGAGATATTGTTGATAAAAATTCTATGAGGCATAAAAAAATTAAAATGAGATGCATACCGAGTGATGAGGTAGCGAGTGGCAGACGTAATTAGGTAAAGAGCGCCAAGAGCAAGCAGGGTGACATGGTGAGCTTGGTAATCTTTGAAGAAAAAAGGTGGTCTGGTAGGGCGGGTGGATTGGCGAATAGATAGGGTTGAATGTTCATGGAAGGTGGGGAGAGAATAAGACATGTGATGGGTGGAAGAGATGATGTCGGGACGCCAAGGGATGAAAAGGGGACGTTGTCTATGGCCACATGAGAAAGATGTGAGGGAGTGGAAGATGAATCAGAGAGGGATGTTCAAACTCCCCTTGCAATTAATTAATAATTCCTAGTAAATTTTCTAATTTTCTAATATTATAGATTAAATATCAACTGTGCGTGTGCAATCCTTCAAACACGAGTAAGATTAAAAGTCTTAAACAAATTCTTATTGGTAATGTTTTTGATTTAATGACTAATATCTTATGATGAATTCAATTCATCTCTTGCCTACCTTATGTTTTCATTTTTATTCTTTCTTAATTATTTATCAATAAGTTTTATATTATCTCCATTTTTGAAAGAAAATATTTAATAAAAAAAGCTTTACTCTATCTTACATAAATTTTCAATATAGGAATATTTAAAAATATGATAGCGATTGTTTTTTAAGGTATTTTTTGCTTAGAAATATATTAAAATAATATTTATTTATTTTTTTAAACTCATTTTTTATATTAGTATATAAAAAAATACACACTAAGAAAGTCTAATTTAAAGCAAAAAATATTAAATTTCATTAAAAGTAAATTGAAACACATTTCCAAATAAACATTTACTTGGCATAGACACCCAGCATGAGAGAGGTTTGTCAAGTAGTTCCATTTATTATTTCTTATCATTTTTCTTTCAATACGAACATACCATAACAATGCTCAAAGTCAAACGAATTGAAGGTAGCTATGTTTATGTTATCATAGTCATTAAACTTGGCCTTGAAAAAAAATTGAAGATAAATATGTTTATGTTATCATAGTAATTAAACTCATCCCATAGTGCCTCTAATATACTAAAATCATAAGATGTCCTTGTGGTGATTAATTTCTTCGCGGATTTAAAAAATTTTGAAGTCATTGCTTTGTGAGAACTGGTCCTTAAGATCATTCTACACCATGGACGCATTGATGCAGTAAAGCACACTACTTGCGATAGCGGGATTTAGTGATTGCAGAATCCATGATAACACTATGACTATGTTATTGCATCTCTGCCAAATAGCATATTTGATATCGGTGCTTGCTGGAGGTTTGATGGTTCCATTAATGAATCCTAGTTTGTTTTTGGCACTTAAAGCAATACGTATCGAATGGTTCCATTGACAGTAATTATGTTCTTCAAGAGGCTTGAAAACAAGAACAAATTCGGGTAAGTCTGAATGGCGTACGGTGAGTGGGTCGGATATGTTGTCACCCATGTTGGTAACTAGGTTGGTTGATTGTTTGTGGTGGCAGAAAGTGTGTGAGCAGAGTCACCAATATTAGAACTTTGATACCAAGCAAGAATATGAAATTTTGTAGTTTTTGTGTGTATTACAAAGAGGTTGTAATGTACAAGCTTTATACAAATTGTAAATTCTATTCTAGATAAGTAGGAAATCTATTCTAAGTAAGTCAATCATAATAATTGTGATTGACTCAATCTCAGCTAATTACAATAGAAAATATATCAATTACAGTTTTTGTCCAGTATTTTTTTTTAACAGGAAATATATTGAAATAATATTTTTTTTTAATTTTTAATATCAGCAAATTAAAACAAGATGAAAATACAAATAATAAAAGAAAGTATTTTTAAAAAAATATTTTTAAAATACAAAAATAAATCGGCTATAATACTAAAATTTGTGTAATATGGAAGAAGTCTCCGTGGATAACGTGTAGCTCCCAGTCCTGAAGTCTCCGTCAACGAACTCTAGCTACTAAATACAAAAATAAAAAATATTGATCCTTTCTTGACGAAGTCTCCGTTGCTTTTTCCTGGGACTTGCGCTGTGATATTGGGTTCCTTTCAGGCGACAACTTGGTTAATAAATGGTGCAGCTTCGTCTTCGAATCAACATCACAAGCTAACCACCCGCGCAGACGTAGAATTTGCAGCTTCTTGGTTCGTAACACCCAGGAAAGTCCTGGTGAAAGAGAGATAACAACAAATTAATCAAAGGTAAAATTCTCTTACATTTATAAAATAACTTCGCACGCCCACGCGCACACTCCATTCATGCAGCTCGAAACCGCAAGAAATGTCTTCGTTTTTTTTATTATGAGTTTGTATAGTGCCTTGTAATCTACACAAAGTCTCCATGAGTTGTTTTTATTCTTTATTAAGACAAACAGGAAAGCAAAAGGGTTTTGACTTGGTTGTATAACCCCAAATTCTAGCGTTTCAGACACCATCTTCTCTACCATGTCTTTTTGGAGTCTAAAGTGTACTAACAGAATGAGCTCTTTTATTTAGAGGAATTGAGTGATCTTGTAACCTGCATTGTAACACCCCATACTTTCATATGCGTTTATAGTTACCTTTCTACCATTTGAGCTCACAATACTAATTTAGCAAAAAATAAGAGACTGCAGTATAGCAGCCCTTCTTCAATTTTAAAACTCTGACAAGTCGTTTCAAGAAGTTCAACTCCTTACCTCTGATTCCGCTGAGAAGGAACACTTGAAGAATTATATATATATATATATATATATATATATATAGAGAGAGAGAGAGAGAGAGATGACATTTCTATGTTGTTTTTATTTTTATTTTGTTAAGGTATCTCTTTGAAGTGGTGGATCCTGAACCACCAGGACCTTAATGGTTAATGCAGTCCGAACATCTTGAATTCCGTGCCACATTTCATAAGGCTCAATCTTTATAGCTTTTCGATGGATCAAAATATTATCAAAAATCAATTTAATTTAAAAACATAAACATTCTAAAATATAATTTATATTATTTTTTAAAATACATAGAGGCTACTTTCAATATACTTAGAGAGTTAATGAGCAATCTCGATGGTATAATACCAGAGGTAAAGATCTCTTATTAATTTCTTAAATTAATTGCCATGGTGTTTCTTTTTGTAACTAAGGAAAGAATGAAAGGAAACACATTTATGCAATGGATTTAGTTGTTCTATGACGTGAATTTAGTTTATCCAATTTTTAGATTTGAAAACTTCGTTAGTTGATAGACTCGCTCGTATTCTTGTTCACTTTCCATTGACTGGCCGCGACGGCTAAGGCTCTTAGGCATTACGTGACTTGGTTTCCATTGACTGGCCGCGACGGTCTGTTAGGCAGCCAGCCTTCGCCTTCAAGTTTGAACAGAGGTTTAAGTTCCACCATGCTCCGGTTGTTTTAGAACCTCAGTTCTTATCTTTATTCTTCTTTTATTGATAGACAAGGCTTATAGAACAAATTGCTGTTGTTTTTTTGGCAGCATTGACCTTATTCAAGCTCACAAAACTACAATCAATTTGCTGGCTTGATCTGCCTTGCTTCTTTATTTCTCGTGGTTTTTTTTGTATATATCTATGTTTTCCTATTGAGCATCAATACCCATTAAAGCATCGGTAACAAAATTTTGGGCTGTCAGCTCCAATCAATGCACTGCCACTGTGCCTTTTCGATTGGCAACCTTTGCAATCCCTTCCCTGTAAAAAAAATTGCTTTTCATGCCATTTTCACCCCCGAAACTCAAGCTAGTGAAGTGAAGACAAGCTTGAGTTTGGAAACCAAATCCCGAAAACATCCAGGTAAGAAAGGCTTATTAGTCATTGTAAAATTGAAATACTATGCTCTTAACACATCTCCTTATTCATTGGAATAGTATAATTACAAAATATTGGTTATGCTTGCAATTAGGGTGTAATTATCTTTTTCAAAGGGAATATTAGTCATTGTAAAATTGATTGGGACAAATTGATCCGGATACCTTCTTTTATTATAATAAAATAACTATTTTACCCTTGAATGCAAAAAAATATTAAGCTTTTTATGGAGGGGTTTTTTAGTCTTTTGAAAACAATTTACGCGGTTAAGTTATGGTCATACCTCTTAGAAGAAAAATAAAATAAATAAACACAATGGGGTTCTTTGTCTTTTCTATTTAAAAAGATAGTGAAATTGCAAAACTATCCTTGGAATCCGAACAAACTAAGGTTAATTTCAAGGGTATCTTAATCTTTTTATTCTGATTTTGTTGTTATTTTTTAATTTGGTTAAAGGCTGTATAGTAATTTTATGTTATTAAATATTATTAAAAAAATCCACGCATCAGGGCATGATAGTCTCCACGCCATTCAAGTGGCACAGGAGGTCCCTTCCAGTTACCAAAATCCTGCTTTCGTGGTGGCATTGGGAGCAGCGAGTCGTTCTCTTTTTGACAGTGTAGTGCGTGCTTATGGAGGAGATCCATTTGGGCTATGGTGGAGTTGTTTTTCTTTCTCTCTTTTCTCTCTCATTCCTTGAAAATTCATGCATGGCAATCCAAAAAACAATTATGTCCTTCAATTTGTGATTTTATTGATTTTGACCCTTTTTCTTTTAATTATTGTTTACTTCATCCCTGAGCATTTTATTCAATTTTATTATTTATCCGATTTGGTCCCTCTACTTTTAGTTGCTCTATTTATGTATTTTTATAATTTTCTTGATTATTATTTTTTTTAATTTTGTCTCTTCCAATTGTACTGCATTTGTTTTCTTAATACATTTTTTATCCTTATTCTTTTGATTTCTATATTTTTATACTCTTCTTGATTTATCTTCTTTTTTTCAATTTTTGTCTCTTAGCATTTAATTTCATTTGATTTTTTATTCAGTTTTGATCCTCCTTTTAGTTTTTTTTTTGTTTTTCAATTTAGCCCATGATTATTTTCTTTCATTTTGTTTTTTATATCATATTTGGTCTGCATTGTTTAGATTTTAAATTATTTTATGATTGGATATTTTACTTTGTTATTTTTGCATAGTTGCCTTCCAACAGAGCAATTCTTTATTGAAAATAAATTATTATTATTTTCAAATTCATAATTTGGCATTTGATTATTAAGCTTTTAGCTACATTATTTGTTCCACTTTATTTTGTGTTGTCTTATCTTGATCTCATATCACGAGTAATAAGCTAGTTAAGTTAATCATAATTGACTCAAATTTTTTTTCCTCCATTGTTTCTTAACTAATTAATTTTATTTTTTTTACAATTTCATCTTTTGGTGTTCATCTATTGGCCCTTGAGCTATTCAAATTTTTTACTTTTTTTGTTGTTGTTAGGTTATCCTAAGTATGAGTTAGTCAAGTTAACCCGAGTTAGCTTGCATTTTTTTTCTAAATTTTATTTATTTAATTTTGTTCTTTTTAACTAGGACCTTTTTTAGAAAGTCTTTTTTTTATCCTAGTCTCATGTCACGAGTGACGAGTTGGTCGAGTTAACCTGGGTGAACTCAGGGTTTTTTTCTCAATTTTCTTATGAGTTTTTAAAAATTGAGAGTATATTTGATAAGAATAACTAAAATTAATTCTTTTGAATAAAAAAATATATTATGAGAGTAGGATTCATAAGTTGAAAGCTAAAAATCTTAAGATAAGTATTGATGCACATGGAATAATTATTAGGATGTCTAATGGGTAAATCCAATACAAGCAAATCCTGCTCTAAAAGAAAAGTGGTCCCGGGCCATTAGAATAGATTTTTGCTAGTGTCTAATGCGGATCCTTTTGAGAAGGCTTGGGCTCATGTCTTCATGAACGAATGGACTGGCCATGGGCTTCATCATTAAATTGTGGGTCAATTAATCCATTTTTAATGATTTTTGCTAGTGCCTAATGCGGATCCTTTTGAGAAGGCTTGGGCCCATGTCTTCTTGAACGAATGGACTGGACATGGGCTTCATAATTAAATTGTGGGTCAATTAATCCATTTTTAATGATTTTTATGTTGTTTGCCATATTCAACGTTCGGATTCTAATAATAATAATAATAATGACTCGTAGCTCAATTAATATTAATTAAGGGCTTGTTTATAAATAGAAATAGTTAGAAATATAAAAATTAAAAATTAAAAAAATTGTAATATTGGCTTTCTAGTTTTTTTTTTTGGAAATGTAATGAGTTTGTAAAACACATTTTAGAGGTAATTCATAGATATTTTATTATTTTTCAAATGAAAAAAAATATGAACAAAAAATTTCTTTTATATATATAACTAGTCTTTAAAAATATTAAAGATTAAATCATTTTTTTTTACACTTTTATATGCAGTCAGTGTCATAAATTTATTTTTATTATGAATTTAACATAAAACAATTTCAGTTAACAACATAACTTTTTGTGGCAATTTTTAATTTGAATGAAATAAAATTAATGTTTTAATTATCACGAATATAAAATATTAAGTTGACTATGATATAAATTATGGTTTTAATCTTTTGTGTAAAAATAGTTGTAATCTTGGTTTAGTTCTTTGAATTATAAACCCTGAATTAAATATATTCTGGTGTTTAATTTCTAAAATTATTTTCAATCAAGTCACACTAAATTAATTATCCCAATTTAATTTATGACTAATGATTCTTAATGTTTATGACTCATTAAGTTTCTAATATATTGGTCCAAATATAAATTATAATTATAATTAAATAAATTAAACAATTTAATTTATTATCAATTCAACAATTGATTGATTTATATTTGAAGATTAAGCGCATCGTCTAACAACGTGTCATGATCCCCTAAATATTAGAAAAGTCATTAGTGATTTGACTTAACCTTTCAATTATTGATTTATCAGTGTAATTAATATCTTTTCTTCAACAATGTTCTGATTTAACATTAAAGCATAAAATATGTCTGTCATGTTAAATCATGTTTGTTCTCTGTATAATAGTTATTGATCGTTTGAACGAGATTTGAAACTCTTTTCAAATCTCATTTCATCTTGGTCAAGGATTTCTCAATCAATATTATTTTGAAACTTTTTCGAGTAAAAAAACACTTTGATTAACAACCACTACCACACTCTCAAACATCCTCTAAGTTTGCTTTCTAAACCATAATTTCTTTAATCCATAGACTTTGCACACTACCAGAAATTTGCTTAATACCAACGGAATAATTCTGTCAGTAAATTGCGGTGATAATTACCGACAGACACTATTCCGTCTGTAATTCAGTCGGTATATATCGACGGAATTATAGACGAAACATTCAGAATTTAAAAAAAAAACGGTTCGCTGACATGGAAATTTTGCTGGCGATTTTACCAATGGAATCACCGAGGGATTCAAACCCAGATCTCCGTACAGTGACATGACCAATTCACTGTTAGAATTGCCGATGGAACCGCCGACAGAATGAGTCCGTCTGTGAGTCCCTCGACAAAATTTAATATATCACCACTCTGTCGACCCTCTCCTCCCCTATTTCTCCTTCTTCTTCCCCATCCCAACTCTCCCCTTCCAAACTGCAAACAACCATCCCCAAAAAAAAAATCCTCATCTTCTCAACACAAGTCATGTTTCTTTAAGTTTTGTGGTTACAGCATCCGTGTTCTGATTTAGTGTGGATTTTATTATTTTCTATAAGTAAATCTATCTTTTTTTAATTTTAATATTTAAATGTTAATTTTAAATGTCAATTTTATTATTTTTTTAGTATATGTATTTTGTTAGTGTATGTACATGTTTATTGTTATTTCTCAAACAAACTTGTAGTATGAATGTATAATTTTGCACTTGTTATAATTTGTTTTAGATTTTGTAAAATTGTATTTGTTTGTAAATTGTTGAAACTTTGTTGAATTACCGAATTACATGTGTTGTGGTGAAATAATTAATAACTTGTTTAATGGGTTCGTTTTAATTTTTACCAATGCTATTGCGGAGTTGTAATTTTCCAGCTTATGAAATGGTTTCTGGTTGGAGTAGGTATGTAAAACTAGCATGTCCATACTGCATGATAAAGAAAAAATTAAAATAATACATTAAATTATTATCAAATATGATCTTATAATGTATAGCAAAAGAGAAGTAAGATCATTGAAGAAATGGCTTAATTTTGGTAACTAGTCCATAGATATTTCAGACATTTTATTTATTTTTTTCTTTATCTTTCTGTAAAAATGAATCATCCAACAGATTGAGATGGTATTATCCCATTGAAAACTTGAAAGCTGAAGCATGTTTGCCCTTTGGGCCATAAAACAAATTAAGCCGACAAGGTATTCAATGAGTGGCCATAATCACTGGACTTTCTTAAAAATTGACGTCTTACCGACCAATCTTGCTAGTGTTCTTGGAGCTTGCGAGCAAGTTCACAAACAATATCGCAGTGTTCATATTGTGTTTGTAACTATATTTTGATAAGTTTTAGAAATATATTTGGTTTATAAAAATATTAAATTGATATTTTGTAGTGTTTTTCAATAATTTTAATTTGTAATATAAAAAATTTTAAAAAAATTATTTTAATATATTTTCAAGTAAAAATACATTTTACACCACAGTACCAAACACATAATTAATTTATATTTTTTATCTTTTAGTTTGTAGATTTCAAGGAGTTTATTTATTAATTAAGGAGTTATTTTATTCTTTTAATTTAAATTTTGAAGTTAGTATTTTAAAAAACTACCTAAAAAACTTAAATTTCCGTTCATGTAACATATATATATAAAAAATCCTCTAGCTTTTTGTATGGTCATTTCTAATTTATTTTTTTTAATGATATTTCCATATATAATTGTATGGTTTTTTTATTCTAATATTTGTATCTAAAAATTCAAGAAATGAAGCAATTTTTTTTTAAAACATCATGCGACTCCTTGAGTTAATTTTTAAATATATGATTTCAAATTTAAAAAAAAATTGGGATAGAGAGCTTACCTTTTTTTAGAATGAATTAAAATTATATAAACCATTTTAACAAGGGTGTAATTAATGAAAAATAAATTGAATGCTAGTTCATCATGTAGATCGATGCTGAAAGTATTTCAACCCTTTTTAGGTGTGCTGTAATAAATGGTGTTAGTATTATAGTGTGCATTTTCTATTTGTCGTTGTCATATGTGTCTTAATTTTCTTTCTTTCTTTTCATGGCAAGATATTCTTGCGACTCGCAAGAGAAACGCAAAAGCATTTATTATGAAAAGATTATTAAGAAAAAGATTATTAATATTCAAGAAATATTAAGAAGTTTGCCCGATGATCTATGACAATTATTTTTAAAATCTTAATTTTAAGATTATTATTATTATTAAAAGATTATTTAAATTATTATGAATACATAATGCTAATATACAAGATATTAAATTATTAAGAAAGTTGAGTTTTAATTAATAGATAAAGTGGTTTAAAAATACCTTTTGAAAATTGAATAATAATAACAACAACAAAAGCAGCTTTGTCGTTGTCATATGTGTCTTTTTTTCTTTCTTTTTTTCATTGCAAGAAGATCTTGCGACTCGCAAGAGAAACGCACGCATATCCTTGATAAACTGCTGTATAACCAGCTGCCATTCATTTAACATGGATGGACCCCACCATCTATTATTTTTATTTATTTTTTCTTTTCTCGAATAGAAAAGAAAGAATACAAATTAATTTGATTTTGGTAGAAATCGTATCCTTCAACCTTTTTCGATTGCTTTAGTTAAAAAAAAACTTCTTCTATTTCAACTACAAGCAATTTTATATTATCTTTAATTTTATATATATATATATATATATATATATATAACATAGTGCATATAGACACAAAATTTCATTTATGGTAATTTCATATAAACCATCCCCATCACATATATACACTTGTTACAATATGTATTAACTTTGTTTGTTTTGTATTTTAAAAGTGTTTTTGAAAAAATTTAAATTTTTTTATTTTTAATTAATATTTTTTGATGTTTTTAAATCATTTCAATATATATAATAATGTTAAAAATAATTTTTTTAAAATAAAAAAGATATTATTTTAATACATTTCTAAATAAAAAACACTTTAAAAAATAACCACAACCACACTATCAAATTACTAGGATATATCCCATGCATGTGCTTTCTCAACAAAGAAAAAATAATAATGACAAAAGGGTAAATTCCCGTGTATGTGTGAACTCTTTGAAAAGTTTGTAATTATAAACTTTTACAGGTAAAGTGGATTAATTCAAGATCTAAGTTAATTTGAGATCTAAATTAATCTATAATTAAAAAAATAACTTGATTTGATCTGAATAAAAATTTAAATTGATTGAAAATCTAATTATAATCTTATTAATATTTTTTGTTATAACGATGTTGTTTAAATCCTTAAAAAAATAATTAATTCAAATTAATCCTCCTGACCCACATGAATCTTATAACTCCAAGTCCACCCGGAGAATTTTAAAACTATAGAAAAGTTCTGCGTTCCTGAAACAATAGACAATTTATTTGAACTTTCTTCGATACGAAAATAATCTAAATTAAGAAAGTTGATTAATTTATTGCAATCAAAATCAATAATTAGAAGGATCGATGGTATTCTTTCTATACATGGATGGACCTACCACTGAAAACACACTCATGGAAAAGAAATTTCAAGCTCCTTTGTAAGTTCTGCTATATATATGAAGAGAGGTTTCTCACCCATTGCTCATCAAGTTCTCAAACAACAAAATTATAATAAGCTACCTAGTGATGGAAGAAGTCACAAAAAAACTAAACCCCTCGGATGTCGACAGAAAACTACAGCTCCCAGAAAATTGTCTAAAAAACCTCCCGAGAGGCCAAGAAACGTTTTTGAAGATTAAAGACGAGGATGGGATTGTGTGGACATTTCGCTGTACAATCCCTCCGGGAGGCCATTCAAGGCCAGTCCTCTATGGGGAATGGTTTTTATTTGTTCGTCAAAAAGGTCTCAAGGTCGGCGACATCATAGTAATCGTCTTCAACAAGCAGAAGGCACGAGCTGCTGCTGATACTAGTGGAGATCATTTCGAAATTAAGGTTAAGAAAACTCGAAACTAGTCGAGCCAGCCCTCTAGCCTGTTCGATCCATTCAGGTTAGTCATACTCATGCATGCAGCTCTCGGAGATTAATGCAAATTAAATCTCGAAGACAACATATTTGGAATATTTCAGCAGAAGAATACTCTTTGGAATGTCCTTAAAGAATAAGTTCTTCTGATTATTTAGCTATTATAGGGCTTTGATTAAAGAGCAGGGTACTGTTGAAATGTTCTTATGCTTGGAGTGAACTCTTCTGTGCATTTGTTCTTCAATATGACTGGATATTTTTCGGCTAGTATCTTTCTTTCAAGTTAATTATTAGATTAAGCACAATGTTTAATTAAAATTAGTGTGATTCTTTAAGCTCACACACTGTTTTGGATGAACTTATCAAAGGATATTAATAATTTCACGTACAATAGTCAGCAGTTGTGTTTTTCCATGGGGAAATTTTCAGGCTTAACCATGTAGGTATATCAAGAGACTTCCCATGATACAATAATTTTGGACGGACAACCTCAACAGAAAATTAAATAATCAAGGATTATAATTCAATTTAAAAGAATTTATTAAATTACAAGACGAGGAAACTGACTTACTAATGATACCTTAACTAGCAAAAGAAAAACAAAATTGTTATAAACACTAAAATGGGCTATGTAGGTAGGCCATTTTTAAATTTGAAGGTCTTTGTTCGAAAAGCTTAGTGTGAGCCCAGCATGGGCTCCATCTATAATCAAAATACTAATTTAATTGGCATTTCGAGAGAAGATTGAGTATACTAGTTTCCTGACATACAATACGGGTTGGATTAAAATTTTGTTGAATAAAAAAATGTCTAGCCATGGCAATTTTTTTTTATTGTTATTAAATTCAATAATTTAAAAAATTCTTGATTTAATTTCTTATCTCGGTTTCAAATTAAAGTGTTGATTGGCTTTAAAAGAATTTTAAGATAATATCTTTTTTTATATAGTAAAACTGCATCATATTAAATTGACTCGGGTTTCGTGGCATAACATGTCAAACCCGTGACTCGAATTATAGACTCTACTAGGTTTAACAACTTTTTTTAACTAGTTTTTTCCTTAGTAATATGATAACAAAAATAAATGATCGTAAAATTGAGTATCAACTAAATATTAAAATGTTTGTTTGAAATTACGATAACCTCATAAAAAATAAATTAAATTTTAAATAATATAAATGATAAAAAAAAACATCAAAAAGGCTTCAATTTAAAGAAAGAAATTAGAAGATGAAACAATAAACACTATCTAGTATTGTTATTAAACCCGAACCAATAAATCAACTTCAATATCAATATGGCAATCCATAATGAATTGTGTGAGAGTAATGGGGTGAGCTACAATATTTTAATTATTCCTTTTAGTTTTTTTTGTTAACTAGATCGGAAAAAAAAGTTGTGACGCTTCCAACACAAATATATAAGCTGGTGATTTGTCATTGTAGGAAGGAGCACTCGTCGCTAGAGCATGGAGGCTTCCTTCACTTGCTAGCATATATTTCACACGCCAACCAGCCTTCACCTACCCGTTCACTTTAATCCCCCGCGCACTTGTTTTGGTATAAAATTTGGTCCCATAAGCCTAAATTTTTCTAAATCAATAATATTTTATTTTATTTTGACAAACCAAGCTTCAATCGAGCACCAAATCTTTTCATCAATATTGCAAGATCTTTATATTTAAACAACTAAAATACGTCATTAAATCAAATTCTAAAAAAACTAAATTTAGAAGGATCAAAATAAAAACCAAAAGAAGAAAAAAAAAAAATTTATTGTTGTATTTCACAATAATAGTGCTACAGTCATTTGAAGAGGAGAATTATGTTTTTTAATGTGAATCTTGTATTTTTTTTTTATGTTAATTATATTTATTTTCTTTAACAAAATTATAATATAAATGCACAATCAAATATTCCCAATTTTAAAAATTAAGAGTCTATTAGATATGATTTATGAAAATTAACTTTTAACTTTGAGTTGTAATTTAAAAGGTTTTTTTTCATAAATAATTTATGATAAAAATAAACTAAATTAAAAACATGTTTAATAAAGAAATTGACTTAAATCAGCTTTTTTAAAAAAATAGTACTCTATTATAAGTTATAATAGAATTCATAAATTAAAAACTAATAATTTAACTTTTGATTTAAAAAAATGATTTAAGTAAAATTTTATCTCTGATCTAACATGTTTATAACTTTGTTAGAATCAAAATATAAACAACTTAAATCAATTTATAAAAATCATACTAAATGAAATATACTCTTTGTTATCTATAAGACAGCAAGCTCAACGTTTTCTATTAAGTAATTCAAACAATTTGTTTTTTTTTAAAAAAAAACAAAATAACTTGAGGATAAAATCATAGTTTTTAGACCTGACCCGGTCCAAGACCCGGGTTTCGGGTTTTGATCGGATTACCGAGTCGTCCGGGTCAATTTTTTTTTAAAAAAATCAAAACGACATCATTTTAGTAAAAATAAAAAAGTCAACAGGTTGTAACCGGGTCGCTGGGTCGCACCAGATTTTTTTTTTCCTTGTTTTTTTTTAAACCTGTCAGATCGAGCTGGATTTTAAATTTATGAATAAAATTATTACAAAAAAAAAAATAGTTTAGATGCGATTATTACTATTATTTTATTAACTTGAGTCGTCAACATGAATGGATCTTCTTTATACTTTATTTTATTTTATTATTTTATTACAAAAAATCAGTTAAAGGATGCCGTCGTTGATACTTTATTTTATTATCTATGTCACTTTTTGAAAAACATTGTAATTAATTATCAAATATTATTTTTCAATTCATAATTCACCACACCAACACATATCTATTATAAGTTATAATAGAATTCATAAATTAAAAACTAATAATTTAACTTTTGATTTAAAAAAATGATTTAAGTAAAATTTTATCTCTGATCTAACATGTTTATAACTTTGTTAGAATCAAAATATAAACAACTTAAATCAATTTATAAAAATCATACTAAATGAAATATACTCTTTGTTATCTATAAGACAGCAAGCTCAACGTTTTCTATTAAGTAATTCAAACAATTTGTTTTTTTTTTAAAAAAAACAAAATAACTTGAGGATAAAATCATAGTTTTTAGACCTGACCCGATCCAAGACCCGGGTTTCGGGTTTTGATCGGATTACCGAGTCGTCCGGGTCAATTTTTTTTTTAAAAAATCAAAACGACATCATTTTAGTAAAAATAAAAAAGTCAACAGGTTGTAACCGGGTCGCTGGGTCACATCGGATTTTTTTTTTCCTTGTTTTTTTTAAACCTGTCAGATCGAAGCTGGATTTTAAATCTATGAATAAAATTATTACAAAAAAAAAATAGTTTAGATGCGATTATCACTATTATTTTATTAACTTGAGTCGTCAACATGAATGGATCTTCTTTATACTTTATTTTATTTTATTATTTTATTACAAAAAATCAGTTAAAGGATGCCGTCGTTGATACTTTATTTTATTATCTATGTCACTTTTTGAAAAACATTGTAATTAATTATCAAATATTATTTTTCAATTCATAATTCACCACACCAACACATATCTATTATAAGTTATAATAGAATTCATAAATTAAAAACTAATAATTTAACTTTTGATTTAAAAAAATGATTTAAGTAAAATTTTATCTCTGATCTAACATGTTTATAACTTTGTTAGAATCAAAATATAAACAACTTAAATCAATTTATAAAAATCATACTAAATGAAATATACTCTTTGTTATCTATAAGACAGCAAGCTCAACGTTTTCTATTAAGTAATTCAAACAATTTGTTTTTTTTTTAAAAAAAACAAAATAACTTGAGGATAAAATCATAGTTTTTAGACCTGACCCGGTCCAAGACCCGGGTTTCGGGTTTTGATCAGATTACCGAGTCGTTCGGGTCAATTTTTTTTTAAAAAAAATCAAAACGACATCATTTTAGTAAAAATAAAAAAGTCAACAGGTTGTAACCGGGTCGCTGGGTCGCACCAGATTTTTTTTTTCCTTGTTTTTTTTTAAACCTGATCTAGCTGGATTTTAAATCTATGAATAAAATTATTACAAAAAAAAAATTAGTTTAGATGCGATTATTACTATTATTTTATTAACTTGAGTCGTCAACATGAATGGATCTTCTTTATACTTTATTTTATTATTTTATTTTATTACAAAAAATCAGTTAAAGGATGCCGTCATTGATACTTTATTTTATTATCTATGTCACTTTTTGAAAAACATTGTAATTAATTATCAAATATTATTTTTCAATTCATAATTCACCACACCAACACATATAATAGTCAAAGAGTCAAAGCACCACACAGCACAATAATATTAAAAGTTCATAATTCACATCACTCTCAAACACTGCTGTAACTTAGAAGCGAATAATTCTGCGCTTGTGGTGGGTCCATGAAGCAGCATCCAACCGTTCTGCTGGGCTGAGAAAATCACAAGGATTGAATAATTTTATGAGCTCTTGTCGAAGGTCCCACCCACTAATGCGAAACCGAAAAAATTCACTTTCTTTTTTCTTTCTTTTCATAACGGATAAGCTAGCACCTGCCCAACCAACAAATATGATAACATGATTTACTATAGATGATGGCTTAGATAATAGCTTGGAATTAAATTTTTTTTTTTTTTTATAGTTTTAAGTTTGAACTATGTGATTGCTCGTATAATAATCATATGAGTTTTACATGGTCGTTAACTTCAGGGCCCGTGGGATTAGTCGCGGTACACGCAAGCTAGACCGGACACTCGCGTTAAACTAAAAAAAATATATTAAAATAAAAAATAAAATTTTATAATACAAATAAAAAATTAATTAAAAACTGAATATAAATATGTAGTTTTTATTTTTTCCATTGGAATTCACTTTTTTAATGTAACAAACATGTAAATATTTTTTTCTTATTTAATTGATTGGCTTAACAGTAAATACCTTGTTGGAAAAAAAAATGTAATGATCCAATTAGATAAAATTAATGGTGAATAACTAAAATAGAAAAACAATAAAATATCTAACATAAGAAATATATATATACCAACTCAAATTTAAGTTTCTAAGAAAAAAATATTTTATTTGACTTGTATGGAGAATAAATTCAAGAATATGAATTATCGAATTTTTATTACTTTGCTTTCAATGAACACAGATGCTCAAATTCAAACGAATTAAGGATATGTATGTTCATGTCATCATAGTCATCGAAGAAATCCACTAAATCAAGCATGACGACCATCTCATTCGTGAGATGTTGAAAAACGCGAGAAGAGATGGCCCTACCATTTTATCCAAGTTGATACTTCCAAAGTTTAAGGTTGGTGCCCAAAAACAAAAACAAAACAAAAGAGAAAAATGCCGACGACAATCCAATTTTCAAGATTGCGTGATGCTTCTTTATTTTTATTTTATATACCGTGAGATGAACGGCGCGTCATTCTTCAATCAAATTTTATTTGTTGATGAGTTCGTGAAAAAAAAAAAAAAAACCTTTTCACGTGTTGTGAATGTAGGTTTGAATACGGGCTTGATTATTAATCCTGGAAATATAAATAAATATATCATGAAATAAAAGATTTTAATTAAATACAAGAAACACTTAATTTTTGTCTTTATAATTTATAATAAATAATGTAGTGGAATTAACAATAATGATCAGCAGACCACTAACCAGTTAGGCATGCAAACGACCCACCAGAACCACCTCTTCTCGTCGCGAGCCCGAGCTAGTATAAATAAGGGGCTAGGCGCCAGTCTCCACAGCTATAGTTAGTTTCCAATCTCTTGGTTAATTATTGGTAGAATATTTAGAATCTGCCAAATGTATCGAAGGCCGATCTTCACAAAGATACTCTCACGAACAGATGTTAAACATAGGATGACCATTCCAATGGACAGCTTCGATGTTTTCCAAATCCCTCAGGGAAAACACTCCAAACGATTTGTTTTTATTGACATGATCGATACTGGTCGCCCCTGGAGCTTCCGATGTTCCACAAGGAAGAAAGATGTCTACCCCAAACCAGTCTTCTCATCAGGCTGGATTAAGTACGTCAGACGAAAGGGTCTCGGAGAAGGCGATCAAGTCAGCTTCTTTTTCGTGGAGAAAGATGGAGAGGAGGGTCTGCGATTCGGAGTTCAAGCACAGAAAAAACTCAGGTTATTGGGTAAAGATTGTTGGACTACTCCTTTTTGAAGAAGAAGAAGGAAGAATAAGAAGAAGAAGCATCTAGTCCAGGGCGGCACAAATGAAATTATCAGCTTCGAAACGTCCTGTATTCCTATACTACGTACCTTTAGTTTACTTCTAGAATCAGTTTTTGTTCTGGTTTGAATTTCCTGCAAGTGTGCTTGAAAGTCTTCTTTTGTTATATAAATATATATATATATATTGCTTCTTTTTCTTAATGAAAGTTATGCATTTCAGTTTTAGTCTTACTTCTAGATTGTCAGTTTTTGTAGTCTAATTCTTGAAGTCTCATTACATTTGATTCCTAAAAATCATACAGGACTAGGTAACTAACTATAAGAGAAATGTTTTAGATTTTCGCAGAGATATTTCGTTTCTCTTTTGTTGGTTCTTGCTGCATTGGTTGGTCTTGTCACTTTGCTACATTCAATTCTTTTCATTCTTCTAGCTAGGCGATCGCACTGACAGGACAGGTAAATCTGTCAGAAAAAACTAGATTTAGATTTCTTTTCTTCTTTAATCTAGACTACGTGATGTTTTCAATAATTATAAGAGAAAAAAAAAAAAAAAAAAAACCCTGCGCTACTTATTTTGTGGCAAAGAAAATGTCCTTATCAGAGATAACCCTGCCTTATCAGATCATTCTTATCTGATAATGTTGTTTATAACATCAATAATGCCTTGATGCTTTCTAATCGGAAAACAAGATACTAAGTTGTAATTATATATTTAATGGTAACAACACAGATTCTACTGTGACCCTTAGGTTTTTTATTCATTTTAACTTTATACCTTAGTTTGAGCTTGTTCAATGTTATGCACTACCACGGGTTGCAATCCAATACATTTATTTTGCTTTTTTGGATTATGTTTGAAAATGATTTTTAAGTATGTTTATGTTTTCTAGGGGTGTTCAAAAAAACCGACTAACCGATTAAACCGAAAAAACCGAACCGATAAAAAAAACCGAATAAACCGATTAAAAAATAAAACAAACCACCCGGTCCGGTTCGGTTCTGGTTTAAAACAACTTAAATCGATTGAACCGGACGAAACCGAACTGGTTTAAAAAAAGGTATAAAAACAACAATTCCTAACCCTAAATCACTTTTCTCATTTTCAGCCGCCACCCCTCCACTCTCCTTTTCCAGCCTTCCCTTCCCTTTCCCTTTCCCTTCCCCTTTCCCCCTTCCCCATTCTCAGCCAACCCACGCCCTTCCCCTTCCCCTTCCCCCTTCCCCTTTTCCCCTTCACCCTTCTTAGCCGCCCCACCCCCTTCCCCTTCCCCTTCCCCTTCCCCTTTTCCCTTCTCGCCACCCTTCCCCTTCCCCTTTCTCCAAAAGCAAGTGAACAATGGTTATCCAAGCTCTCCCTGCAGATCTGCGGATCGTAAGACATCCCTTTTGGCTAATTTATCTTGTTTCTCCTTGTATCTTGTTTTCGGGGAACATGGGTTTCCATGGGGGTATATTCGATGGATCTTGTGGGATTCAACCTGGCCTTGTATACTCTTTCCCGGTTACCTGTGAGAAGGGCAAATGGTCCATTGTGCAGGGTATAAAGTCCGATTATCACTGTTACCATAGAACAGTCCGGTTTGATTATTGTATAGTTTGATTATTAATATACAAATATTTCTTAACATCATCTAAAAGAGGAAGGGGAAGCGAGTGAACAATGGTTATCACTGTTACCATAGAACAATCTGGTTTTTCTGGTTTTTTTGCTAAAAAACCGACCTGAACCGAACAAAACCGGTTTGGTTTGAACCGGTTTTTCGGTTCAGTCCGGGTTGTATTAATAAAGAATATTATTTTTGGTTTGGTTATATTTTTGGGTTAAAACCGGACCGTGAACACCCCTAATGTTTTCATATGTTCTTGCATAATTTTGATATATAGATGTTAAGATATATTAAAACATATCAAAGAAATAATTACTTGTGTTATCTTGATTTGTGATTAATTTTTTTTATGTGTTGTTGATTTTAAAAATAATTTTTAGAAAATAAAAATATATTATTTTGATGTATTTTAATATAAAAAACACTTTAAAAAATAATCATATTCCACCACCAAACAGTTGCAGGAAGCCTAAGAAACTATTTGGAAACGTGGTGCAAACCGAGTTCCTAAAAAATTAAAATATTTTTGCTAAAATTTAATTTTTTATATATATTTTTTGAATTTTTAATATGCTAATCTCAAAAATAATTTTTAAAAAATAAAAAAATATTATTTTAATATAATATAAAAAATACTTTAAAAAACAACTATAACCGATTTATCCGATACAGACGCTTAGCCTCTCTCGCGGGTAATTCTGCGGTTTGATTTCTAATTGTACAATTGTAGTGGTGGGTCCATGAATCTGAAGAAAGAATTCAACCTTTTCTGCTGGGTTGAAAACATCACCCAACGTTGTCTTGTCCAGGGTCCACTTACTTAAATTTAACTGGATGTTTTTTTTTTAAAATATTTTTTATTTTAAAATATATTAAAATAATTTTTTTTATTTTTAAAAATTATTTTTAATATTAAAATAATTTTAAACATCAAAAATGTATTAATTTTTTAAAAAATAATTTTAAAACATAAAAGGCTAGCTTTGTCTCCCCCACTTGTTTATGTGAATTGCTGAGATTCTTGCTCACTAAAATAACAAGTTTCTGTGCGGCGTATATCTCTCAAAATTATTTGGTGTATCTTTTCAAATAATTTATTATTTTCAGTTCCTTAAACAAAATTCACATTCCTATCAAACTGACTAACCAACAAATATTAAATTAAAAAATAAATTTTGATAATACAAATAGATAATTATGAGCAATCAGATAGAAAAATTAATTAAAAATTAAATATAAATAAGTAGTTTTTATTTTTTCCATTGAAATTCACTTTATTAATTTACCATGTTAATAATCTAGCAATTTGTGATTAGATAGTGACGGGTAGCGTTATTAAATCTATTCTATTAGCTGAGTTTTTTTAATAATTTAGTTGATCTTGTAAATATTTATCCACATCAAATTGTGTCAAGATAAATAAAATATAAAATATTACTGTTTTTATAAAAAATATTTAACTTAAATTAATCTACTACTAAAAACTGACAAGTAAGTTTTAAATCAATTTAATTTTAGTAATTGAAATAATACTGAAATAAATAAATTAAAAATAAAATACGAATCTTAACAAGTAAAAGAATATTTTATTTTAATATATTTTTAAATAAAAATCACTTTAGAAAACAACTTCCACCATTAAGTTTATAGAGAACCTCTATCTTCAATTGTTTTCTGGGTGATTTTTATACACAAAGAGAGATGTGAATTTTATTTTTTCTTAAACTTTGTCTGGTTTCTAGATCAATCGAATTCTGAGTTCACCCATCAAATCGAGCTAGATTTTTAATATGGTGTGAACAACTAAAAACGATATTAAACTAATAATTTTCTTAATCAAACATGATAATTTCTTTGAAATAAAAAGAGTATTTCTTCTCCTGTCAATTTTAAAGATGGGATTTGTTGTTAATGATATACTCTAGTTTTTTTTAAGAAAAAACAAGAAAATTATGGTATAAAAAACACAATTATTGGTATCCAAATCGTGTTGGATTTGAGTTGAGAATAGAAGCTAACTGGGGCTGCATTTCTACAACATACATGCCCCACATGTATGTCCGGGCTATGATTGTCGTGTCCACTAATATTCTACTAACATTTTAACTTATTTTAGAACAAGCCAAGATTCATCTATTTAGTCAAATGTTCAACTTGAAAATAAAGAAAGTTATGTATTAGTGGCTCACCAGCCTAGCACTACTAGTAGTAAGCATACTCGTCAGACTAGGTTTATAAGAAGCGTAAGTTAGTATGTTATCGAGTTAAATCTTGGATTCATCCATGTTAATTTTGATTTTATTCCAACAATATTATTTTAATTTTTTAAAAAAAATTATTGAAGTCAACCCATGAGTTTTAATGGATTTTATTAGGTTATCGATCTACTACTAGTAATAAATATATTTGTTAAATTTAATTTATAAAGAGTGCTTAAATATATTATCAAGTTAATTTATCGATTTTCTTTAAATTTTTATTAAAATGGATGTCCGTACTAGTTTACGCACACCTCAACTAAAAGTATTGAGTTTTTTTATTAAAATAGTGTAATTTTGATTTTTTTCAAATAGTTATTAAAATTTTTCCTAAAGTTTTAATAGAGTTTGGTTTGGTCAACCTATCTTTAAACTAATAAACCCAATTAAATTTATTTTTTTATTTAGCTTGAATTTGTAATCAAATTAAATTTGGAATAAAGTTTAACCATCATGAAATCTTCAGATTTTGTAGAAGAATCACACGTATCATCGTCATCATCACGAGAACTTGCTAAATCAACAAAATTTGCTATCGTGCATGGATCGTCTTATTCGTGAGATGTTGAAAGATGTACCACATGCATGGGCCCTACCATATTATTAAAAATAAATAAATTCTTGCAAGAACTGCATTACGCTTCTAGATTATACTATGTTTTTAACATCAATGAACGCACAACTTATTTGTTTATTTATTTATTTATGTCACAGTCAAACTTGTCGAGATGGTGGCGTTTATAATTGATGTGATATTGATGAATGAGAGTATATTTATTTTTGTGTTTTAAAGTTTTTTTAAAAAAATAAGAAATTTAAATTAATTTAAATTGTAGCATATCATTTAATCTAAATTATGGTTTAAAAACAGCAGATATACACATCAACTATATGATTTTAGCTAAATTAATCGTTCTATAATAAATTGGACAGAATAAATCCATGCACTTCTAGCTTTGCCCTACATTAGTTCGGTTAAGTTGATTTCTTTTCTTCGATTGATCAAATTGATGATTATATCAATGATGTAAAGTGGATTGTATTTTATAAATAAAAATTGAAAAAAAAAACTTTTATTATTTTAAAAATATTTTTGAAAAAATTTAATTTTTTTTATTTTTTTGCTTTAAATTAATAATTTTTTAGTGTATTTAAATTATTTTGATGTGCTGATGTCAAAAATAATTTTTTAAAAATAAAAAAATATATTATTTTGATATATTTCTGAGTAAAAAATACTTTGAAAAGTAATCACTATTATTTTATAATTATATTATTAAATTATTTAAATTTATTTAACTTATTCAAATCAAATAACTCAAGTTTTAAAATTTTCTTTTAAAAAAAAAACAATATCATCATCCACATATTTTTTACATTTTAAAAAATTAATCCAGTCTATAATTTAGCATTGGCTACCGATCAAAATATTCAACTTTAGGCGTTAGGCAGAGGTGCTGACGTTGAAGGCGAGGGCTGTCCCTACGTCACTACGACCAAGCAGAGAATCTACGGCTTTCGCGCAATTGAAAAAAAATTCCAAAGTTTATATTTCTTCTTCTTTCGTCTCCTTCACTTTCTCCTTATCTCTTGATTTTCATGGGAAAAAAAACTTGTGGTCTTCAATTTGTGATTAGATAGTGAGGGGTAGCGTTATGAAATCTAGCTAGGTTTTTAGATAAATCAAATATAATATTAAACCAGTCAAACCAACCTGTTCTATTAGCTGATTTTTAAATAATTTAGTTGATATTGTAAATTCTTATCCAAATCAAATTGTGTCGAGATAAATAAAATATAAAATATTATTGTTTTTAACATCAATGAACGGACAACTCATTTGTTTATTTATTGATGTCACAGTCAAACTTGTCTTGAGATTTTTTATTTAATCTAAATTATGGTTTAAAACCACCAGATATACACATTAACTATATGATTTTAGCTAAATCAATCGTTCTATAATAAATTGGACAGAATAAATCCATGCACTTCTAGCTTTGCCCTACATAAATCCTTCCATCCATTAGTTCTGTTGAGTTGATTTCTTTTCTTCGATTGATCAAATTGATGATTATATCAATGATGTAAAGTGGATTGTATTTTATAAAGATTATTATTTATACTCTGACATTCAAAAAACAATTAGGGTTATGATTTATTAAGTACTTAGTCATGAAATTTGCAATATATATGTATACACACACACACCAACTCGAATTTAAGTTTCTAAGAAAAAATAATTATTATATTTGACTTGTATGGGAAATAAATTCATGAATATTAATTATCAATTATTTTATTTTGCTTCCAATGAACATATGATAACGATGTTCAAATCCAAACGAATTAAGGATGTGAATGCTCATGTCATCATGGTCATTAAACTAATATTAAAGGGTACAATCATCCTCGAAACAAATTAACTACAATCAACCATGACCATCTCATTCGTGGGATGTTGAAAAATGCGACAAGAGATGGCCCTACCATGTTATTAATTAAGGTTTGTGCCCAAAAAGAAACAAAACCACCAAGTTACAAGATTGCGTGATGCTTCTTTATTTTTATATTATATACCGTGAGATGGACGGTGCATCAATCATTATTCAATCAAATTTTATTTATTGATGAGTTCGTGAGAAAAAAAACCTTTTAACGTATTGTGATTGTAGGTTCGAACACGGGCTTGATTATTAATCCTGGAAATATAAATAAATATATCATGAAATAAAATATAATAAAAATTGATTTTATTATATTTTAAAATTGTTCTGATATACTAATATTATTATAATTTTCTGAAATAAATAAATTATTGTAATATATCTCATTATTAAATACTCTCACACTCTCAGTCACCCTGCGTATAACATAGCGATTAAAAAGCCTCTCTCTCGAGTAATCATGCGCATTGCTATCTAATTGTAGTGGTGGGTCCATGAATCCGAAGAAAGAAATCAAGCTTTCTGCTGGGTTGAAAAAACCCATCCAACGTTGGCGCGCGATGCAAGGGAGAGCGGATTGTCTTGTCGGAGGTCCACTTGCATGCTATAAAGCTATCTCATGTGATGTGCCGTCCACATTTATTTACGTGGAAAAATAAAAAGGCTAGCTTCGTCTCACCACTTGTTTATGTGAGTTGCTGAGATTCTTGCTCACTAAAATAACATATATCACTCAAAATTATTTATTATTTTCAATTGCTTTTTACAAAAATCACATTCTTTTTCATAACTACTAAGATATCACCTATCAAACTGACTAATCGAAAAATATTAAATTATAAAAACAAAATTTGATAATACAAATAGATTAAAAGCAATCAAATAAAAAATTGAATATAAATATGTAGTTTAATTAAAGAGTGAATATAAATTATTTACCATGTTAATGGGTAACGAACATGTGAACATTTAATTGATTGGCTTAACACCAAGTACTTCGTTGTAAAAAAAAAATCAATGATCCAATTAGATAAAAAAAAATTAAAACAAATTGAAATTATTTTTTGAAATTATTTTTCTTTATTTATTTTTATTTATCATATGTAGTTTCTATTTTTTAATTGTTATTTTATTTATTCATTTCCTGATTTATTTTGTTTTTTCTTTATTTCATCCCTTATTATATTATTTTCTTTAATTTTTATTCCAAATCAGGTACTTTCTTTTGATTCCTATTTTTTCTTTTGTATCATTTTGTTTATTTATTTTATTTTTCAATTTTGTCTTTCATTGTTTTATTTCATTTAAGTTTTATGTTAGATTTAATCCTTATTCTTTTTATTACTATTTATTTTGTTTTTTTTAATAAATTTTGGATGATTGAAAAATTTACTTCAAGATTTGTTCAAGTCAGCTTTCTCTGAAATAACCTGGTCTTATGATCTGAAATACAGGTTTCAAAGATTAATTAATTTTTTTTAACTCAATTCAAGTTTAGTACAGGTCAACAATCTAGTAACCCATTATATTATGAACGACACTTATCTTATCTCTTAGTATTTTTATGAATAGAACTTGGGAAATAAAAGAGGGGTAGTCTTCTTTAGGTCCTTCAAATCTTAGATTCATATCAACGAAATAATAACAACTACTATCTGATATTTTATTTTATGATATAATAAAGCTTTAATCCCTCCAAATTTGACCTTATTTTTTCTATTTCTTTCACTTTCTTCACCATGCCAGCAGCTTAACATGCTTCGATTTTTTTTTAATCTTTCTTTAGGCACACACTCAACAAAAATATTCAACTTTAGGTGTTAGGCAGAGGTGCTGACGTTGAAGGCGAGTGCTGTCCCTACGTCACTACGACCAAGCAGAGAATCTACGGCTTTCGCGCCATTGAAAATCGTCTAAAGTAATTATGATCATTTTGATATAATAATTATGATCGTTAATTAGATAGTGAGGGCCGAGGGGTAGCTATATTAAATCTAGCTAGGTTTTTAGATAAATCAAATATAATATTAAACCAGTTAAATCTGTTCTATTAGCTGAGTTTTTAATAATTTAGTTGATCTTGTAATTTTTTATTTGAATCAAATTATGTCAAGATAAATAAAATATAAAATATTATTGCTTTAATAAAAATAATTAACTTGAATTAATCAACTAATAAAAATTGACCAGATAATACAAGTAAGTTTTAGATTAGATATAATAATTATAATAATTAATTAGAAGGTTAAAAAAATCAAATTACAATAACATACAGAATTAGCTCGTCTTTATGTAATATTTGAGGTTTTTTGAAGTTCAAATAATTTTTTTAAGAAAAAGATTTTAATCTCTACCATTAAATGCAAGTTAAATAAATGATTGGGATTTGATATATAGCGCGATGCCTAACACCTGACAACATAGCTGATACGAAACAATCATGCTCCTAAACTTCTGATGTGTGGAGCTAAAGCTGATTTATTAAAATTATACATTAAAACGACCTTTTTGTTCTGTATGCTCTTTAAAAAATATTAGTAGGATTTCTCTTATTAATATTGGCCAATTGAAAAATTAAGAAAAAAACAAGAGAGAGAGGATGCGACTATGAAGTGGAATTATTTTTTTTAACAAAAAATATGAAGCTTCTAACTTATGTGACTGATAAGTGTGTTTTTCATTAAGATATTTTTTAAGATTACTGAGATTTTTTTCAGATTTATTTTGCTTAAGAAAGTCATGAACATTGAATTTTTTTTATATATATATATATATATATTCTCTCCACGAGGGGATGCGTCCATGGGATGGGAGGTCGTTGCCATTAATTTAATTTTGAAAAACATAATTTATGTGTTGTAGTTAATTAATTAATTATTATTTTTATAAACATCAAGAATCTCTTACCAGCTTGGAGATCTTGGATTTGAGCGGCAACAAATTGATAGCCTTTACCACATTCACATTACCTAGTAGTGTTCTACAATATAATATTATTTTTATTTTTTTAATTAATATAAATATTTGTATCATGCAAATCTCAACTAAATTTACAGGTTTTAAAATTAATAATCATATAAATTTTTAATAATTTTAAAATTTATGAGACTCAAAATAATGAATTCTAAAAAGTAAATATAAGATCTAAAATTAATAATTATTTATATTAATTATTCTTGCTTCTGGACGTTTCTTTTCTAAGGTCCAAGTAACTGGAGTACTCTATATCTATATAGTATCACAACCCATGAAAGGAGCATTCCCAAACCTCACGACACGTGACCTGCGCAGCAAATGACCCACCAGAACCACCTCTTCTCGTCGCGAGTCCGAGCTAATAAGTATAAATAAGAATAATTCTACCAATAACCAGGCACTAAGTCTCCACAGCTATAGTTAGTTTCCAATCTCTTGGTTACTGGTAGAATATTTAGAATCTTCCAAATGTATCCGAGGCTGATCTTCACAAAGATACTCTCAAAGACGGATGTTAAACATAGGATGACCATTCCAATGAAGAGCTTCAATGTTGTTTTCCAAATCCCTCAGGGAAAACACTACAAACGATTTGTTTTTATTGACATGATCGATACTGGTCGCCCCTGGAGCTTCCGATGTTCCACAAGGAAGAAAGATGCCTACCGCAAACCAGTCTTCTCATCAGGCTGGATTAAGTACGTCAGACGAAAGGGTCTCAGAGAAGGCGATCAAGTCAGCTTCTTTTTGGTGCAGAAAGATGGAGAGGAGGGTCTGCGATTCGGAGTTCACGCACAGAAAAAACTCAGGTTATGGGGTAAAGATTGTTGGACTGCTCCTTTTTGAAGAAGAAGAGGAAGAAGCATCTAGTCCAGGCACAAATGAAATTATAAGTTTCGAAACGTCCTGTATTCCTATCCTACGTACCTTTAGTTTACTTCTAGAATCAGTTTTTGTTCTGGTTTGAATTTCCTGCAAGTGTGCTTGAAAGTCTTCTTTTGTTATGCATATATCTAGTCTTGAGTCATTTCTGAACTCGGACTTGAACCATCTTTGAGTTCCTTCTGAGCTCCACAAAAGATCGTTCCCAGTACTATCCTACACCGATCATCCAAAGATTTAGTCTACGTCTTGAAGTCTCATTTACTTTAGATTCCTGAAAATCATACAGGACTAGGTAACTATAAGAGAAAGTTTTAGATTTTCGCAGAGATATTTCGTTTCTCTTTTGTTGGTTCTTGCTGCATTGGTTGGTCTTGTCACTTGCTACGTGCAATTCTTTTCACAAGGCTGTTCTGTTATAATTTCTTCTAGCTCGGCGATCGCAGTACTGACAGGTAAATCTGTTAGAAAAACTGGATTTAATTAGATTTCTTTTCTTCTTTAATCTAGACTATGTGATGTTTTCAATAATTACAAGGGAAAAAATTAAAACCCGCACTATTTATTTAGTGGCAAAGAAAATTGCCTTATCAGATAAGAATTCTTATCTGATAATGTTGTTTATAACATTAATAATGCCTTGGTGTTTTCTAACCGGCTGTTTATATTTTTATATATTTATTTATTTATTTATTTTATATAGTAAATGGAAACCACGAACTACCACTACTAGTAATTATAGTTGCTGGACTCATCTTAGTCTCTAGCTAAAAAAAATTAGATTAATAATTATTTTTCATCAAAACAATATTATTTTATTAAAAAAAATATTAATATTAACCTAGTTGTATTTGATCAAGCCAGCTAAATTATATGTTAACTCACTAAATTAATTGGGTACTTTGTAATATTAATATCTTTTCTAATTTAATTAGATACCATTCGTCTTAATTAGGCTTTCAAGTCATAAGTTCTTTATATCAATTTCTTAAGTCGGGTATAATAATTATATTAATGATGGTAAGATAAAAATGGGCTAAAAATCGCAATATCATAATGAATGTTAATGTAATAGCTTGGTTAAAAGATATAAAATGGTCACCATCGATCATGGATTAAACAAACGGTCCAATCTCCATCTATTTCCAAACAAATGAACAAAATTTGCTATCATGCATGCATGGACCATCTTATTCGTGAGATGTTGAAACATGTACCACGTGGGCCCTTCAAGAACTGCTTTACGCTTCTAGATAGATTATACCATGAATCTTAGCGTATGTTATTAAAATCAATGACCGTACAACTTATTTGTTTATTTATTTATGTCACAGTCAAACTTGTTCAGATGGTGGCGTTTCTAATTGATGCGCGATCGCATGTTTTTTCTTTTAAGTATTTTTTTTTAAAATAAATTTTTTATATTTTATATTTTAAATTGATTTTTTTTTTAGTTTTTTCAAATTATTTTAATATTCTCATGTAAAAAATAATTTTAAAAAAATAAAAAATATATATTTTTACAATTATATTTTAAAAAATAATCATTATCCTATTCAAAGTACCTCTTATCATTTGTGTATATAAACAAGATGCTAAATTGTAATTATATATTTGATGGTGACAACACCGATTCGACAATTATCCTTAGATTTTTTTATTTATTTTAACTTTATACCTTAGTTTGACCGTGTTCACTACCACGGGTTGCAATCCAATACATTTATTTTGTTTTTTTGGATTCTGTTTGAAAATGATTTTTAAGTATGTTTTTTTTATATATGTTGTTGGATAATTTTGATATATAGATGTTAAGATTATTAAAAAAGAAATCACATAAAACAAATAAAAAATTTAATGTATAGTTTTTATAAAAAAAATATATTACCTAGTTTTATAAAGATGCATATATTACCTAGTTGTCCCAACACAGAAAGAAAATATAAAAAGAAAGGATTATGATAATGACGAAGAAGAAGCAAGCACGAGGGTTATTGTGTTTCAAACAATATTTTATGAAAATATTTTTTAAAATAATTATTTAAAATTTATTTGTTATATTATTTTAATATATTAATATTAAAATTAATTTATTTAAAAATATATTTTTTTAAAAATAACTCAAAAAATTACTTAGCTGATAAGGAACCTCTCTCGCAAGTAATCGTGCGCTTTGCTTTCGAATTGTAGAAAGAAATCAAGCTTTCTGCTGGGTTGAAAAAAAAACATCCAACGTTGTCGCGCGATGCAAGGGAGAGAGGACTGTCTTGTCGAAGGTCCCCTTGCATGCTCTAATGCTATCTCATGTCATGTGAATTGCTGAGATTCTTGCGCACTAAAATAACAAGTTTATGGGCGGCATTATCTCTCAAAATTAATGATTGGTGTGCATCTGTCTTTTCAAATAATTTATTATTTTCACCTTTTTTTTTATAACGGATAAGTCAGCACCTGTCAGCGATCAGATAAAAAATTAACTAAAAATCGAATATAAACATGTAGTTTTTATTTTTTCATTGGAATTCACTTTCTTAGGTTATGATTCATCGAGTACTTAATCATATGAAATTTTGCAATATATATATATTGACTTGTATGGAAAATAAATTATTAATTTTTATTTTTATTATTTTGCTTTCCATGAACATATGATAACGATGTTCAAATTCAAACGAATTAAAGATATGTATGTTCATGTCATCATAGCCATTGAAAAATCAAGCATGGACCATCTCATTCGTGAGATGTTGAAAAATGCGAGAAGAGATGGCCCTACCATATTATCCAAGAGAATGACCAAACACTACTCTTCCTTAGGTGCTTTCATCTCACAGTTCAGCACAGACAACGCAGTAGCTAAAGCACAACATAAAGCAACAAGTTGATACTTCCAATGTTTAAGGTTTCTGCCCGAAAAGAAAAAAGCCAACAACTATCCAAGTTGCAAGATTGCGTGATGCTTCTTTATTTTTATTTTATATACCGTGAGATGGACGGCGCGTCACTATTCAATCAAATTTTATATTTATTTATTGATGAGTTCGTGAGAAAAAAAATTAAGCTTTTCACGATATTCCTGGAAATATAAATATATCATGAAATAAAAGACTGACAGGTAAATCTGTTAGAAAAACTGGATTTAGATTTCTTTTCTTCTTTAATCTAGACTACGTGATGTTTTCAATAATTATAAGCGAAAAAAAAAACCCTTGGTGTTTTTTAACCGGCTGTTTATATTTTTATTTTTTTTATATATTTATTTTAGTAAATGAAAACCACAGACTACCACCACTAGTACTAATTATAGTTGCTATACTCAGCCGAGTCTCTGACTATATATAAAAAAATCAGGTTAGTAAATATTTTTTATTAAAATTATTTTTAATTTTTTTTTTGGTATTCACCGGTCATATTTGATCAAATCAACTAAATCATGTGTCAACTCACTAAATTAATTGGATTTGTCATGTTAATATATATTTTTTAATTTAAATTAAACACAATTTGTTTTATGCTTTCAGATTTTAAAATTTTCAGATTTTAAAACAAATTAAACACAATTTGTTTTAAGCTTTCAGATTTGTCAAATGGGCCCTTCTCTATATTATTAAAAAAACATGTATAAATTAATAAATTCTTGCAAGAACTGCATCACGCTTCTAGATTAATTATATACCATATGAGTCTTTGGGTATGTTCTTAACATCAACGAGCGTCCAATTTATTTCTTTATTCATTTGTGTCACAGTCAAACTTATGGAGTTGGTGGCGTTTATCGTTGATGGTAAATTGTAATATATATTTGATGGTAACAACTCAGATTCGACAGTAACACTTTGGTTTCTTATTCATTTGATATATTTTTTTTTAAGTACAAATGCAGTTTTCTAAAGGTATATATATATTGCCTGGTTGTACCGACACAGAAAAGAAGATAGAAAAAAAAAAAGTGTTTGGAATTGTGTTTCAAACCGTATTTTATAGAAAAATTTTAAAAAATAACTATTTAAAATTAATTTTATAGAATAATTTTAAATTGTTTTGATATATATTTTTTTAAAAAATAATTAGAATCTTGCACAATAAACTTAGTGAGTACGGGGTGTTTAAGAATGTGGTTACGATTACTTTTTAAAATATTTTTCTACTCGGATATGTATTAAAATAATATTTTTTTATTTAAAAAAATTATTTTTATATCACCACATCAAGATTTAAAATTATCAAAAAAAAAATTATTATTTTTAAATATTTTTAAAATTAAAAAACAAAGAGATATAATCCTCTGTCGAGTAATCATGCGCTTTGATATCTAATTGTAGTGGTGGGTCCATGAATCCGAAGAAAGAAATCAAGCTTTCTGCAGGGTTGAAAAACACCATCCAACATTGAATATAAACATGTAGTTTTTATTTTTTTTTTCATTGGAATTCACTTTTCTAATTTACCATGTTAACGGGTAATCACTATTATTTTATAGATATATTATTAACTCATTCAAGCTTATTTAACTTATTCAAATCAAATAATTTAAGTTTTAAATTTTTCTTACTCTTTTAAAAATAATATTATTGTCTGAATAATTTTTAAATTAAAAAATATTAACCCGATCGATGATTTAATACATGTCACCAATCTAGTAACCCACTGTACTATTAACAATACTTATCTTATCTCTTAGTATTTTTCTGAATGAAACTTGAGAAATAAAAGATGGGTGATCATGTTTAGGTCCGAAATAATTACTATTATCTGATATTTTATTTTATTTTATAATATAATAAAGCTTTAATCCCTCCAAACTTTATCTTGTTTTTTCTATTGCTTTCACTTTCTTTTCACCACGTCAGCAGCTTAACATGCTTCGATTTTCTTTTTAATCTTTTTTTAGGCACGCTCACAATTAGGCGTTAGGTAGAGGTGCTGACGTTGAAGGCGAGGGGTGTCCCTACGTCACTAACCTACGTCACTACGACCAAGCAGAGAATCTACGGCTTTCGCGCGATAAAAAAAAAAACATCCAACGTTGTCGCGCGATGCAAGGGAGAGAGGACTGTCTTGTCCAACGTCCACTTGCATGCTCTAATGCTATCTCATGTCATGTGAATTGCTGAGATTCTTGCACTAAAATAACAAGTTTCTGTGCGGCGTTATCTCTCAAAACTAATGATTGGTGTGCACGTGTCTTTTCAAATAATTTATTATTTTCACTTTTTTTTATAACGAATAAGTCAACACCTATCAAACTGACTAACGGACAAATATTAAATTAGAAAAATAAAATTTGATCATACAAATAGATTATTAAAAGCAGTCAGATAAAAAATTAACTAAATATTGAATATAAATACGTAGTTTTTATTTCTTTCACCGGAAATCACTTTTTTAATTTACAAATGTTAACGATAACCACTATTATTTTACAATCATATTATTAAATTATTTAAATTTATTTAACTTATTCAAATCAAATAACTCAAGTTTTAAATTTTTCTTATTTTTTTTAAAAAAAATAATTAATTTGTGATTAGATAGTGAGGTGTAGCGTTATGAAATCTAGCTAGGTTTTTAGATAAATCAAATATAATATTAAACCAGTCAAATCTGTTCTATGAGTTTAGTTTTTCTATAATTTAGTTCATTTTATAAATTTCGATTCAAATCAAATTGTGTCAACATAAAAAAAATATACATTATTGTTTTCATAAAAATAATTAATTTAAATTAATCTACTAATAAAAAACATCAAATAATAAAGGTAAGTTTTAAATCAAATATAATAATTATGATAGTTAATTAAAAGGTTAAAAAATAAAATTATAATAACATATTGAATTAGCTGGTAAATATGTAATAATTGAGGTTTTTTGAAGTTCAAATAGTTTTTTTAATAAAAAGATTTCAATCTATACCTTTATAAAAAAATAAAAAAAAATCATTATCATTAGGCCTATAAAAGCAAGTTAAATGATTGGGATTTAATATTTATATAAGCGTATATCTAAGGATTCGTGGGCACCATCGCGCGATGCCCAACTCCCGACAACATGGCGGCACAGCTGATACGAAACAATCATGCTCTTAAAATTCTCACACGTGGGGCCGTTGGTCTACATCGTCTAAACTCTAAAGCTGATTTGTTAAAAATATACATTAAAACAACCTTATTGTTTTGTCTTTTTCATTTTTTCTTGTACCGGGCCCACTAATATTTTATCTTTCTAGTTTTTTATTTTTTTTTCTTTTATTTTGAACTCTCTATATTAATTTAACAAAATCTACAAAGATAATTCTAATAATTAAAGTAATAATTAATTTAAAAATAAGAAAATAAATTCTCAAAAATAAATTTCCTTTAAATTCAACATAAATATACTAAAAAAAGTTAACAATAGAAAAATTATTACACTTGTCTTAAATGTCTCTAGTAAAGTTGAATAACTATTATTAAAACAAGGTGTTCTAGTAGTTTAAAAGATTAAGTGCCCGTTTGGTGCGGTGGTGCCACCCATCATTATTTTGCTAAAATTTTAACTTTTTATTATAAATTAATATTTTTATGTATTTTTAAATTATTTTAATTTATTACTATTAAAATTGATCTATTTAGTTAAATATTCAACTTGAAAATAAAAAAAGTTTCGTGATAGTGGCTCACCATCCTAGCCATTACTGGTAGTAAGCATAAGCTAGTAGGTTATTGAGTTAATTTATTGATTTTTAGATTCACTTGTATTATTATTTTTTATTAAAATAATATTATTTTATTTTTTTAAAATAATTATTGAAGTTCATCGTCAATTTTTAATAGAGTTTGGTTTAGTCAACCGATATTTAAAAACTTAATTTTTTTATTCGGCTTGAATTTGTAATCAAATTAAATTTGCAATTAAGTTTAACCACCATGAAATCTTCAGTTTTTGTAGAAGAATCACACGTATCATCGTCATCATCACGAGAACTTGCTAAATCAACAAAATTTGCTATCGAAAGAGAAGATTAGGAATGGATAAAATTAATATAATAAGATATAATATTTGTTTTAATTTATTATATATGAGTTGTAAAACAAAACTTATATAATTTAGTTTTATTCAAATAATTTATTATAAACATATAATAATCTTTGTATAAGGTAAAAAGTTTGGAGTAATATCAAATTGAGTCAAAGTAATGAAGTTAATTTCATCTTCATAATTTATCCATCACTTTAATGTTGTTGGTCTTTATACCTATCAAATATAAACATACAAAGTATATAAGAAACACTAACTAAAGCAAAAAATAATAAAGAATGATTTTTATATATTTATTTTAATTATGCTCGTCGTTCTTTCATAGAATAGAAATCATCGATTATCATATCAATTGTGAATCTTTCAACAATTTCTTTTTCTATATAGACAATCAAATAATTTATAAGAAAATTATCCTCCATCTGATTGTGAAATCTTGTTTTAACAATCTTTATCACTGAAAAACCTCGTTCAGTAGGTTGTGAGTTATCAATATTTTTTTTCAAAAAAAATCAATTCTTCTTATTTTGTTCATGGTTCAACCTAAAATCAAAACATATATCATAAAAAAAATTAACAATTTTGGTGGCTATGCTAAAAACAAAATATATTAAAAAAATCCACTTTCTTTTTGAAAATTGATATCAAGATCCTGTAGTTGATATTCTTTTATACTTTATTTTATCATCTAATTCACTTTCTTTTTGAAAAACATTGTAATTAATTATCAAATATTATTTTTCAATTCATAATTCACCCCACCAACACATATAATAGTCAAAGAGTCAAAGCACAACACAACACAATAATACTAAATAAGTTCTATGTGCTTTATCTCATGAAATTTGATTTGCAACCATAATATTGGAACAGTGAAAGACATTATTTTAAAATTTAAGATTATAGAATAATTAAGACACATATTTAATAAGGTTATAATAGCCAATACATAAAATAGTGGTGCAGTAATGAAACAAAAACATGCCTATTTTTATTTATATATATTTTGAATAATAATATAAAATAATTTTTGGATTTCACTTGAGAACTAAAACTTTTAAAATTAGACGATTATTTGATATAATATTAGAATTTTGATAATTAAACCATTATAAATTCAAAATTCATAATTCTTTATTCTTTAAATTAAAATTAAATAGTTAAGCACAAGTTAGTATTGAACTATTGAAAAACAATATATATATAATTGAAGGGATAAGTTAGAAAATGATATAAAATCATTCTAAAATTTTATTTAATAAGTTAAACTTTTGGTTTAATCTAACTTGTAAAATGTTATTTATACTTGCATTCAAATAATAATTAGGGTTATGATTTATTGAGTACTTAGTCATGAAATTTGCAATACACACACACACACACCAACTCAAATTTAAGTTTCTTAGAAAAAAAAATATTTTATTTGACTTTTATGGGAAATAAATTCATGAATATTAATTATTATTTTTATTATTTTTCTTTCAATAAACATATGATAACGATGTTCAAATTCAAACGAATTAAGGACATGAATGTTCATGCCATCATGGTCATTAAACTAATATTAAAGGGTACAATCATCCCCAAAACAAATTAACTACAATCAAGCATGGCCATCTCATTCGGGGGATGTTGAAAAATGCGACCCTACCATTGTATTAATTAAGATACTTTTTAAGGTCCACTTGCGTGCTGATGCTGATCTCATGTCACGTGCCGTCCACATTTATTTATGTGGAGAAATAAAACTTAATTCCATTTCAACGAAATAATAACTATTATCTGATATTTTATTTTATAATATAATAAAGCTTTAATCCCTCCAAATTTGACCTTGTTTTTTCTATTTCTTTCACTTTCTTCACCATGTCAGCAGCCAACATACTTCGATTTTTTTTAAAAAAATCCTTTTTAGGCACACTCAACAAAAATATTCAACTTTAGGTAGGCAGAGGTGCTGACGTTGTAGGCGAGTGCTGTCCCGATGTCACTACGACCAAGCAGAGAATCTACGGCTTTCGCGCTTTGTGATTGTAGGTTTGAATATGGGCTTGATTGTTAATCCTGGAAATATAAATAAATATTTCATGAAATAAAAGATTTTAATTAAATACAAGAAACACTTAATTTTGTCTTGATAATTTATAATAAATAAAATAGTGGAATTAACAAGAAAATAAATAATCAATACATTAATGATCAGGAGACCACTAACCAGTTAGGCATGCAAATGACCCACCAGTCCGAGCTAGTATAAGTAAGGGGCGATACACTAGTCTCCACAGCTATAGTTTCCAATCTCTCGGTTATTGGTAGAATATTTAGAATCTTCCAAATGTATCAAAGGCTGATCTTCACAAAGATACTCTCACGAACAGATGTTGAACACAGGATGGCCATTCCAATGGGAAGCTTCGATGTTTTCCAAATCCCTCAGGGAGAACACTCCAAGCAATTTGATGTTATTGACATGATCAAAACTGGTCACTCCTGGAGCTTCCGATGTTCCACAAGGAAGAAAGATTTCTACCCCAAACCAGTCCTCTCATCAGGCTGGATTGATTACGTCAGAGAAAAGGGTCTCGGAGAAGGCGATCAAGTCAGCTTCTTTTTGGTGCAGAAAGATGGAGAGGAGGGTCTGCGATTGGGAGTTCAAGCACAGAAAAAACTGATCAGGTTATTGGGTAAAGATTGTTGGGATACTGTTTGAAGAAGAAGAAGCATCTAGTCCAGGCACAAATGAAATTATCAGCTTCGAAACGTCCTTCATTCCTATATTAGTTTACTTCTAGAATTAATCAGTTTGAATTTCCTGCAAGTGTGCTAGTGGTACCGTCATTCTACCTCTTTATCCTCTCTTGTTATGCATATATTGCTTCTTTTTCTTAATGAAAGTCTTGATTAGCTAGCAAGAGAATGGTATTGTAGTCTAATTCTTGAAGTCTCATTACATTAGATTCCTAAAAATCATACAGGACTAGGTAACTATAAGAGAAATGTTTTAGATTTTTCCAGAGATGTTTTGTTTCTCTTCTTGATACATTTCAAAACCAAAAAAAACTTTTAAAAAAACTGTTATCACTCCAATCAAACCTTTAATATCAGTGTATATAAGCAAGATGCTAAATTATAATTATATATTTGATGGTAACAACACAGATTCATCAACGATCCTTTGGTTTCTTATTCATTTTAACTTTATATCCCGGTTTGACGTGTGTGTTTGGTATTGTGGTAGCTTTTATAGTTGTGATTTCAAAAAAATTGTTTTACAAAAAGTACTTTTGGTTGAGGTTGGTTTGATATTTATATATGTTTAGTTAAAACTGTGGTTGAAATTGAGGTTGAACAAAAAGTAGTTTAATATGATTGGTTAAAAGAATGCTTTTCAAATTGAGGATTTTTAATTTAAATATTGTATATTTAACTAATGCTATTACATTATGAAATAAATAATACTTATATCAAATATTTTTTATTGTTCTATTAAATTATCTATAATTTCATCACGTACGAAATCCATCCAACAAGGACTACAGTATTTTTGGTTTCTTAAACGCGCAACAATATCAAGTAAAATATCATCAGGAACAAAATTGGAAATTGCGATCAAATTCTGTAAATGCTACGTCATCAAACAATCTCCTTCTAATTTTTTAAATAACACACAATTAAAAATTAAAATTAAAATTGAATTTTTTTAACTGGATCGAACCTGATCCGGTCGGAACAGTGGAGAGTGACTCCACCGTTCATGTAAACAGTAAAGTTTCACTCTCCACTGTTCACTTAAGAGAACAGTGAAGAGTGAATTATAATTCACTCTCCATTGTCCGTAGGATGCGGTGAAGCAACTCTCAGCTGCTTTCCACAAACCTGTAATTTAAATAAATTTTATATGAATCCCACGTGAATAGTCAATTATGTTTTAGTATTACCAAATATTCAACATATGCGGTTTGCTTTAAAAAAAAAAGACTGCCCTGTAAACAAACTGTAACTAAATGTCATTCACTACCAGCAATTGCAATCCAATACATACATTTAGTTTGCTTTTTTGGATACTATTTGAAAATGATTTTTAAATGTGTTTTTTTTTTCATATGTTATTGGATAATTTTGATATATATAGATATTAAGATTATTAAAAACATTCACATAAGACAAATAAAAAATTTGATATATATATATATATAGTACAAATGCTCTTTTCTAAAGATGTATATATTACCTAGTGATACCATCACAGAAAAAAAGATAGAAAAAGAAAAAGAAAAAAAAAGGAAAATGCTGCAAGCAAGAGGGCTTCAAGAGTTAATTGGAATTGTGATTTAAACAGGGTTTTAAAAAAAAAAATTATGTTATCAGATTATTTCGATATTTTTTTTTGATAGAACCAAGGGTATCCCGAGCGCCGGCCCGGACTAATCCCTTTTCGTACCGGGTGGCAAGTGCTCCCCAAAGGGCCGGTGGAGACGAAGAGAGGGGTCGAACCCAGACTCGTAGTCTACGAGAGCGCGCCTTAACCGCTCCGCTAGGACCCCATGGATAGATTATTCTAATATATTAATATAAAAATTGTTTTTTATATATTTTCAAATAATGTTTTTTTTTTTTAATAACTCCCATGGTCTCAAACTCTCCAAGTAATCATGCGCTTTGCTATCTAATTGTAGTGGTGGGTCCATGAATCCGAAGAAAGAAATCAAGCTTTCTTATGGGTTGAAAAACACCATCCAACGTTGCGATGCAAGGGAGAGAGGATTGAATAATTTTCTGAGCCCTTGTCGGAGGTCCACTTGCGTGCTAATGCTCGTCTCATGTTATGTGCCGTCCACATTTATTTATGTGGAGAAATAAAAGGCTAGCTTCGTCTCACCACTTGTTTATGTGAATTGCTGAAAAAAATTTAATTTTTTTCTAAAAACATTTTCAAAAAATAAAATCTTTATAGAATATTGTATCTATAAACTATAATTATTAATTCGATACTTTTTAATATTAATATGCTAAGGAGTTAATATAAAATTATTCAACTGACTTCATTGCATTCAATTGTTAAATTATTTGGGTAGTGATTGTTTTTATTATATTTTTAATATTTAAGTGATTAAGCTATATCTTTATTGATTTTAATTAAATTAGTTTCATTATTAAATAAGCAAGTTGGAAGCTTTTTATTAAAAAAAATGTGTTTAAAAGTTAAACTGAACAATTCTTCCACATGATTTTTTTATACGAAAATGATACAATTTTTATTAATGATAATTAGAAAGGTTAGGTTCTTGGAAAGACGATGCACGAATCCCAACGGCTAGATCGGACATGAAGGCAGTAGGGAAATCTTCGCTGTTAAGAAATCCCATCCATGCACCGATCCCAACACTCAGTTCTCCTCTACAGATTTAGGTAGAGGGCCCTTTCAAAATAAAAGAAACTTTCTCGATCAGATTGAAGATTTTTTTAATTTTTAGGTTTTAAGTTTGTTTTTTAAATACTAAATTTTAAAATTACTGATATTTTATATGATTATTAATTTTAGAATCTCTAGAATTAGTCAAGTATACGTAAGTTTATCCGAACATTCATGTTAATAAAAAAAACTTCATTCGAGCCGAAAAAAAAAGAAAAACAAAAAGCAAGTGGTATACTATGTTTGTATTTGAGAGTGTGGTTGCGGTTATTTTTTAAATAACTTGTAGTGCTAAAATGTATCAAAATAATATTTTTTTTATTTTTAAAAAATCATTTTCAAAATTAGCGCCTCAAAACAATCCAAAACATAAAAAAAATAAAATTTTTTAGAAACACGACTTGCATGGCATTCCTAAATAGAACCTATATCCATGGAAAGCAGCTTCAACAGGAAATTAGCTACCATTCAAGAAATTGCATATATTTTCACAATCTCGGTGCACAATAGTGAACATTAAGTGATTAAATCATGTGCTTTGCTTTCGAATTGTAGAAAGAAATCAAGCTTTCTGCTGGGTTGAAAAAAACATCCAACGTTGTCGCGCGATGCAAGGGAGAGAGGATTGTCTTGTCGAAGGTCCACTTGCGTGCTGATGCTGCCTCATGTTATGTGCCGTCCACATTTATTTATGTGGAGAAATAAAAAGCTAACGAACCAAAAGATATTAAATTAGAAAAACAAAATTTTATAATTCAAATATATTAAAAGCAATTAAATAAAAAATTAAATAAAAATATTTATTTTAATTAAAAATTGAATATAAATTATTTACCATGTTAATGGGTAATGAACATGTGAACATTTAATTGATTGGCTTAACAGTAAGTACCTCGTTGGGAAAGAAAAAAAAATCAACGATCCAATTAGATAAAAGTAAAGATGAATAACTAAAAAATCAAACAATAAAAATATTTCACATAATATATATATATAGGGGTAAAATTATGTTTTTTCCCATCATGATAACAGAAGATTGGGGGTAAAAATATTCTTTTATCTTTTCTCATATTAAAATAATTTAATTACTCTTGAAATAAAAAAAATTAATCTGATAAATAAAGACTTTTTGGTCGACTTTTTCAAAAAATTAAAATAACTAAATTACTTTTAAAAGCAAAATTTGTTAAACTTATTTTTAGGGGCCATTTTATATTTTTTTCATAATTTATATATATATATAGGGGCGTGTACAATGTAGCCCAATGGCCAAACGCGGGCTTTCTAGGGTGGTGTAGAAATCTCCTCAATGACCTTTCCATGCTTGAGTGACGCGTGTGTATAATGGATCACCAATTTGACGTTGATGATTTTTTTTCTCTTGACTATGTGATGTTTTCAGTAATTATAAGGGAAAAAAATGGAAAATTGCCTATTTATTTAGGGGAAATAAATAAGAATAAATAAAGGCTATGTGATTTTTTTTCTTTGCCACTATTTATTTAGTAGCAAAGAAAATTGCCTTATCAGATAAGAATTCTTATCTGACAATGTTGTTTATAACATTAATAATGCCTTGGTGTTTTCTAACCGGCTGTTTATATTCTTATTTATTTATTTATTTATTTTATATAGTAAATGGAAACCACGAACTACCACAACTAGTAATTATTGTTGCTAGCTAGACTCATCTTAGTCTCTAGCTAAAAAAAAATCAGATTAATAATTATTTTTTTATTAAAAAAATATTTTTTTATTAAAAAAAATATTAATATTAACCTAGTTGTATTGGATCAAGTGAGCTAAATTATATGTTAACTCACTAAATTAATTGGGTTTGTAATTATATTAATATCTTTTCTAATTCGCCTTAGCCTTTCAAGTCATAAGTTTTTTATATTAATTTTTTAAGTCGGGTATAATAATTATAATGATGGTAAGAAAAAAATGGGCTAAAAATCGCAATATCATAATCAATGTTAATATAATAGCTTGGTTAAAAGATATAAAATGGTCACCATCATGGATTAAACAAACGGTCCAATCTCCATCTATTTCCAAACAAATGAACAAAATTTGCTATTATGCATGCATGGACACCATCTTATTCGTGAGATGTTGACACATGTACCACGTGGGCCCTTCCATATTATTATTAAAAAAAAAACATGTATTAATAAATTCTTGCAAGAACTGCGTTACGCTTCTAGATTATACCATGAATCTTAGCGTATGTTCTTAAAATCAATGACCGTACAACTTATTTGTTTATTTATTTATGTCACAGTCAAACATGTTCAGATGGTGGCGTTTGTAATTGATGCGCGATCGCATGTTTTTTTTTAAGTATTTAAAAAAAATTATATTTTGTATTTTAAATTGATTTTTTTATTTTTTCAAATTATTTTAATATTCTCGTACGAAAACTAATTTTAAAAAAATAAAAAAAATATTTAATAATTTTTTTTAAAAATATTTTAAAAAACAAACTAACTCATATAACTTGTGTATATAAACAAGACGCTAAATTGTAATTATATATTTGATGGTGACAACACCGATTCGACAATTACCCTTAAATTTCTTATTTATTTTAACTGTATACCTTAGTTTGACTGTGTTCAATGTTATGCACTACCACGGGTTGCAGTCCAATACATTTATTTTGCTTTTTTGGATTCTGTTTGAAAATGATTTTTAAGTAATTTTTCTTTTTATATGTTCTTGGATAATTTTGATATATAAATGTTAAGATTATTAAAAAAGAAATCACATAAAACAAATAAAAAATTTGATGTATAATTTTTATATATATATATATAAAATATTACCTAGTTTTATAAAGATGCATATATTACCTAGTTGTCCCAACACAGAAAGAAAATATAGAAAGAAAGGATGATAATGATGATGAAGAAGCAAGCACGAGGGTTAATGCGTTTCAAACAATATTTAATCAAAATATTTTTATAAATAATTATTTAAAATTTATTTTTTTATGTTTTTGTATTATTTTAATGTATTGATATTAAAATTAATTTATTAAAAAAAAACTCAAACAATTACTTAGCTTATAAGGAACCTCTCTCGCAAGTAATCGTCCGCTTTGCTTTCGAATTGTAGAAAGAAATCAAGCTTTCTGCTGGGTTGAAAAAAAAAACATCTAACGTCGTCGCGCGAAGCAGGGGAGAGAGGACTGTCTTGTCGAAGGTCCACTTGCGTGCTCTAATGGTATCTCATGTCATGTGAATTGCTGAGATTCTTGCACTAAAATAACAAGTTTATGGGCGGCATTATCTCTCAAAACTAATGATTGGTGTGCATGTGTCTTTTCAAATAATTTATTATTTTCACATTTGTTTTTATAACTGATAAGTCAGCACCTGTCAACCTGACTAATCCATAAATATTAAATTAGAAAAATAAAATTTGAATATACAAATAGATTATTAAAAGCGATCAGATAAAAAATTAACTAAAAATCGAATATAAACATGTAGTTTTTATTTTTTCATTGGAATTCACTTTCTTAATTTACCGTGTTAATGGGTAGCCACTATTATTTTATAATTATATTATTAAATCATTCAAGTTTATTTAACATATTCAAATCAAATAACTCAAGTTTTAAAAATAATATTATTTGTTTGAGTAATTTTCTTAAAAAAATTAAAATTAACCCGATTTATGATTTAATACCGCCACCAATATAGTAACCCACCGTACTATATATTAACAACACCTATCTTATTTTTTAGTATTTTTCTGAATGGAACTTGGAAAATAAAAGATGGGTGATCTTGTCTGGGCTCTTCAAATCTTAATTCCATATATATCAACGAAATAATAACTATTATCTGATATTTTATAATATAATATAAGAAAGCTTTAATCCCTCCAAACTTTACCTTGATTTTTTCTATTGCTTTCACTTTCTTTTCACCACGTCAGCAGCTTAACATGCTTCGATTTTCTTTTTAATCTTTTTTTTAGGCACACTAAAAAACAAATCAACTTTAGGCGTTCGGTAGAGGTGCTGACGTTGAAGGCGAGGGGCCGTCCCTACGTCACTACGACCAAGCAGAGAACCTGCGGCTTTCGCGCGATTGAAAAAAATTCTAAAGCAATTATGATCTTTTTGATAGTTAATTTGATAGTGAGGGCCGAGGGGTAGCGTCGTTAAATCTAGCTAGATTTTTAGATAAATCAAATATAATATTAAACCAGTCAAACAAACCTGTTCTATTAGCTGAATTTTTAATAATTTAGTTGATATTGTAAATTCTTATCCAAATCAAATTGTGTCCACGTAAATAAAATATAAAATATTATTGTTTTAATAAAAACAATTAACTTAAATTAATCTACTAATAAAAACTGACAAGATAAGTTTTAGATAAGATATTATAATTATAATAATTAATTAGAAAGTTAAAAAAATCAAATTATAATAACATGCAGAATTAGCTCGTCTTTATGTAATAATTGAGGTTTTTTGAAGTTCAAATAATTTTTTTAAGAAATAGATTTTAATCTGTACAATTAAATGCAAGTTAAATGATTGGGATTTGATATTTTATATAAAGCGTATATCCAAGGACTCGTCAGCAAGGGGAGCAACATCGCGCGATGCCTAACGCCCGACAACATGACGACATAGCTTATACGAAACAATCATGCTCTTAAAATTCTAATGTGTGGGGCCGGCGGTCTACATCGTCTAAAGCTGATTTATTAAAATTATACATTGAAGCGACCTTTTTGTTCTGTATTTTTTTAATTCTTTTCTTGTGCTGGGCGCACAGAAATTGACCCCACCTCTGTTAGCTAGCTGGATATAACTAACTGAATTGATGGGTTTTTTTTTTTCTAAAAATATATATTTAATATTAAATTATATTTTAATTGATATTAATGTTTTATTTTTTTTATAATTAAAAAAATACTCTAGGTATATTAATGAAATTTAACAATTGGAAAATCATTGAGCTGTCTTAAATGTCTTGCATAAAATTGAATAATTATTATTAAAACACGATGATTTAGTAGTTTAAAAAATTAAGTGGATGTTTGACATTACAGTACCGTGCACCACCGTTTTGTTAAAAAATAAGTTTTTTTATATGAGTTAATTTTTTTATATTTTTAGATCATTTTAATTAATTAATTTTAAAAATAAATTTAAAAATTTAAAAATATATTATTTTAATATATTTTTAAATAATAAAAAAACATCTACTACTATACCCAACAATCATGTTCACGAGGGACCTCTAGCTTCAATTGTTTGGAGGGTGATTTTCGTGCACAAAGAGAGAAGGTGTGAACAACGAAAGGAGATATTGAACTAATAATGTTTTTAATCAAACATGATAATCTTTTTGAAATAAAAGGAGCATTATCTTTTCTTGTCAATTTCAAAGACGAGATTTGTTGTTGATGGGTCAAAAGACAATAGTGTTGGATTTGAGTTGAGAATAGTAGCTAACTCTCGGTCTGCATTTGTACACTATACAAGCCACACATGTGACAACACTTGTTTGTCCGAGCTATGATTGTCGTATCCACCAATATTCGAATAACATTTTAGCTTATTTTAGAACAAGCCAAGACATATAATGTCAAGATTGATCTAAAAAAATAAAGATTGATCTATTTAGTCAAATGTTCAACTTTGAAAATAAAGAAAGTTATGTGTTAGTGGCTCACCATCCTAGCCACTACTAGTAGAAAGCATAGCATGCTTGTCGGACTTGGTTTATAAAAAGTGTGAGTTAGGAGGTTATTGGGTTAATTATGAAAGATTGGATTCATTTATGTTAATTTTGTTTTTATTAATTTTTTTTTTCAAAATCTAATAAATTTAATTCAGTCATCAATTTACTACCAGCAATAAATATATTTGTCAGACTTGATTTATAAGGAATAAACTAGTAGGCTTCAGGTCTCAAGAAATTAGTTGATATACGTGTAAATTGGTTCGGACACCTATGATTACCAAGACAAAAAAAAATAGGTTATTGAGTTAAATTATCGGTTATAGATTTATTCAAGTTATTTTTTTTATCAAAATAATATTATTTTTGTTTTTTTTTTTCAAATAGTTATTAAAGTTCATCTTCAAGTTTTAATAGGGTTTAGTTTAGTCCACCGATATTTAAAAACTTAACCCAATCAATTTTTTTTTTATTCAGCTTAAATTTGTAATCAAATTAAATTTGGAATAAAGTTTAACAACCCACCATGACATCTTCAGTTTTTGTAGAAGAATCACACGTGTCATCGTCATCATCACGAGAACTTTTTAAATGATCGCGCGATATGACAATAATGTCAAAAAAAGAGAGAGGATAACTCCACGCATCTTAATGATGTCTTGCAGAAACATTGGACTCAGTGCTGGTGATAGGCTGACAACATGCTGTCAATAAACAGTGTTGACAACAATTGCAGTCACATCCAGGATCCACAAGAGTTCGTGCGTGCGTGCGTGCTTGGTGTATTTGCTAGCAAACACTGAATTTGACCAAACATTTTAAGTATGTAAAACGCTAAATCTTTCATGTTTATGTAATAAGAACACCTTTTATACTAATTAACAAGACATCTATTTACTTAAATGATTCACGGATAGCACTGAGATTTTTTAGAAAATGAGGACTGATTCGTGATTCATTGTATAAATAAGAGTCTTATTTATGTGTGTAAACCAAGTTAAAAAAAAATTTAATTGGAAAGTATTTTTTTTATTAATTTTTTTAATGATAAATAAATATAGAAAAGTTTAAAAAATAATTTCTTGAAAATCTTATTTTTTTGGAGGTGTAAATAAAAAAGCTATTGATCAGATGAATCTCAGTTAATTTAATTAGTCTAATTAGAATTTTAATAACAAGGTTAATCCAATTAAGTCTAGCACAAACCTAAATTAGCTGAATAAAAAAAGAATTAAAGAAACAAAACGATACTATTTTAATAAAACTGACAGCTCGTGGATCGATTCAATATCTCAATTGTGATTTTAAAAGCGTCGCACGTCATGTGCAGCCAAGGTTTTCCCGTCATGATTTTGGAATAGTTTTGTAGGCCCCACTAAGGCACGAACTATAAAAGCCTTCGCAAATGGGAAACTTCTCAACCATTGCACATCAACTTCTCAAAAAAAAACAAAAACAAAAGAAGCTAGCAATGGAAAACTTCACAAAAAAACTCGACAGCACCGATGTTCAGAGAAGACTAACGCTTCCAGAAAATTGTCTAAAAGATTTCCCAAGAGACCATGAAGCAAATTTGAAGTTCAAAGACGAGGAGGGGCAAGTGTGGACCTTCCGTTGTAGAGTGTCACCAGGAAGGAGTTCAAAACCAGCCCTTTCTGGGGACTGGTTTTCATTTGTTCGTAAAAAGGGTCTCAGGACCGGCGACGTTATAGTAATAATCTCTGATAAAGAGAAGGATGTAGCGGCAGAAGAATATTTCAAAATCAAGATTAAGAAATCAGCTTCAACACATCATCAAAACTAGTGATGCTATATATATCTAGCCTGTCTCATCAAACTACCTGCTGGGCTTGCTTGAGCTAATCATCAGTAAGATGGTGCAAATCGTGAGAGCACAGAATTTTTTAGCATCCGCGACGCTTGCATTAGACCTGTGACTCAACTTCCACCTCTGTTTCTTTACCGGGGGCTCTGCAGTGGCCGGTTCTTTAGATGCTCTTTCCAAGTGTCCCTATCCTGCGATACCGAATTGCAAAATTGAGTTCTTCTTCTTCTTCTTCTTTCTTTCCTTTCGGCAGCATCTGCAACCGCTTAATGATCAGACTGAGTAGCTACTGTATATAGGGCTTCGACTTTGTAATTCACTGTAAGGGTTGGGATGATCATTCCCTTGTCTCGGGAGTGAGCTTTTGCTGTACATTTGCTGTTTGGAAATACAATTTTCCCTTTCAATATAACTAGAGAATTCTTAGTTCATATCTTCGTTTCCAGATAATGCTTGGATAAACATAATTAAGGATATTCACAATTTGGATCTTACACACATAAAAAGTAAGTTGGGACTCAAGACCTCTTCTTTTCAAGAAGAAGATCATAGATATTAATATTAGTTTAGTTACAGTTCATTAACACAGTTTGGATGATGAGATTACTGTAAATGTAGACAGCATGGTAGTGTGGCTTGAACTTGGGATGGCTGAATGGATTATTTGGTGATTATTGATGAACTGTATAAGCTTAGATTTCAATAACTTTGTAGGTGATTCGACAAAGGCTGATTGAAAGCTGAGTGTGATGGGTTGTTGTCTTCTATTTCTGGATTCTTTCTCTGACCCCCCTAATTATTTTAGTGAATTTTAGAAGTCGGTGGCTAGATCATCGTGCGATTTAATAGTTTATCGCCACGACCCGCTTTATGTCTCACGGAAGAGCATTGATTTAGGCAGCAAGCGATATTTCACAATTCTGCGGAGTGATCATATCCTTATCTTTGGAATGAAAGTTATTAAACTATATATAACCTGGTATAAAGAACGGGTCTTGGATTGTACTGTTTAATTTGAATTTATTAAAAGATGTTATTTCAAGATTATATTTTACAAAAAATTAAAAACAAATTCTTAATTTTGATAAAAAAAAAATCAAACCGGATCTTGATAGGTTAATAAAGTTAATCAATTTTGATCAAATCTGTTTCTATTTAATTTAATTTAATTTAAAATTTAGTCTGAATTAAATCTTGAATTGACCGATCAATCTATATGGATTTAATAATTATGGTTTGGATAAAACGTATGGGACAACAAAAGAGTGTGTGGTTCAGGCTTGGGATGATTAATTATGATATTGAAGGACTGCAAGCTTAGATTTCAATAACTTTGTAGGATGACTCGACGACGGCTGATTGTAAGCTGAGTGTGATGGCTTGTTGTCAGTATCTTCCATGTCTCGATCCGACCCCACTAATTATTTTAGTGAATACGGAGCTGTCGGCTGGATAATCGTGCGATTTTAACAGGTTTATCGCCATGAACCGGCTTTAGTCTCACGGTCTCGTGCTAGGCAGAAAGCGATATTCGACAAATCTGTGAAGTGATCAATTAGAGAGCCTAGCCCACCCCCATCACATCGAAATTTTTATTGGATGAAGCTTTTTCGGTTTGGTCAAGGCATACGTTCTTGTCCTCGGTAGCTTTCTTCTTTTTCTTCTTTTCTTTCGATGAACACAAAGGACTAAGCATGATCTTCAATCCCATCAAAAGAAACAGTAAAACTTTCTTGCATTGCACATGGATTCTTAAGGGTAGCTTGGTGGGGTAGCTAAGCTTGGTCTCAGCTTCATCAATCTTTCGATCATTTCAACTTTTCGCTCGATCGATTCTTTTCTTTTTATATATATGGTTTGTTTCTTTTGATTTTGTCGTGGATATATATGATAGCATATGTTTCCCAAGAGTCTAAGATTCTAGACATGGGGGGTCCCATTCGTGCAGCTCTTGCGATATGGGATTCAATCCATGCGAAACCGCTTGAATTGGGCTAGTTTCTGCTGTAGATTAGTCGGATTAATTATTTATGATTTGCATGGCTTAGTCAGAAATATTATCTGAAATGATTTTTTAATTGATATTAATATTTTTATTTTAAAAAAAAATCTAATATTTTTGCAATTTACACAAAAAAAATTGCTTGTCAAGAAATCTGACTACTCTACTATGATGTCCTAGCTAAATTTACCTTTTAATTTAAAACTTAACTCGGGTTAAATATGTTAAAAAATTAGTTTTTTTATCAAATTAATTTTTTTAATTTGTTTTTAAAAGACCAAGCTTAATTCCACTCAACTCATATGATCGAAAACCTAACTCTTCACAACTACTCAATTAAGAAATTAAAAAAAAAGCCAAAGTTTTAAATGAATCAAACTTTAGTTAAGATAAAAAAGAGAGATGGCACGTCCATGGATTTGTTTTAAGCACTAGAAGATTTATTTAAGCAGCACTTTAAGAATATTTATATACCGAGTAGTTTATATTACTTTTGGTTTGACTATGATATATTATCTTGGCCGATCCTATGAATAAGAATTACTGCAATCTTTGATAATTATTATTAATAAAAATGCTCACTTACCGTTTTATTACAATTAAGTCTTTTATTATTGGAATAATTTTTTTCATTCTATATATGTAATATATAATGATACGATTAAATAAATATATAACTTTATACCAAATTTACTAGCTAGTTGAATTTTTTATTTGACAATAAATATATAACATTTTCTAAATAAATCTAAATGTTAATAGATTTACTAGTCGGTTAATTATTATTATAATTTTTATAAAATAATAATAATAATATTTAAATCTAAATAAAACAAGTATTTTTAATCATCCAACTAATATTTCTTAAGGATTGATTACGAATTGATAGTTAAAGTAGTTGCCCACGAACCCTTGCGGGTCCACATGCCAACAAAATACAAGATGGGCACGTGCAAGCCTAATAACACGTCAGATAGGCGGCTTGGCGTTCGTTATTGCGCGAGTCTTGTCTTGCTGAACACAACCGACCGATCAAATGCTTTCTTACATGTGGAATCTGTCGCTCCTGTTTTTTAATATTTAGGTTGTCTTATTCGTGATATAATTCTGATATCATTACAGTAACGGAGATAAATATTTTGATAGTTTAAAATTTAAATGTGTTGGTATTAATTATTTTTTAAAAAATATTATTTTAATATATATTTTACACGTAAAGTCCCCTGCCATAATCTTAACGATATGCCCAGACAAATCTTAAAAAAGTATTCAACCTATAAAAATAATCTAGATTACATCTAATAATAATAGATTGTTGATTAGATTTTTTTTATTAGTTTCAATTAAATATCACATTAAATGCACTTGATTTTTGATATTTTTTTAAAAACTCATAAATTTACTAAAATTTCTCTAATCAAGTAATGGAATAAATTATTTATCCATATGATATTATGGTGATATCTGTTTTTTAAATTATTTTTTCATCTCGAAAATCATTAAAAAGCATTTTAGAAAATACCATGTACCAAAAGGCATTATAAAAAGAAATTAACTAATTAATAGTTTTGTTAATTGAAATATATAGAAGGAAAATCTGATTGAGAATTTATTTACACTGTGTAGATCTAATTGAATGTCCCTAAAGATTGGGGACTATTATTAAGTTAACCCCTTGTTATTATCTATAAATAGTGGGAGTGCTGCACTTGCAACAGCAGCTCTCAAGTTGTGGGAATCTATCTTAGATAATGCCAGGATCTCGCATACCTATCAAAATGCAAAAAAAGCTATTCAAAAAGACACTATCAAAGACTGACATTGATTATAGAATGACAATTCCAATGGATAGCCTCTCCGCTTTCCAAATCCCAGAAGGAGAATACTCGAAAGAAGTTGTTGCCGTCGACATCGATGGTCATCGATGGAGTTTCAAGTGCTCCACGAGAAGCAAAGATCCCCACCCCAAACCAGTCCTCTCTTCAGGCTGGATTAAGTTTGTCAAAAACAGGGGTCTCAAGGAAGGCGATGAAGTCATCTTTTCTGTCGCGCACAATGATGGAGCTGAGGGTCTGCAATTCGGAATTGAAGCACGGAAAAAACTGACCAAGTTATTCGGTCAAGATATTTGGAGCAATCCTCTTTGAATAAGAAGAAGAAGCTACGTACTGATCCAGGCATGTAAAATAGGTGCATCTTCCATCTTGATTCTAGTATCAGCTGGTGTTTCTGAGGGTAGTGTTCTTACGCTGTAGTCTTGTTCCTGATCTCTCTTTTCTCTCGGCGGGGAGGGTTTTGGCCGGCTGGGGATCTCAGAGGAGTTTGATATCCTAGCTGTACAAGTATTCAAAGTCGTTTCTGCATATTTCCTCTTCTGTATGGCACTAGCTATGATCCTGAATATGTCTTGGCTAGATCTTGTAATCATGGGAGTGAAAGAGTGAACGCTCGGAAGCTCACCATGCCCATGGTTTTGGCCTGTAATTAAGCGAAACGTTTCAGACTTTTTCTTGGATTGCAAATTAATCTTATTTTTCTTCATTAGTTCCATAAATTAATTACCACTCCCCTTCGGTTGTTTGTTTCCATGGGCTCCATGAGATTATCTCAACAAATGATGAAAAACACCTCATAAATCACATACATGGATTTAAGTCAATTAAACAAATTGTTTTTAATTAAAATATTTTTCTTTTATTGTTTGCTAGGTGACAAAGCTGACAGAGAAATCTGTTGAAAGATCCAATTCTTGTTTTTATGCCTTTTCTTTTTTAGCAACGAAAGATGGTAGGTTTTTTTTTTCTCTTTAAGAAAAAGTTCTGAAATTGTGGATGGTTCCAAAGCAATTGTCGTATCACTTATCAGATAAGTACTCTTACTTATCATGTGGCCAAAAAATCAAACTCCCCTTGCAATTAATTAATAATTCCAAGTAAATTATCTAATTTTCCAATACTATAGATTAAATATCAACGGTGTGTGTGAGATCCTTCAAACACGAGTAAGATTAAAAGTTTTAAGCAAATTCTTATTGGTAATGTTTTTGATTTAATGACCAATATCTTATGATGAATTAAATTCAACTTGTGCCTACCTTAATTATGTTTTCATTTTTATTCTTTCTTAATTTTTTATCTACAAGTTTTATATTATCTTGATTTTTGAAAGAACATATTTAATAAAAGTAGATTTGATCAATCTTATATAAGCTATCCAATCTATGGGGTGTTTAAGAGTGTGGTAATGATTGTTTTTAAGGTTTTTTTACTCGAAAATACATCAAAATAATATATTTTTTATTTTTTAAAACTCGTTTTTGACATCAGCACATCAAAACAATCCAAAAACAAACACTAAGAAAATCTAACTTGAAAAAAATATTCAAATCTTTATAAAAAATAAATTAAACCGCAACTTACTTTAAATAGATATTTATTTAGCAAAAACACCCAACAACATGAGAGAGGATTGTTAAATAGTTACATTTAATATTTCTTATAATTTTTCTTTCAATGAACATACATAACAATGCTCAAAGTCAAACGAATTGAAGACAACTATATATGTTTATGTTATCATAGTCATTAAACTAATATTAATGGCCTTGAAAAAAGCTTTTAAAAGAAGATATGGCCCTACCGTATTGAAAAAAGTTATTAAATTACTTCTCCAATCTATTTAAAAAAAAGAATAAAGATAGTTATTTTTATTTGTTTTCCAATCTATTAATCTATTAAACTCCTTTGTACTGTGACGTCCAAGACTATCCAAGTTACAAGATTGCATGATGCTTCTTTATTTATTTATTTTTATTTTTTATACAAAAGAGATGTACGGTGCATGCTTTTAAGCCTTAGCATCGTTATTCAATCAAAGTCTATTTATTTATTTATGTTGTCGATTGTGCGAATTAAAGTTGCACTAATTAATCTTATGATAGTAACAATAGTTAAATGACCCAACTCGGCTCATTATTGATTTGTAATTTGAGTTATAAGTTGAGTGAGTCAATCGGTTAGTCAATGATCGATCTGGTTTATTGAATTTTTTTTAATTTTTTAAAACAACAATGCAGTAATTAAAAATTAAAAAAAAGAAAAAACAATGATAAAATTGATTATTTTTTTAACTTTAATCAAATTACTCAAATCATGAGTTGATGCATGGGATTCTTCAAATTTAATTGGATTAATAAAATGAATAATTTTAAAAAATAATCAATCTGGTTGAAGACTCGATACAAGATCCCAGACAATGGCGTGCTATTTGTTTTTTTTTTTTTTAAGAAAAAGAAAAAGAAAAAAAGAGTGAAACGTGTGTTAGGGGACGGTCCATCTATCGAAAGAAATCTTCGAGTGGGGCTGAGAAATCATCGAACGTTCTCTCACTCTTTTCGCATCACAGGATGAAAGAGAACAAGAAGTCGTTCGATTCTTTTAGGAGACAGGTCCTTTCGAGGGCCCTCTTCTAGCCACCAAATTGTCGTCTACGTGGACCTTCGAGTTCGAGCCATTTTAACGTCTGTGTCCATGCCATATCAGCACCGCGCTACACCTCCCACAACCTCATCATGTGACCGATCAAAAAGGCACATGTTTCGCGCGATTAATCCATCAACTTCTTTTTTAATATCTTTTAGATTATAAAAAAATAATATATCATTTCGTGCGATTAATCACCATGTCCCCGCGGTTTAGGAGATTCGATATTATCATTTGTTTTTTATTACAAGTGATTTTAAAAAATAATATATCATTTTTTTATTTTAGTGAATCGGAGCTGTCGGCAGCTGGATCATCGTGCGATTTTAACAGGTTTAGTCTCACGGTCTCGCGTTAGGTAGAAAGTGATATTCGACAAATCTGCGAAGTGATCAATTAGAAACTTTTATTGGATGAAGCTTTTTTCGGTTTGGTCAGTGCATACGTTCTTGTCCATGCGAAATCGCATGAATTGGACTCGTTTCTGCTATCGCTTAGACAGATTAATTATTTATGATTAGCATCTCTTGTACCCAAGAACCCAGAGTTAAGGAATAGTATCTGAAATGATTTTTCAATTGATATTAAAATCTTTGTTTTTTAAAAAAATCTTGAGATTGAATCATTATATTATATGGCATTAATTTTTTACTATACAAATCCACAGTAAAAGATTGATTTTATCTCTTGATCGGCAAAGTAACATGCATTAAGTCTAGAGGTATGGTGATATTTTTAGTGATAAGCTTTTTAGGCTTTGATTTTATTTCTAAACAATTAAGTTGTTTCATTATCTTTAAAAACTAAAAACAATTGTACCATATACCTAAAGAAATTTTATTTTTTAATTAAGTTTTTTTTTATCTTTTCTTTATTTAGAGTTGTCCTTATATCATATCTCAGGGTCATGGATTCAGCAGGTTTACTAGTTTGAGACGAGCTTTTTTTTACTGCTTCTTAATCTTTTTTTTTTTTTTTTTATCTCAAGTCGATAACTAAAATCTTAGATTTTTTTTTAAAAAATAAATTTGCATCGTCTTGATATCTTTTCCACGATGAAAAAAAATAAAAGGCTCGCGGCATAACGCGAACCACCTATCTAGTGGGTCTTAAATTGGCTCGACTTGACGGTCTAATTCAAAAAACCTGTGATAGGTACTTGATTCAAATTAAATTTTAAGTTGAACTAGAAAAAATATTGGCACGATAAGAACTAGTTAACTTGGTCAGGTTTTGGGTGGCTAGTTATACTCTATTCAAATTTGATTGGGTCAATCCAATGACTCGCGAGTTAATGCGATAACTAAATAACCCAATCCCTTTTGAATCAGTTCTTAACTAACTGTGCCAACAATGGTTTGATTTTTTATTTATTTTAAAAAAGGTATATATTATCAAAAGTTTCAATAAATATGACGTTGTAACAGCATTTTGAGCGACAATTACATAAAACAAAGCAGAGACATAATCGACTTAGTTTTAATTAATTCTAAAGCTGTAAAGATGTGATAAAAAGATATATACTTTTTAGTTATTGTTTGTAAGGATCTCATTGCAAAGACAAAAATTGGCATACCATCATATCAAATACCATCATTAATAATTAAATCATCGAATTTTAATAAAATTTTTTAAATAATAATATTAATATTTAAATCTGAATAAAAAAGTATTTTTAATCATAAAACTAATATTTCTTAAGGATTGATTACGAATTGATAGTTAAAGCAGTTGCCGACGAACCCTTGTGGGTCCACATGGTGGGGTACATGGGAACAAAATACAAGATGTGCACGTGCAAGCCTAATAACACGTCAGATAGGCGGCTTGGCGTTCGTTATTGCGCGAGTCTTGTCTTGCTGGACACAACCGACCGATCAAATGCTTTCTTGTTTGTGGAATCTGTAGATTCTGTTTTTTCAGTACTTAGGTTGTCCTTTAGCGCAGGAAGTGTAATATTTTTTTATTTTTTTAAAATTATTTTTTATTTTTTAAAAATTATTTTTAAAACCAGCGTATTAAAACAATTTAAAACATAAAAAAATTAATTTTTAGTAATTTTTTAAAAATAAAGGTTGGTCCACATTTCAAACACTCGTATAATTGTGCTATCTTCATGTAAATACAAATTTTTTTATTTTTTAATAAAAATATTATTTTAATATATTTTTATCAAATTATTTTAAAAAACAACTATTATTATAATTCTAAACTAAACTTACAAGCCTAAATCTTAAAAAAGTATTTAATCTATAAAAATAATCTATTGGATCTAATAATAGTATTTAATCATCTAGCCACCAAATTGTCGTCTACGTGGACCTTCGAGTTCGAGGCATTTTAACGTCTGTATCCAAGCCATATCAGCACCGCGCGAACATCCTCATCATGTGACCGATCAAAAAGGCACATCTTTCGTGCGAGTAATCCATCAACTTCTTTTTTAATATCTTTTAGATTATAAAAAAATAATATATCATCTCGTGCGATTAATCACCACGTCCCCGCGGCTGGATCATCGTGCGATTTTAACAGGTTTATCGCCATGAACCGGCTTTAGTCTCACGGTCTCGTGCTAGGCAGAAAGCGATATTCGACAAATCGGTGAAGTGATTAATAAGAGAGCCTAGCCCACAGAGCACCAACCCTTCACATCGAAATTTTTACTGGATGAAGCTTTTTCGGTTTGGTCACTGCAGACGTTCTTGTCCTCGGTAGCTTTCTTCTTTTTCTTCGTTCGGTTTGGTCAAGCTTTTAATTTCTTCTTTTCTTTCGATGAACACAAAAGACAAGATGTTTCAACTTTTCGCTCTCAGCTTCATCAATCTTTCGATCATTTCAACTTTTCGCTCGATCGATTCTTTTCTGTTTATATATATTGTCTGTTTCTTTCGATTTTGTGGAGGATATGACAGCAGATGTTTCCAAAGTATGATTTTTTTAAAAAAATTAAATTATTTTTAAAAAAAATAAATTTTTATTTTATTTTTTTCTTTGCTTCAAAATAACTTTTTTAGTATTTTTATATCATTTTAATGTACTAAAATAAAAAATAATTTTTAAAAAATAAAAAATATTATTTTAATGCTTTTCCGAATAAAGATCATTTTGAAAAATAATTTCAACCACATTATTAAATACAGCCTTAGAGCCTGCTTGAGATTATAGTAGCGGTGACGGTTCAAAATGCTTTTTACTTAGAAATACATTAAAATGAAGTTTTTTCATTTAAAAAAACTATTTTTGATATCAAAACAATATAAAAATATACAAAAAAATATTATTTAAAAAAAATTCAAAAATTTTAACAACGGCTCCCAGAACACTGCTTTTGATTCTAGACATGGGAAACCGCATGGATTGGACTGGTTTCAGCTGTCGCTTAGCCAGATTATTTTTTCTTAGTCCATCATGTGGTCCAAACACTTGGTGTCCCAACAAAATCAAACTTCAACGGGCTTAAGGCTACAAGCCGAAGTGCAAGCCCAGCGGCATGATTTCAGAGAAGCCCAGCTGCATAATTTCAGAGATTTACTTCAATAATAAGTATTGATTATTGAAGATAAACCAAATGAGTTAAATTATAATAAAATACAAATTATAATAATGAAATTTAAATCACATTTATCATTTTATTTAACGTCATTTATCAATTGTTATCCACAAAATTTTACAAGATATGCACAAGCTATTAATAATTTTATTTTTTTAATAATGAGAATAATCGAAATTATATTTATTAATGAAGTATTCTTCAGTTATCTAAGCATGTCTAAAAAGTTGTTTTTGATATTTCTGTAAATATTAAAAATATTATTTTATATTCAATAGCCTTGAAAATATTTGGCATATGAGATGATCAGCTTCGGAACGTCCTGGATTTCCTTACTACCTTAATTTAGTATATAATTCTAGAATGATCAGTTTTTGTTGTAGCAATAATATTTAAGAACATTCTATCAAACTTCAAACGATTAGTTATTAATATGTCTAAACTTTATTTTCTCCTCTAATTCCTACACAAAACAAATACAATTAATTAATGCAACTTTAAATAATTTATGAATTATTAAAATAAAATATAAACAAATTAAAGATTAAGGATCATGATAAATAACTTAAATTTTTGCTTTTCACTGCTCATCACTTATAAAAATAGTTTCTAATTCACCACTCTAGCCAACACTAATTTAAAAAATAAGCTTCATCTATATTTTATAATTCTTTTTGCAGTCATCCTATGTGTTCTTTAATTGTGCCTTGGTGAATGAATGTTTAGTTTGTTATTGGAAGGATGTCAACAAAAATTTACAACCAACTTTATTGAAATAAGTATATGGTCTCATTCGCCATGTTAATAGCCTCGATACAAAGTTCACAAAAGGCATCCAACATTTCCTTAGTCCAAGCATTTTTATTCATAGTTTTAGAACTTTTCATTCCTAGTTCGATAACATATTTGAAAACAAACAACAAATGCTATTTTTTTAAACAGTAATTTAAACATTAACACTAAAACTAAACACAACTTAGAAATAATAACCTAGTAATATAAAGTTTGACCTTGAACTGTATATATGGTATTGAAAATATGCACTAGTATCTAAATCTATAATAAATTACAACCTAGTAATATACCAACTAATCTTAGCTGCAGGTACACTTAACATACAAGTATTGAAAAAATCAGTGAAGTAGACAAAATTGAAAAGAAAAGAAAAGAAAAGAAAAGGACTTTGGATCCCAAAAATAAAAGTAGACCCTCAAATGTATATATAATAGTTAGATCCACTAACATGATGCAATCAGATGATATAGAAACATGTATAGAAATATGTATTGGTGAATCAAACATAATTCACCTCTTATCAAAATTCAATTATTACAACAAACCATAAACTCTAAAAGAATATAAAGAAGAAACATGTATAGAAACATGTCAGATCTGAGTTTTAATTTTGAAGATAAAGAAGAAATCAAAAGAGGTTCTTGGTGTAAACAAAAAAAAATTAATTCAAAATATCTTTAAACAGATCTACAAGATCATTATCTTTGAGAAACGTATCAGGTAGGTTCAATTTTAGACAAGTAATATTTTTTTAAAAGTAGAAAAACATGAAATAAAATTATTTCTAAAAGAAAAGGATCAAAGAAGATAAATGATGAAAGTTTATTGGGAGAGAGATGATGAATCTACCCAGTTAAAAGACCATTGCAAGGTGTTCTTACAGGGTGGTATAAGAGAAAGTTAATTTGGGAAGGTTTTTTTGCAACAGTTTTTTTCTTTTCTATCTTCTGTGTGTTTTTGCCGGTAGATATAAAAAATAAGGTGAGAAGCTTGTAGCTGGTTTATGTAGCCTTTTTTTTTTTTTTTCAAACTGAAGTTAACTCAATTCTTGAAGGGTTCAACCTTAACCAAACACTGATTCATACAAATTTCTGTGGTTCAATCAAAACTCATCAATGACCACACTCCCAATCATCACCTAAATATGCTAGTGGCACCATCATTTTACTATCCTTTCTTTTATTATTATGCATATATTTATTATTTTTTTAGTCAACAATAAAATGTCCAGTGAGGGAAAAGTTCGAAAGATACAAGACAAATACAAACATTCCAAGAACTCATAAACACTATCTAGTCTTGAAATCATTTCTGAACTCGAACTCGAACCATCGTTGAATTCCTTCTGAGCTCTGTAAAAGATCATCCCCAGTGTATATAGACCAATTGTCCAAAGATTTAGTCCAACATTGTATATATAAACCGATCATTATTCCTTATATATTTCTAACCATAATAAGGATAACTTTAAAAACATGATACATTATGACTACACAATGATCACCCTCACCTTACATCTATAAAAAGTCGCAAACAAGTAGTATAAAATCATAATAAAATTGATCAATCACTTAAAGAATTTGCAAGTTTAATCAAGAACTTAGTATGTGAATCACTCGACCATAAAAGATAGCAAGAATGCCAATTTCTTTAGTAAAAATATAGTTTAACCCTGTCTTTACAAAATAGTATTTATATTAGAAAAATTCCAAGTCTAATAGGATATCCTTAATGGATATGGATAAACCTAATAAATAATAATAATAATAATATAATGAACCCAAATTTAAATAAAGACCCTAATATCTCTAAAATATCTAATAATAACTCAAAGATAAATAAAAAAATAACACAACTAATTTAAATAAAACTAAAGTTATTTACTTTCCATGCAACTAGAATCTTATTAAAATTTTGTACAAGATAAAAAATACATTAATAGTGCTTAAAGTTGTTTTCTTTGTGTTGATTTGTTTTTATCTAACTCGCATTGAAAAGCACGGAAGTTAACTAGTACTTATACGATATAACAGAGGTACATCAAGTAAACCTATTCTATTCATTTCATTACTATTTTAAATATATAAATAATAAATATAATAGATAAAAAAAATGAGTTAAATTATAACGAACTACAAATTAATTTGAATAATTATCACAATTTAAAACAAAATTAAACTCATTGATAATTCTTTTCTATCAATTGTTATCCATATAAATATATTACTCTTCTAAGATATTCACAAGCTATTAAGAAATTCATGTTTTTTTTTAATAATGAGAATAATTGAGATTGTAGTTACTAATGAAGTATCCGTCAGATATTTGAGTATGTCTAAGAACGTTTTTTTTTAATAAATGTTTAAATATTAAAAATAATATTTTACATTCAATAATTTTGAATTTATTTGAGAATTATTCAATGCAAATAAAAAATAATACCCAAGTTGAATACATCAAAGCTAAGTCTCAAAGTTAAATTTAGAGTGATAACATATGACTGCTGCATTAAAAAAAAAGAGTTTACACCAACATTTATTTTTATATTTTAAAAATGTTTTTGAAAATGTTTTTATCTTTTTTTATTTAAAATTAATAGATTTTTAGTGTTTCCAAATGATTTAATATATTAATATTAAAAATAATTTTTTTTAAAAAATATTTTTTTAATATATTTATAAATAAAAAAATACTTTAAAAAATAATAATTATTATACTTGTAAACACCCAAATTCATGGTTATGTAACGGTGAAGGAGCAGAAATTTCTTCGAAGCTGCAAAGCGCGTTCCTTGTGCCCAAATGGTCCCACAAAGTGATTGCTATCATCTCTCAAGACATTCACTGAAATTTCTTAAAGCACATCGAAAAGCATATAAATTGTCGTTAATTTTCTTGACCACCTCAACTCTAATTGTCACATTATTCTGTTTCCTTGATAAAGAAGTTGATTTTAAGAATATTTTTTATTTGAAAATATATTATAATAATATTTATTTTTATTTTATAAAAATTATTTTTATATCAATATATTAAAATAATTTAAAAACATAAAAAAATTAATGTTAAACAATTTTTTTTTAAATTTTCATTAAACATAGCTTATAATGCAATTCCAAATAGCGTGTAAGTTACCGAACCTTCTCTACAATTATGCCAATGAATTCCCTACCTTGTACATTTTATTATTATTTACTGTTTTTTAAATAACTGTATTTACATTTACTTTTTTACTGAAAAAATTTAGCTTCTCGCTTTATAATTTGATAACATTAACACCTGTTGTGGATTATCACTAACTGCTTAGCCCGTGCTACGATGCAGATCAATTTTTTTGTATAAAAATAATAATAAAAGCTAAAATTTAAGAGTTTTAAATTTTTTACAAAACTATACCCAAAAGTCTTGGGTCTGACTACAATACTTGATCCAAAAATAATATTTATAATAATAATATTAAACTTGCATGATTAAAGTTTAAGTGAGTCTGACTGCAACATCAGACTCAAGAGTCTTGGATGTGGGTCTGGCTGCAAGGTCGTGTCATAAAAGTGTGATAATTAAATAGATTAATTAAAAAGAAAAAAACAAAGAAAAAAAACCTACAGGAAGAAAAAAACTAATGAAGAAAAAGAAAAAAAATTAAATTAATTGGGTTAACCCTTCAAACCAGGTTAACCTGTCAAACCCGAGATTCGCGTAATGAAAGTTTGATAACTAAATAGAAAAAAAAATTGACGGGTTAATCCAGAATTAACTGGGTTAACCCGTCAAACTCGAGATATGTGTCATGAAGGTTTAATAATTAAATAGAAAGAAATTTAACATTAACAAACTAAATTAAACAAGAAAAATTAATTAAAACAAAAAAAAGCAAAAAAAAAAAAAATTCCGGGTTAACTCATTAAACCCGGGATCCGTGTCATGAAAGTCTGATAACTAAATACAAAAAAATTAACATTAACAAACTAAATTAAACAAAAAAATTCATTAAAAAATAAAAAAAAGAAAAAAAACAGAAAAGCATAAAAAACAAAAAAATAATAATAGAAAAAAAAAGCTTAGTGTTTCACTGTAGATTATACTGTTCAGTGTACAATAAAATACTAAGAAATTTTAGTTTATTAAATAATTCCGTTTATCTACTATTTTATTTTATTAAGTATAAATAATAACTTTTTATTTTCTAATTAAAAAACTTTGTGATACACAAAAATGTATCCACAACAGACCTTTTCATAAAAGACTTATGTTATCTCCGGAATTAAAAAGAAATTAGCAAACAAGAAAAATGAAGCCTTGATAAATATTTATTTTAATTGTTATGATTTTTTTATTAACAAAAAATCATTGCTGCATCAAAATAACAAAAAGATATTTTTGACAAGAGAAATATATGTATATATTTAAGTTTAAATCGTTGAAATTTCTTAAAACAAATATTTTGATAATTACAAAATTAAATAAAAATAGAATTTAGAAATCACCCATAGCAATGCCTATTTACCTAAAACATGATAGGTAAAAATATCAGATTGACAGTGGAAGATTAATGTGCCACGACATCAAATACTTCAGGGGCAAAAACTGTTATTAAAAGGGAAACTTGAAACCGGAGATTATCAGAGAGAAGGAGAGACCCCAAAAAGAGAAGGAAAAAAAAATGGCTGCTTCTGCTTCTGCTTCTGCTTCACTAACCTCGTCGGCGACAGAAGAGGAGATAACACTGACAGTCAAATGGAGCGGAAAGGATTACACTGTCCGAGTCTGCGGCAACGATTCAGTAGCCGAGTTGAAGCGCAGTATCTGCGAACTCACCAACGTTTTGCCGAAGAGACAAAAGCTTCTTTACCCCAAAATTGGTAACAAACTCGCCGATGAATCAGTTTTGCTCTCTCAATTACCTATCAAATCCTCTCTCAAGATGACCATGATCGGGTAACTCTCTCTCTCTCTCTCTCTCTCTCTGCATATCGAAGACTAAACAAAAGTTAGTTTCTTTTGTGATCTATGTTTGTGTTTTTTTATGGGTTGTTGCTGATACTGATTTTGTTTTGATCAAGGGGTTTATTTTTTTTGTTATTTGTAAAAGGGAGTAGTTGTTGATTCGGAATTTCCTAAGGAAAAGACAACATGTTTGTGTCTGCATTTGTCTGTGTACATGGAAAGAACTAAACTTTTGTCTTGGTGGGGCTTATGTTTCATAGCTCAAGAACTAATTACTTAGGGTTAGGGCAAGCAGACCCCCCTGGACCCGGTCCCAGTTCCCTTACATTTTAAAAAGTTGATCGTATTTTCGCAATGGTGGAAATTCTTTTGTGCTCTCTCCCTTTGTCAGAAGAGCTTTTACTGGATTCTTCCCTGAAGGTTAGGGCTGAATTTGCAAGAAAACTATACTCCAGAGCATTTTGGAATTAGTATGTTTTCGAACCCTCTCTGTAAAATTCAAAGTGTATGTTCCCAAGTGAATTTCAGCAATCACTTGTTCTTATTCCACATATTAATCATCTTGAACTAAAAAAAACTTTATGGTGGAATAGTCATGTTGTGTATAATATCTTGACTCTCAATAGTTACATATAAGTCATAGAACATAGACTCGGATTCCTCTTTCTCAATGATATCCCACAATCAAGATCAAGACAATTGGTTGAGTCTTGTGAAACCATTTCATAGAAGTTCATTGATATCCTCTTTTTATAAAGCAAACCGACATCGATTCTTGAATAATCTACATCATTTCTACTCAGGAATATCAATGAGCCTGATTATTGAGATTGCTCAAGATATCTTTTTAGCTTCTAAAATCTATTTCTCAGTTCAAGATCTCTCTTACTATCGGGAATGAAAGAATTAGTAGATCTGTGAATGGGATAGGGTTATGAACTTATAATCTATAATCAGCTGAATATAGATAGTAAATTGGTGAGGAAATTGATGAATAGGGCTTTTTGATTGAAGAAAATTTGATAGGTTCGCAAGAAGTACTCACGAGGATTTTAAAATAGTTGCAAGATTAACCAAATTACTTATTGGCATCCTTTTGCATTGCAATAAAAGAAGTTGTATGGTATCGTGTCACGAACAAAGCACTGGAGGATGACAGGTTCCTTTTCAAAATAAAGCACCAATCTTATTTGGTACTTCTGATTCTCACAATATTTTGGAGACACTAAGCTTCTCTGAATACTTATTTTACCAATCCGAGTCAAGAAACCAGTGATAGCTAAATTTGATTAATTCTACTCCTTGTCATATGATTTACTGTTTATGAAACATGATTGCTGGTAGGCTCTAGGCCTGCTGGAGGTTGGAGTTGAACATGTAAAGCTTTTCCTTCTCTCTTTTCCTTTTCAGTTTTGTTTATGTTACTTTCTCAGTACTTGAGCCTTCTTCAATTTTAAGGTCTTTCACACTGAACTAATATCTTATAGGCAACAAGTAATGGTATTATAGGAAACCTTTTTCTTTTTTCTTTCTGCATAACACATAGCAGTCATTTAAACCCAAAATTAGACTGTTAACATAAGCAGTGGCAGAATAAGGGTGCTTGTCATCTGTGATGCAGAATGTGTAGAATGTAACTATGTTAACTTCTATGAATCAGAATGTAGAGTGTACGCTGTATAGATTATTCAATCTACAGAGAATTTTAGTACATTTTCATAGCTTCAGCATTTCGTCCCTGGCAGCTTGTTTTAAAAAATTGGTGGAAGCAGAATACATAATATAAATTGTACATTAGTACATTGGAATGGCATTTCCTTCTTCCCAGTGTTCTATAGGTTGAATTTTCCTGACATAAAGAACTTGCTATCTTAAAAAAAGATAAATTCATCACCACATTTGTTTAAGCTTGCAATGACTTTGAGTCAGTCTGCTACATCAACATCAACTTTAATTCATTATATTGAGGTGCCAATCATACAAGGTTATTACTCTTTTAGTTTAATCACATTTGAAATGGATATTAAATTCCACTACAGAACTGTTGAAGATGATATTATCGTGGATCAAGTGGACTCTCCAGAGATTGTTGATGATTTTGAACTTGGGCAAGATGAAGCTGTTGATATTAAAGATAAGGAAGTCAATAAGCAGAAACTGAGGAAGCGTATAGATCAATTCAAGGTCAGCTTTAAAAATTTCATAGTTAATAAATTATATTTTGTTAGTTCAGTAGGGATGGGATGTAATATCTATTTGCATATATGTTTTGATTTTGGACAATCACTTGCGTAAATGTATGCTTTATCAGAGATTTGAACCGTCCGATGATATTCGTCCAAGAAACATGGTGTCAAAATATTGGTGCCTTTGTTATTCATGTTATCCTAGAGCTTGATGAATCTGCTAATGCCTTTTTTTTTTTTTTTGATAATTTGTTTGTGCTCATTTTCTCCAAATGCATGCCTATGATCAACTAGCCCGTGCCAGTGTAGAGATTGACAGTAAGGATGCCGCTCAACCTTTTCGAACTGGTGGGACACTAAAATAGAAATTTTAGTGATATAAGGTGCTGAGTGCACAGATAGATTTTGTTTTTTTCTGAACCTCCTTACGGAGTAAAGCTGCAGGGACTTGCAGTGGAGCTTCTCTGTTGCATGTGTAACACAATTGGAATGCCTTTTGTTTTAATATTTTTGCCTCTCAAGGGGGTTGTCCTCCTATCCTTTTATAGGTGTTGTTTTGATAAATATCTGTCCTTGTTAAAAAACAAGGGGAAAAAAGCTTTACATGAAGGGCTCCAAATGTGTGATCCTATTTATCAGATGAAATAAATGGTAAAAGCACGAGACTACTTATGGAATCAATATATATATATAGAGTTTCTACTAGCTTTTCAATGTGCCATATACCACCACAGCTAAATAGCCAATTCATCTTTGTTACCAACATTAGAGCAGTACTTCCTGTCTTTCTGCTGCCAATTTTGTTACAGAATTGATAACTTTCATTGTTTTATATGTTGCAGCCCTCCTTTTTGTCATGATTAATCTGGTAATCTTATATCTGAGAATCATATATATCTAAATGCTTCTTGTCAAGGTTATATGCTGTTGGTTTTTAAGTAATAAAAGTTGATTTCAAGTGCCTGTTGAAGTTCTATGAAAACTCTTCCATTGAACTGCCATTTTCTCTTTAGTCAGTGACTGCAAAATTTGATATTAATATTTTTGATTTAAAACAAAAGGATTTAATTAATACCTTGATTGCATGTGTTTCAGTTGGTAAAAAATTTAATAAAATTATCTTTGCCTTTGTACATTATTCCCATGACATCCAGTTTTGGAAGAGGAAGAAAATAAGGATCTTTATGGAGTGGCGGGTCAAAATGTCACAAAATGGTATATGTACTTGTCACAAAATTCACAAAAATTCTGTGAATTTTTGGGCTTTATTTTGATGGAAGAATGTTGCCTGATAATTGGAGTACCCTTAATGTTGAGGTGAAATGTTCATCTTGCTGCTTCATGAGTGGTGCCTGGTGCTTTGTGTATTTTGTAGCCAAGCTGTTGGTTACTCCATGTTTTTTCACCATTAATTTTCTTCTCACAGATGATTATATGTAATGCCTATTATGTATCTAATCACAAAGATTTGATGCTTTTTTTCTGCACAAAGCTTGTGAGTAATGTCAATGTTCATTGCTTTTTGATTTGTAGATTGAACTTAAAAATCCATGTCGTCCAGGAAAGAAACTGCTTGTTCTGGATATTGACTATACACTGTTTGATCACCGATCCACAGCAGAGAATCCACTTGAACTCATGCGGCCATGTGAGTAGTTAGGTTGTAGCAAGATTTTTTAACAATCACTTTTCTAATGTTCTTATCTTCTGCAGATCTTCATGAGTTTCTCACTGCCGTTTATGCAGAATATGACATAATGATATGGTCTGCAACCAGGTCAGATCCTCATTTTACTTTTTTTAAGTTTCTCTGTGCTGGCTTTCTGCTTATCTTCCACTCCCCAGCCCCCTGAATTAAAGTGATGTAGAATTAGTTGATGAACTCATGGACATAACTCTCAAGAGAACCAATCATGTGAAGAACTCAATTTATTTGATTAATCAATATTTGTAACACTACTTATTGTCTACGTAAGCATATTTATTGGCACCAAACCAAAAAGAAATAGGGAAAATAAATCCTCATAGAGAAATTAAAACATCCCTATAAAAATATGAAAACCTACTGAATAAGAAATAACTATATTCTTATTTTAACTTTTAACTATTAAATAGTGAATATTAATATTCCTAAATCATACTAAAATTTTGAATAATTATACAACATAATTTTTTTTTAAAATCAAATATTAATGTCCATTGTTGTCTTCATTCCCCGTCACTACCTATCCCTCTTTTCTGCAGCATGAAGTGGGTTGAATTGAAGATGGGACAACTTGGGGTCCTCAACAATCCTAACTACAAAATAACAGCTCTTTTAGACCACTTAGCAATGATTACAGTTCAATCAGACTCTCGTGGGATCTTTGACTGCAAGCCGCTTGGATTGATTTGGGCTAAATTCCCAGAGGTGCAATTTTAAGATGCATGCGTTATATTTTCTGTTTATATTTGTTGCCTAATAATCCCGTTCCCATGCTGCAAAATCTTGAATTTTATCGCTAGTTGACATATTGCTTTCTTGTTTGCTTTTCAGTTTTACAGTTCAAAAAACACTATAATGTTCGACGATCTGCGAAGAAATTTCGTGATGAACCCAAGAAATGGTTTGGTAATCAAGCCATTCAGGAAGGCTCATGCTAACCGAGATAATGATCAGGAGCTTGTGAAGCTCACACAATACTTGCTTGCCATTGCAGAGCTTGATGATTTAAGTGTCCTGGATCATAAAAACTGGGAGTTCTTTGCTGAGGGCAATGCTAAAAACCGTAGGCGTACCTGAGTCATAACAAATTTTGAAACTTTAAAGTTTGCTGCTTGTACCTTCCTTTTGAGGTAAGTAGTTTATGCTCTTTTGTAATTGCTTTTCTTCTCTGTCAAACCTTACTTGTTATTGCCACCACAAAATCATCTGTAACATTGATGGAAACTCAATCAGGAAGGGGAAAAAGATGATGAAACTTGCTAAAATGCAAATTTTTACTGTTCCTTCTTATTTCTTTAGAGGAAATTCAAAATGTAGTGGAAAATTTATGGCTAACTATTGATCATATACATACATAAATTGATATTAGATGTTTTTAATATACTTCAAAAACCAGTGACTGCATTTAACCAACAAAAGCTGCCCAAACCACCTGACTAGCTGATAGCTGCCAATGAAAACAACTTCCATTGCCATGTCTACACAGCTTTTCAAGCGGCCACCAGATAAAAAGGTGCAGTACAAGTAGATGGATATAAAGAGGATGGAGATGAAAAAAGATTGAAGGTTAACAGGCTGTTGAATTAGAAGAGCCTGGGAGGATGTGAACTGGTATGGTTGGAATTCTTCTTCTAGTGATGGGGATTTGTACATGAGCTGGGAATAAAGCACCGCTGTACTTCTGTGTCTAGCTAGCCAGATAATTTTCTTGAAAATCATTACAATCCCATTTGAAAATGATCCTGTTTCAAACTAGAAAGCATTTCTGTGAAGTCCCAGTCATTTCTAAAACAACTAAAATCATAACCAATTGATATTTGTTTGTGGTCAGAGCTCAAGGAATTTTTTAAAAGTTATTAGTGCTATAAATGATTCAGTTATTATAGCATGGTGTTAAGAGATTTTAAGTTGTCATCATGGTGGGGTATATGGAGGTTATAATTACTTTAATAATGGCAACAAAGATGGTGGATTGAGTTCTGGAGACATCGATAAGGTGACTTCCATTCAATCATGGAGATGATGGACAACGTTTGATTCATTAAGTTGTTGCTACATGCATGATTTGTTGTTTTCAGAGACACTGGAGGGGAGACAAGGATAGGGGGAAATGATGATAGAATGATAGAACAGCTACATGGATCCTTCGTATGAAGCTCTCTTTGAAGTGGTAGTTGTAGAATGGCTGATGTTATGATCAGTGTGGAGTCATTGTTCCTTTTGGTACCTTACCAAGGTAGCATTGTTGGGGGGTCTTTTGGCAACATTATAAGAACTTATGTACATAAAAACTGAAAAATACTAACTGGAATTTAAAAATTTTAAAGCACCCAATTACACAGTTGTTTGTACTGATATACCTTGTAATTTCTAATGAGATCTTCCATTTCAGGGATTCCAAGGTTGGATTCGATGCGGACGTAGAGCTTATGACCAGCCTGTTTGTGTTCCCTTCTTTATTATGTAAATGACAAGAATTGAACAGTCTTGGGGAATGCTTGGAATTGTTTGAGACAGTTTTAGAATTCCTTGCCATATTCTATCGAAACTCTCCAGGTAGTCCCAAGGCTTCCTCTTTATTATGATGTGATTTCTCAACGTGGGTGCCAATGGCCTGGGTTAGCTCTAGATATTACCCTGTGAAACTTGTATGGTAGGTAGTAATCGAGTAGTTCTTGTGTGATGGAAAGATTTTTAGATAACTGTGCATGTGTTTGTGTGTGGAGGATACAGTATTTTCTTGTTTTTTTTTAATTATGTATTTTATTTGATTTTAGTTTTCCTTTCTTCCTTGGATAACTTTTTCCCTTTCATTCAAAGAAACCCTAAGATGCATCAGAGTTTGCAATAGCCTAAACAATTGCTAGGAGCTTCCTCTGTGTAACTACATTTATGAACCTTAAACCTAACCTGGTTGGCCATCTCATGAGTAGCTCTGCTAACATGATCCTGTAGAGATGAGTCGAAGAACCAATGCAGCCCCACCTTATTTTGAACATCAATGGCAGCATAAAAGTTGAATTTCACCATCGATGCAGACAAGATGGCTGTCCATTTTGGATGAGCTGGAAGGCTCTTTTTCGTAAGCTTGCCAGCAACCTTGTGCTTTAAATGGCTCGATAGGTATGAGCAGGAAGGATCCTTTTCCACAAGATTGCCACCAACCTCCTGCCATAAATAGCTGCATTGAGTACTGAATTAAATTCTTAAGGATCCTTTTTCACATGGTTCACTATTCAGACACTTGCACTCTTTACCAAGAAGATTGAAGTGATAGTGATTGCCACTCTTGAGTCTTGCCTGCGTAGTGCATGGACATAATTGCTCACATAATTAATGAAGTTGCTAATATAACATCATGACTTCTATTGAATATTTAATAAGAAAAATGTCAAGAAAAATAAATAAAAAAGAGCTTGCTTGTATTTGAGTTTTAAAAGTGATTTTATAAAAAAATTTAAATTTTTTATTTGTTTTATACAACTAATTTTTATTTTTAGGCCCACTTATCTTTTCTTTTGTTGATTTCTACTCTAATGTTTACAATTGATTTGATTGTACTACTATGAAATAGTAAAGTTTGATGATTTAATAACCAACTTATCATTATTTATTTAAACAAATATTTGACTATATTAATATACTCTAAATTCAAGTATAAATCATACACAGTTGGGTCTGGCAGGCCAGACTCGCACGCTTAGTCAATTACCAAGGAGCCCATGTATGCTTGGATTGATTTTTATTTTATTTTTGGTTTTTAATAAAACGGGTGACATATTATTCATGCTTTTATACACACACTGGATAACAAGTCATCCACTGTGGCAAAAAATATTCATTTATTGTGGTAGATAACTTGTTGCTGACTGCAATATTCTTTTATCACCTCCGATGAATGAAAAATCAAGGTCCTAGTTTTGAAAACCCTAAAATTATTTTTTCAATTTGTTTTCACATGAAAACACCTAAAAAAACCTATAAGCCTTGATAACCCCTTTTGCAACCACAAACAACATCTAATCACTATTAAAATAACTAAATAAAAAAATTAATATCTCGATGTACTTTTTTAGCATTATGAAAGTGAGAAATCACATTCATCAAACTCCACTTGAAAACCTAGCTCTTTGACACTAAAATCATCTATTTTGGTGGCTGAAATGTCGATAACCAACAACTTTCTCTTTCTTCAATATTTTTTGATTACTTTCTCTCCTTTCTCAACTTCCAAACATAAGAAAACATAAGTTTTGGACTAAAATATGAAATGCTAAAATTCTAGGGACTGAACAATAGATAAATTGAAAAGTATATGGAGTTGTTTTGTTTTGCTTGTTAAATTTAGTCCTTAATTTTTTTTTTTTAAAAAACCAATAAATTTTTAATTTGCAAAATCAGTCTATAATTCGTAATAAAAAAATCCCCAAACACTTTTTGCATACGAAAAATAAAGTAAAAAAAGAAACGGAAAGGAAAAAAATAAAATGAACTAGCTTCACTATTTATACAAACCATAAAGTTGCTTCAACTTTTTTTTAGTATATTAGTTAATCCTTACACTTGTATACACAAAGCTATAATTAATTTAGAGAATTTTATTATTTAACCAACAATTGAACTAAATCTGTTTATGTGAACATGCTTAATGTTTTCTACTTCTTTAGAACTTTGTTTGTCTTTTAGTTTTTTCTTTAGTTGTTGCAATTGGTGGTAGATTTTTTTTTGTTTTTTTTTTTTTGCAATAATTCTATATCTAAGAATTCCTACTTTGATTTTTTTTTGTGTGTTTGTTCAGTTTATCTGGTAATTTCCTTAGTTTTAATTTGTTGTTCGATTTTGTTTCTTGTGTTCTTCTATCCTTTCATGAGTCTTTGTATTACACTAAAAGTTTTATATAGATCGCTAATAAATCAGTCTTCAAAATTCTTGTTAAGAAAAAAAGAGTATTAAATGGAAGATAAGGTAGCAAAGCTATTGATGGATTGTAAAAAGAAAAAAAGAGTATGTTAGTTGTCCATTCACTTGTAAAATAGCTTTTATATTTTAGATCTAAAATCTAGATGTTTAGTCTCTAAATAAATTTTTTATTATATGTTCTTTTTTTTTAATTTATTTAATCTTAGATGTAAACCGGTTTCATTTTCTATATTAAGAGAGTTCTCTTGTATATTATTTATGATCCATGAGGAGTTTTTAGAAAAAATATATTTTTTCTCTATTTTGTTTAGAAAATTAAATATTATGCTTAATAATTTTATTTTTTCTAATTTGTTTAGGACTTTTATTGCTTTTCCTTTATTTTCAAGTTTAGTTTTGGATTTATTTAAGGACTTATAAACTTTTTAGTGAGACATATTACTTAAAGAAAAATATTCAGTAATAAAATTATAAATAAAGGTTCTATATGACAACCCTATTTAGCTTTATTTCTGTTATTCAAACTTGTTGTCTTCTTGTTTGTGTTACCATCCACGTCAGTTGATATTATAGTCCAACGAATCCAGTGGTTATTTGGTTCTTGTGTATTGCAATAACCATACATGGAAAAGGTAGTAGAACATGACGTGTTTGTGTATAAAAGGATGGTGATGTTTCCTATTAAGAAAGAGATGTTCAGTAACCGGTGATAGAGACTGTAGAGATAAATTGCAAAATTAAAAAAATTTGTTCAAGATATGGTGATAGAAGATATGTGGAGATATATTGCAAAATTAAATCGTTAAATGGCAGAGGTGAGGAGCCGAGGGGATCGTGAGAAGAGTAATAACAAATCAATGACTAATTTTGAGAATCTGTTTCAGAGATATGAGCAGAGAAAACAACTTCTTGATCGAGATGAATATGATGTTGAAACTGAAAGTTTTTGATGATTTTAATTTCTTTGTGGATTGGAATTAACCACTAAAATTCGATGAGGATGTTTACGATGATGTTGAAGAAGAAGATTTAGATCCAAAATTCTTGGTTTGTGATGTCTGTAAGGAGAAAATTCTTGGTTTTTAATTAAGCATATTGTGAATGTATGCCACACGTGTTTTAGGAGAATTTTGGTGAGGTCAAAGTTGATGTTATTGTACTTTAGATAAAAATCATGAAACAAATTTTCAAATCTCCTCCTAACATTGATAGTGGTTTTGTTGTTATAGAGGCTATGCATATTATTGACATATATGATATTTGTAAGACCGAGCATCTAAAGGGTTGGAAACTCTTGATTAATCATCCACGAGATTTAGACAAGAATAATTTGAACTCGAGGATAAGATCTTTTCAACATGGAGAGACTGATGCATGATGAGATTTTAGAAAAAAGTTATTTTTTTTCTAATTAGTTTAGGAAATTAAATATTATACTTAATAATTTTATTTTTCTTAGTTTGTTTAAAACTTTTATTATTTTTTCTTTATTTTCAGGTTTCCTAGTTTGGTTAGGGTAGTTTTGGAGTTTATTTAAGGATTTGTAAATCTCTTAAAGAGACAAACTAAACTACTTGAAGAGTATTACACGGTAATAAAATTATAAATTAGAGTTTTATGTGATAACTTTTTTCGACTTCAATTCTGTTTTTCTGACTAATTATCTTTTTATTTGTGTTTTTATCCTTGTCAATTATATATTTTATTATAAAATTTCTATCTTTAAAAAAAAAAAACAAAAACTAAGACAATGATAATTTTATTATAAATTAATGAAACTCCAAAGAACATAAAACGGGTTCCCTAAATCATCTCTTATGTATATAATACTGCTACATTGGCCCTTTGCTTGAACTATCACAATCCTAAAATGTTACGAAGGAAAAGACAATAAATATTTACAAATGTCAATACTGAAATTTATTAACATATATATCAAAACTCATTAAACAACTAAATCCAAAAATATTTACAAATATCAATATTGCAATTTATTAAACTATATATATAATAAAAAATAATTAAGCAATTAAATTATTTTGGAAAAAAGGAGGAAATAACAAAATATTGCAGATTCCTTTCTTTTCTTTTATTTGTTATTTTTTTATTTTTTAACAATAAAAATATATAGTGCAAAATTCTTAAAAGCAAGTGCATTTCCCTAAGACCCAAGCGGCAGCCAAGTGCCCCAGAATATAACGCGTGAACTTTGAATGTATCTACCTATCTCTCTTCACAAATCACAGTGCATGCACAGCCCAGCACTCCCTAAATTTAGCCATTTCCAAGTCCTTCTCTCACTCAGCATTAATTATAATTTTATTTCTTTCCTTTACTTATTTGTCTTTTAGAGAGTTAAGCCAAACAATCTATTTTTGAGACACAAAACAGACTGACTAGACTGCTCCATTTTCGTTCATTTCTCTCAAACCATACAGACTGTGAAGAAATTAGCCACTCCCTGTTTATTCTTGTGGAAAAAAGAGAGAAAAGATCTGTTTCTTTGTTCATAGGAGATATATATAAAGAGGAGTTGATTTTCTTGAAGGTTTTTGAACCTCTTTTGTTCATTTTTGTTTGAGTAAGGATTAATGGGCATGGTCTTGATTTTGATCTTCTTCTTCTTCTCTCTCATTAGCTCTATATCACCTTCTTGTAAGTACCCTCTTTTTAATTTTCCAACATAGTTTCAAATCTCATTATTTCTTTCCTTTTTTCAATAGAATTTTATGATGTTGAGTTTTGCCAATTAAGAGCCATGAATGTTTCAATGAACTGAGACTTGGTGAATTTCAATGGGATTTGTGCAGATGGGTTTGACCCACTTGATCCTTATGGCAACATAACCATCAAATGGGATCTTCTTCTATCGAATTCCGGTACAAATAATGTAAGCTGCGATTATATATGTTTTCATTATTTTCTAAAATATTTTTTTCCCAATATTTTGATTTTATTTTTGTTCCCTTTTCTGAACATGTTATTCCCTTGTGATATATATATTTGTTTTTGGGTGTTGGATTAGAGGCATTCTGGCTTTCCACTGTATAAGATTTTTCTATTTTTTTTTTCCATTTTTGGATAATTTGGAATCCTAGAAGAGAAAAGGAGAAAATATAGTTTAATTTTTTTCCAAAAGTTTTTCAATTACTTGTGTGATGTTCATTGAATCTTAAACCATCAAGAAAAACTATTGTTGTTCCATCATCCTTGCGATTTTCTTGTAAGAAAAAAACTGATTTGTAGAAAAAGCAGGAAATCCTAGCACTATTTTTCTTGTTTCTCGACTAGAAATAAAGAAGAACGAAGTGCATGATGTACGTGTGATAATCTGAAACCTGAGAGAGAACTGCTGAGCCAAGTACAGTTTGTCTGCTTCTAACATGGTCTGGTGCTTGTGGGCTCGACAAAAATCTTAGTCTTTGTTGTTTAATTCTGCCCACCCATTGGTCACCATGACATCACTCAACAGGCCAGTTCTGTCTTGGGAGAAAGGAGTGTTCATATCCCATCAAAGATCCCACCAAGGAGCCTCAAATAAGTTTGGTATCATAGTAGAAAAATGTTTAATTTTAAAAAGAAAATAATTTTAAATATTAATATTTTCTAAAAACAATGAAAGATAATTTTTTATTTTAATTTTTTTATTTAAAAATATTATTATATCATCATGATCATCATATTTTCTAATTATCAGCATCATCATTATGTATGTCGTAATACTATCATCGTTATTATTTTAATTAACTATTATTATTATTGTATTTCTATTTAATATTTATAATTATTTTTACAACTATTATATTATTATAATCACTTATCTGCCATTACAATTTACAACCATAACAATAATAACTATAAATTTGGGATTACTATAACTCTTGTTATTACTATCAAGCACAATATTAATCACTATAAATTTTTGTTAATTATATGCAAATCGATCTTTGACATTTGTTTTCTACTCTTTAAGCTGATGGTATCAATTTACAACTTCCAACAATATCGCCATGTGGAACCACCAGGCTGGAAATTGAATTGGGCATGGAAAGGCAAAGAGGTGATATGGTCAATGCAGGGAGCTGAGGCTACTGAGCAAGGAAACTGCACTGAATTCAAGGAATCAACCCTTCCTCATTGTTGTGAGAAGGAGCCATTCATTGTAGACCTTCTTCCCGGAACCAATTATAATGCCCAAACCCAAAATTGTTGCAAGGGAGGTGTACTGTCATCCATGAAGCAAGATCCTTCCAAGTATGTTGCTACTTTTCAGATGGCTGTCGGAGGTTCTGGCACCAATTCCCAATTTAAAATGCCGGAAAATTTCAAACTTGGAGTTCCAGGCTATAGTTGTGGGGGTGCAGTTAAGGTAGAACCCAGCAGGTACACAACAGATGGAGGCCGGCGATGGACACAGGCTCTTGGTAATCACTTTCAGAACTTTACTACTTTTTCCATGACAATAGTTTAATCCTTTCATCTTTTTTGTAAATTTCCCTGTTCTGTTTTCTTGAAGCGACATGGAATGTGACCTGCATGTACTCCCAGAGTTTAGCATCACCTACACCAAGATGTTGTGTTTCCTTGTCTGCATTCTACAATCAAACTATTGTTTCGTGCCCCAGATGCAGCTGCGGCTGCCAAGGACAACCTGGAACAAAATGTGTAAAGTATATCTCCCCGACGTTTTCTAACATTTTTTTCATCATGTGTAGGGCTTGCTTGGTAACACACTTCAAAAAGATTTTAGTGTCTTGAATTTGCAGATCAACTGATCATTATTTGTTTAGAAGGGAATTAAGCTCTGTGAAAACTGGCAGGTATGGTGAGACCCCACCATTGCTGAAACAAAATCAAGATCCAACACCTGTAGTAAGGTGTTCAGAGCATATGTGCCCAATAAGGGTGCATTGGCATCTGAAAGAAAGTTACAAACAATATTGGAGGGCTAAAATGACAGTTACAAATTTCCACATCATGAAAAATTATTCAGAATGGAACTTGGTGGTGCTACATCCCAACCTGCAAAGTCTGACACAGGTTTTCAGCTTCAACTACGCACCCCTCAATCGATACGGATATATCAGTAAGTTGTTGCACAAAGCTAGCTTCTATCATATTATTATTGTTTAGTGATCTAGCGAAAAGAGAACATCCATATACCTTTTATTTTGAAAGAATATAAATTAACTGTAAAATTATCCCATAAACATATTTATTTTTATATCTGCGTATCTGTTTTTATAATCAAATATGTTTTTTTCATTTCTGCCTCTACTCTTCTTTCTTTAAAGACGCTAACGAGATGCAAACTTAACCTGCATTCAGCAATTGCCATTATCATTATTTGTGTTTTGACATTAAATTACTATATATGCAGATGATACTGGGATGTTTTGGGGGCTTCCTTTTTACAATGACATTTTACTACAAGAAGGAAAGGATGGGAATTTACAGACTGAAATTTTACTACGCAAAGATCCAGGGATTTTTACTTTCAGAGAAGGTTGGGGTTTCCCTAGAAAGATTCAATTTAATGGTGATGAATGTGTCATGCCTCCACCGGATGAATATCCATCGCTGCCCAACAAGGGGCATAGTGCCTCTGATACCACACCTTTCATAATTCTGTTCTCTTTGTTTCTCGCATTTATGCTCTAAAATTGTCTCCACATTAGTATTTGTTTTTCTGTTAGATAAGCTCACTGCCATTGTTCAAAAGAAATAATTTTGAGATTGTGTTTTACTAGGTTACTATGGTTCGCTATACACAAATCCGTCGGAAAAAAAAAATACATGGTGAAACGCACTCATGATATAGAGTTGCAGCGCACAAATGTCAAATTATATTTTGGTTCTTAAAATTAGGTTTATTACAGGAAAATTAACAAATACTTATAAAAATAACTTCATTGTTAAATTGCAATATTTACCGATAAACTATGTCATCGCTATACCTCTCAGTACATACCGACATAAATAGTCCATTGATGTACACTGAGAGAATCACAATAAAAAAAAGAAAGAATAAAATAAATAAATAAATAACATGTCATCTTTAGAAGGTATTACCGACAAAATAAAGTTGTCGCTAATATGACATGTTGTTATAAATAAATAAATAAATTCTTGATGACATGTTACTAAAGGGTTATTTTGTCGGTAATACCTTCTATAAAATGACATGTTATTTATTTATTTTATTCTTTCTTTTCTTATTGTAATTCTCTAAGTGTACACCAATGGATTATTTCTGTCGGTATGTACCGAGGGGTATAGTGATGACATAGTTCATCGGTAAATGTTGCAATTTAACAATGACATATATTACTTATATCAAGGTCCAGAAGATGTTGTTCAAAAGTCATGCTCTTTAGTAACATGTCATCAACATATCCCTTCATAATTTTTCTTAATTGATTTTTGAATATTTGATTAACCATTTATTGATATGTTGCCTCTGTATTTTTCAACATGAATGGCATTGCTCTGTAGCAATAAGTACTTTCTATAGTTATGAAAGTCGTTTTCTCCTCGTCTTTGGGGTGCATGAAGATTTGATGATAACCTGAGTTGGCATCCAAGAAGCTCAAGAATTTGAGACCTACAGTGGCATCTACCAACGATCATTTTTTAGAGCGAATAACTATATTTTAGACAAGCTTTGTTCAAATTAGTGAAATCTACACACATTCATCACTTGTCATTATTCTTCTTAGACCATAACCATATTTGACAACTAAACAGGGTATAACACTCCCCTGATGAAACCAATGGCCTAAAGTTTATCTTCTTTTGTTTTTGTTATAGCTTTCAGTCTTTCCCTTTCAAAGTTCTTTTTATTCTGACGAATTGGAGGGCAACTGGTTATTCCTTTAATTGGTGAGTAGCTATTTTAGGACTAATGCCTGGCATGCCTGATGCATCTGTTGTAAAATTCAACTTTTGAACTTGTAAGAGCTCTGTCAATTATTGTTATTGCGTCGGTGTCAAGGTGTATCCTATTTTTGTGATGGCTTGTTCACCCCCCCCGAAAAATATCTTTCAATTCCTCGGAAGCCTCAGTTTTGACTTTTATTATTTTCTTGAAGGATCCTTGATGGTCCAATATCAGCACTTTCTTACCTTTCAAGCAAGTGGTGGCACATTGCTTGGAGGCTACCTAATCCCCTCGCAACGTGGCAACTCCATGTTGAGTTGGGAACTTTAACGCCAAGTATCTAGTATTGATTACAACATTGATTTGGTGTAGTAAAGGTCTTCCTAAGATGGCATTATAAGCCAACGTCATATCAATCATAATGAAGTGTAGCTGGAATGAGGTTAATAATATTATATTGGATAATGGCTTTTATTTTATTATTTTTTCTATTTTCTTTATTTTTTTGTTTTATTTTATTTGTTATTTGCGCAGATTCCTTAGGCTTTCCTGGGACTTGTCGGGCATATAACGGTTCTAAAGGTGCTCCTCACTGGTCTTTCTCCTCCGCAGGGTTAAGCCTACTCCTCAATAAACATCTTATCTCATCCACTCAATATTCATTTCCTCCATGAGGCTACCGACTCAGGTCATTGGCAATTGATGCCCATCGCCTCCCACCCTTAGAGTCCTACATCTTGGGGGAATCCCAATCATAACAGGCAGTTCTAAAATTCTTTTCACTGGAACGCTTGAACCTTTTATCCTGTTGAGGGGACTCTTCACTTGTATCAGTTTTAAATAAGGGATTCTAATTTGGTACATGCTTCTATAGAGAGGATGTTTACTACGCTGCCATCATCTACTAACACCTGATGTACTTTGTGGTTAGAGATAATAGTGGTAATGACAAGGGTGTCCTTACGTGGAAAAGTCACACCTTCCCCATCTTCAAGAGTATTGGCTTGTGCCATTGATTCAACAGTTTAGCAGCTGTGAGGACTTGCTTTACATGCTTTCTTTTTATATTGTTAAAGTCACCTCCTGCCTACCCTTAAATTCACATTGATCTCGGGAAGAGTCATTACACATTAACCAGGCTCTTCTCTATTTTGTTTTGGGTGAGAATCCTTTTTTAGAAACTAACCAAGATAACCATTAGCTATCAACATTTTCAATTTCTTTTTTCAAGACATAATAATCTTTGGTGTCATATCCTCTGTCTTTATGAAAAAGATAATATTTCTGCGATGTGAAGGTGTTGGGAGAAGGCTTCAGGGGTGAAGGATATCGAACGAACTCCTTGCCTTGGATGATTGCAAGGACTTCGATGAGGGTGGTGTTTAATGGAGAGGTACGCATTTTGGCATAGCTTAAGCGTTCCCGTATTGGTTTCTTCTGACCCCTCTTAGGATCATTGTCCCTTTTGAAAGAACGATTTTTTTTATGAGCGACCTCGTTTAGAGGACCTATCTAGCTAGTTATCCTTTGGGCACATCTTATGCATCCTCCTCGTACGACTCAACGTATCCTAGTGGATCTATGAGCCTCTCTCGCCAAACTTATGTGAAGAGCTAGTTGAAAGAGATGAGATGATTATGTAGCTTCAAAGTGATTCCCAGGACCTACAAAGTGTAGCCCTCGTGACCAGCCAGGGCATTATGACATTGAGAGTCCTCCACATGCTTCTCATAAGCCCCCCCTCCACCTCCAGGATCTAACCCGAACGATGAACCTTCTAACTATTAGGTTTGTTCATGTCTTGTAACTGTTAAGTTATAATTATATCTTAAACACGTTTAGTAAGAAAATGAGAAAGATAAGCTATTTAGGGTTAGTATTTATACCTCAATTTTATTATATGTACTGAGTTTTTTCTTGATTTAGTTCGGTTTAGCTTTTTCAGTTTTTATCATCTGAAACCCACCGATATTAAATATCTTAATTTATTATATGTACTGAGTTTTTCTTTGATTTAGTTCGGTTTAGCTTTTTCAGTTTCAAGCTTTCAGCCAAAATTTTTTATAAGATTTTCTAGTTTAATTTTATTGATTATTCTGCTTATCCTTGATATTTACCTCGATTATTTGATACGAAAACAAGAGTTCTCAAAGCATAAGCAACAACACCATCGATCAAATGTACGCCTCCTCCCCATCCTAATCATTTCCTGAAAGTTAAGCTCAGCTTTTCTCAGAAGGGTTTACCTCTGAAGTGTACGGTGAATTTTGTTCAATAGTGTTACAAGTAATCCTAAGCAAAGCATCAAGTAATCCTTTCCCCAACTTTGGCAAAGGCGATTCTATAAATTTGAAGCTATAGCAGGCAAAAGAACATTATTTCCAGCCAGCCAAACGTTCCCTGCTCAAAATAATTCTCATCATTTAAACAGTGCAGGAAGCAAGCATGTATTTCATTGAACAGATTTTACAAGAGTTTCCTAAGAATAACAAATTTCGGACAACGCATATTCAACAAGGCCTCAAGATCCTTCACAGCTACATTAGATTCCAAAGTGTACATTCTAAATGGATCAGAAATGGATACAAATTCCCTGAGTTCCGATAACTTGAACATGCAGGAGAGGCCAAAATAGAAACCTCTTTCTTAGTTATCACCACCGGTGAGTCATCTGCCTGCTCGATGACCACCAGGTGCACATGAAGATTAATTATCAAATTAAGATAGGGAAAGAAAGAACAGAAAAACAAAATGTTTGAATCAGGTGGAGAATGGGATGAAAGCTAGAACCCAGCTTTATCCCACTCAATGGCAACAACAATTATGGTCAATTGGTCACGGCTAGACTTGGCAAGCCAGACATGGGCAAAGTAGTGGCACAACAAATCTCTTGGCTACAACATGTCTAAATGCGGAGTGAACCAGTCACAGGGTCTCGGCTAGAATTGGCATCCTTATGTTTCAAAGAGAGGTTTGCAAATTGGGAATCCAAGTCCTTGCTTTTACTACGGCGATGATTTGAAGCAGGTTGCTGCTGCTGCTGCTGCTGATATAAGGCTCGTAGCCTTCCAATCTCCCTCTCCAGAACTTCGTGCTCCACTGAAAACACCCTCAAAAAGTTCAGTAGCAGTAAGAGCATGAAAACTAATAAATAAATAAAAGCATTTCCATTCATAGTGAGGAAGATCAATAATCTCATTCTCAATGCATTATCGTTTTTATCTCGGTCACCTTCCTATGTCATTTCTATGCCCTAAAGTTTTCAGAATCAAAGGACTGTCCAAAAGGAAAGCCGTGCTTTCAAGAAGCAGCAAATCATGCTTCTGCCATGCACATTCTCCACCCCTGCAGTCTCAAACCCCTCTCTCAAGTAACAGATAACAGAACCAAAGCATCCTACTAAAATTGTTCATTCTAAACTCTTGCCATATTCAATGGAAAATCTTTTAGTTGCATACCATGCAATCTGTTGTGACTAAATCCCTTGCCATAAACATGCATTTCAGTGACATGTTCTTAAGCCACGAATGGCGACCGCATGTCCATCATGAGACAGTTAAAAACTCATGTTCACTTTAATAGATAGGAACAGTTGATATTGTATTCTGTTTTCTACCATCAACTTAATTATCTTTGACAGATCCAAACATGACAGTTTCCAGTCGATGTTTACCCAACAAAAGGCCAATTCATGTGAAGCAAAAGGTGTTTGTGAGCAGCCCACCCCATCTTGTTCTCACTAATCTTCTAAAGGGTGTAGAACATGATGGCAAGCAAGATAAGGAAAAACATACAGAATATGCATGCACATGTTTGTGCAAATACATCACATACAAACAAATATAGATATACCTGTATAGTTTCTATAAGTGCAAAAGCATCAACAAGGGAGCTCGCTTGGTTGCTTTAAGGCACTACAATTATAATGCCTTCAAGTTACAAACTATTAAAAAAAAATTAATAATTGTATCATAATAACTTATCTTACCACTTAGTAGTTTAACTAATTATCCCATGATAATACTGGTTTCTAATATACAATTAAGACTCATATAGTACATTGTTACTTTCAAAAGTAAAATAAACACTATTCACTTCTTAACAAGTGATTATGGACTACTACATAGATTCACTAAATGAAGTGTTCAAAATCATCTTATCATTTTGTAATTTAGTTAATTGCTTTGTGATTGTGATAATTACAAACAATTAAGTACAATTTCAATAAAAAAAATGTTTATTGTCACCTTAGAGAAGAAAAAAGATACTGTTTAGTTGTAATGAAAACATTTGTAAATAATTAGAAACTAACTAGTATTTACACTTATTACATCATAAACACGATCTTATTATTTTGTAACCTTGAAGGCACTATAATTACAGTGACCTGAAGCAACCATAGCAAGACACATCAACAAGCTCAAGAAAAGTTGAAGCACAAAGAAAATATTATAAATAACAAGCTCAAGAGGAGAAAGCCAGAGCCTGCTGAAGTGGAGCTGGATAATTTTTTTTTTCTTTTAGGAAAGCTGGGGAATGTTATTTGGCCACAACTTTCATGGTTGGTAAAGATAAATTCAAGCAAACATCATGACTCAATCCAAAACTAGTTGAAGTTACATGATCCAATTTCTACATATCCTTGATTTGGCAAGATATGAAATTTTAAGCCTAAGGCCTACTTCAGCACCATCTGGCCTTGGCTACTTGAGGGAACCTAACAGCAATATTATTGACTGGTAATAGAAGCAAAAATAGCTTTTAAGAGGCAAAGCTATAAGAATATCCATCTCACGTAGTAAAAACCATACAAAAGAATCAACACTATCCAAAAGATCAAATTCTCTATAAGACCTTATACAAGAAATTCACAAAAAGGTATTCCTAATTATTTTGTTACATGAAAAAACCATGTTGCTGACTTGATTGTTAAAAGTAAATCCTACAACCCTGCCTTTAGTTCTTCTAGTTTCAAAGAACCACTCAACCTCCTTAGGTTGTTATGTGAGGGCACTAGCGTATGGTTTTACTATATTCACTAACACATCTCCTCACACTACCTAAAGCTGAAATTTTAATTTTAATTAGAAAAAAGAATGAGGTTGCTAAGATTTGAACTCTTAACTACTTGGTCGATGAGATCTTATACCATGTCAAGAACCACGCAATCTAAAGAGAAAGCTCAAGTTGTTAGGTAAGGCCTAAGAATGTGGTTTTATTATATTCACTAACATCTAGAAACTTTAAGAACATGTTGATGCTTTCCATCCCCAAATATGAATATTTCATGAATTTTACGAACCTTCTGCCAAGCCAACTATTTGTTTATTCCACACTAAATCCATAAAACAAGTCCCCTCAAAGTGCTGGATAACATTTTTCTTCAATATCCTTTTCTGTTCAAATGGAACATTTTTCTTCAATATCCTTTTCTGTTCAAATGGCACAAATAAACAAGGTTGTGCATTTCAGTGATGTGTCTTACCCGCTTTCTTGGGAAGTTCAGCAGTATGGAATGGAGGAAAGCAATCATTGACTCTTTAAATTTTTATATGTTAGCATCATGACAAACTAAATGGTTCAAAAATTTCAACTCTTTCCAAACACCTTAACTGTCAAGAAGTCAGGAATTAGAGCTTACAGCATTTGATAAGCTGCTCATGGGCCAAATTTTCAAACCGTTGCTTAAGAGCTTTGTTCTCCATGCTTAGAATAAGATTTTGCTGATTGACAAATTCAAGCTCGGCTGAGACTTCAGATCCTTCTGCCTGTGGAGTACAAAATATAGTTATGACATCAGACAATTTTAGCAATTCATTCATTTCCCTTACAAATTAAATAGAAAATTACTCCTCACTTCAGCTTCTGCAGAAACTTAGATACTTGCCTGCAAAGCTTGTACATTTCTTTCCAGATCAGCTATGTACTGAAGTTTTCGGACTCTGGAGCGCTGAGCAAATTGCCTGCAGTGGATATAATTTTAATCTTATTAACAAAAGTATTTCTCTTCAACTCATTGCAGAGTACCTGAGCTTTATCACCTTTGCATATCCTTCATATTATAAGTAGCTATTCTAGCTACTACAAACAAGTATCCAAAAATAACTACCAAACAACAACAGCCAAAAGCATGAGTCATAGTCATCATACCAAATTTTAGATTGTTTATTAACAGATCAGAAATGTAGAAATAGCATAAGCCACTATGTATTCAGATATTCAACTCTCATAAATAAAGCCACATGCCGTCAACAGATATGATTATCAAGAAAGCCAAGTAGAAAATGCAGAGGGAAGAAACATGTCCTCCTCAACAGATGATAAATCATGTTAAAGAGGTATACATGCATCCCTGAGTTACACATGGATTGCTAGCTCCTTTCTTCTTCAATAGTTCTGCTTGCTTTCACTTTTGTCCTATTTGAAAATGATTCTTTCACCTCAAGAGTAGAATGGAAAGACAAAGAAAAAATACAAGGATACCCATCGTTTTCAATGGAAAAAATCTTGACATATCAGTTCTTTTTCTCCCCTTTCCTTCCACATGGTAGAAGCATTATCATTTATCATCACAAGGAGAGGGAGGCTCCAAATATAAAAACTATTAATTCCACACAAAATAAAATCACAAAAATCACTTCAACTTCAACCTAAGACCTTTAAAGTGTCTGATAATGTCCGCCTTTGCGGCTTGACCATCCCCCTTTCCTTTTAGGGCGTTCAAACGTGTCATTATTTTGCATCCACTAAATTCGGGCCGGTGGAATGTTAACAAGGCTAAATAAACACCTCAGTGCCTGTCTGGATGTTTTTTCAACATCTGCCTTAATGTACTATATTAATAAAGACGGAAATCAGAGTAATGCAGCCATGAAAATGGGGCATTGAGGTTCCATTTGTATTATTCAATTACTATTTTGTAAATTCTTGTCCTTTTTGGAGCTTAGTACTGTACGGATTATCTGGTGTTCCATTTTAGTAGGATTTAACTACCTAATTAGGAGTGTCTTGAGTCTGTAAATATCTATACTTGTCATGCTTCATATTAAGAATCAGAGTTTATGAATGAGTTCTTTAGCAATTAAGCTTTATGGTTGCGTCATGCAATCTTTTTTAAGGTATGTCTAAGTACCCTAGGTGTGGTGGTTGGATTTTCCACTTCCAAGATGTTGCAACTCCTAGAAAACATGTGCTAATCTAGTAGCCCTTGATTATGCATCCTTAAAATGATAAGCATTAGGACACCAATAATGGGGCTTGATCATCTAGTATATCAACAAAACATGCTTCGATCACAGAAAGAAAAGGGGGACACTAAATAGATTAAATGATGACACTAATGATTCGACTTGAGCCATGCTCTATGTCTAAGTAATATATCAAAGCATGCATGAGGTATTGATAATGAAGAAAAATAATACAGGACATACTGTTTAGCACGTTTTGTATCAGTCTCTGATGCAGAAGACTTGGAATTTGAGCTGTCCTTCTCGTATGAGATTTTTGAGTCATGTGAACCATCGAGTGGATCTTGCTTTTCACTGTCTGAAACACTATCTGCTTCCCGGGGAGCACATGATGATCCTGTACTCTGCAGACCAGCATTCTCCCTGGGAGAGGAAAGACTGTTTGGGTACGTTTGGGCATTTAAAGATGAATCCCAAGCCCTATTCTTCTGTTTCGACATGTTCATTTCAGCATAGAGAGGAGTTCGCCTAACATCTTTGTAATAATCAAAGTCTTGAGATCCCCAAGAAGGTATAGATATCACATTTTTATATCTGCACCCATCCTGTGCTGCATAATCCATGTTAGAAGCATTAGCTGCATCTATGTACGCAAAAGAGTCACTTGATGAACGCCTATGACCTCCTCTACGGACAGGTGTCTCTGGCTCATTAAGAAGATCATCAAGCCATGAAGGCTGATCCTCTATGAAGAGCATCTCAGAGGAAGTTCGCTGATGGTGTGTGTTTCCCTCTCTAGGCTTTTGAACAGTTTTTGATCCAATACTGCTGCTGGGAACATAATCAACATATGACGGAGAAACAATAGGAAAAGGACTTTTGGAGGAAGTAATGCATGTTTTCCAGAGTACATGAAATTTCTTATGTTTGCTGACCCCTTGGAGTTTGCCATAGACAAAGCAATAGCAGTACCTGTCAAAGAGTTTTATATAGAAAACAAATCAGGGTACTTAATGGCAATATGGGGGATCAAAAAATTATTTTTTCGAATGTTTTCCAGTCTCTCAAACGCATCCCTCACAGAGGCCTCAAAGAGCAATGCAGATAGATAACCTCACAAAAGAGATTCAAAAGACCCATATTCTCTAACATAAGAAACCACAAATGAACAAGAAAGGGGACAACATCTATCCACCAAAATTAGTTATCTACATTTCTCAATACATTCAAAGCAGAAATATTTATAATAGCATGCCAGAACAAAAGCAGGGAAAACAAATAAATAAATCCGATTCCCAAATTCAGGCATGATATGAAACTTTAGTAATCACCAGTTACCATCCATTGTATTTTGATGATCAAAGATTTAGGCTGACCCTCTTAATAAAACTAGGTTTGAAAGACCAAATCAGACCTTGAAAGCAACTCATGTGCTTTCTTCCAAATTTCCACCCATTTAATCTACTTCATGGTAGCTCCACGGTTCACCTCATGGTTACTCGACTAAAACTCCAGAAAAGACTTGACCCCATTAGATCAATCTCAACTTCGGTGACCCTTTTAGGTCAAATTGGTGCCAGACCAATATGCAGACTTACAAAACATAATTTACAACTACATGTAACAGAGAAAAAACAACCAAGTTTACCAATCCAAAAACAAACTAAGAAGAAAAAAATAAAGAACATTTTATTGCAGCCACTCAACAGAAAAAAAACATCATAGCCCTCTGTTTGGTTTCCATTAAAAGAAAAGAAATTTCAGTGTTAGACTTTAAATTAAACAAACCTTCTGATTTTCGTTAATCTAAATGTAAAGTTCACGTTTTTCCAGCTCCCAGACCAAAAAGAAAAGAAACCCACGATTTAAAATTAGCAATTTCTTTTGATTCCAACATTTTCTCAGCAATCAAACAAGAAAAACTCTAAAATGAGAGGCATGCAATATCTGAAACAAAACAAGAAACCAAATTATTGACATATTTTTACAAATTGTTGCAATGTGTGATAAAAAAAGAGCTAAAAAATGAATCAAAATCTAAACTTTTATTTCTTGAAATCAAAAACCAAAACAGATTCCTTTGGAAGCAAAAACATAAATTAAAAAAAGAGATAAAGTTTGTACCTTTCGGTGGATTGAAGAAATTGAGATCTCTAAATGCAATTCAAAACAAAGAGATTAGAATCAAATCAGCTGAACTGTGTCTTTCTGTCTTAGGGTTTTTTTTCTTTCTATTTTTTATTTTTTTTCACTTAATGGAGAGAAGGGGACCTCTCTCTCTCTCTAGTCTCTCTCTTCTTGTTCAAATGGGCTGGATTGAAATTCTATACAAGTGGAGCAATATTCTCTTTATATTTCACTTGATGATATGAGTATTATACGATCCCATTTTCACACACACACACACAGACAAGTGTGTGTGTGAATATATATATATATATATATATATATATATATATATATATATATTCTCTTCTAAATTCTTACAAGGTCTAGAATTGTTTTCTTCATTATAATTGGGTGATTATTGTTTCTATTGAAGGGTTTTTTTTCTAAATAACAATAAACTTGATGAGTTGTTAAATTATTAGATCATTTTTTTTCTAATGGTATTAAATCAATTTTTAACAGGAGATTTTATGGAGTTAACTTAAGTATTAATTAAGATTAAGTTTTATTTTACAAGATCTTAAGATTTAAGAATGCATTCCTCGTACTGGTCTGAAAAAAAAAACCTTGTAAATATTGGTTTTAAGGGTTAAATTCAAAAAGCCATGACTATGAACTGGATCTATGGAGACCAAATATAAAGCTTAGTTGGCATCAATGGTGGGTGTGGTTTACATCTCTCAATGCGGTGTCCATTGACTAATCAAGTTTATTCAAGATTAATTTACCTTGTTGGGACAAATGGGAGTTGGATTTATTTCTAATTATATAGAAGAAGAAGAAAATTATGGGATTAAGGATTTTCTTAATAGAACATGGTAGGAGAAGGAAGGGTGAGTCCATTGCACATAAAGGGCTTGCAAGTTGTTGATAATTTGATGGGAAGAGAGGGAGAGAGAACATTATAGTAAAGTGGTAATGAAGCCAGCCAACTCCCACACATAAAGTGCACAAGGAGACAACAAAAATCCATGCTTGTAAAACCCAACATGTCTACATTAAAAATCCACACTTGCCCTATGACAATGTTGCAAAGGTTGCTCGCCTTCATTTCTCGAGAAATAAAGGTTCATTTTGCTCCCCTAAGCATCTAAAATCCCAAGTGACCATCATGCAAGCCAATTTTTTTTTTTTGGGATGATTTTGTTCATGCAAGCATGCTTAAAGTAAGAGAAAGGGAAACACTTTTGAATATAGTATTAATCATACTTATAAGACCTCACTTGACAGGTTAATTTGGTGACTTGAAATCTAATTTAAAACAAATTTCTTGTTAAATTAAATTTTTTTTATCAAAACGATGTTGTTTTAGGGTTTAAAATTTATTTGGAATGGCATACTTTTAGTATTAAACATGGTTATAAAACTTTATTTTATGGGTTAATCTAGTGACCATCAATATAAAATCTAGCCTGAAACGGGTTTTATTTATTTTTTACTAAAATGGTATCATTTTAAGTTTTTTAAAATTCATGAAATGACATCATTTTAGGTATTTTTAAAAAAAAAAAACAAAAATCAAAACTCAATCAATCTACTAGCATGTGGATTAATTTACCTGGCCATGATCATGTCTTAAATTAAGTTAGAATTCAGATTAATTCATATAACTACTTGTTAAAATTATATATCACCCTCTTGGCATTCAAGATTTCAAATGATATAGCAATCTTTCTTTCGGGTTAGAACATATGGGTGTGAAAAAGAAAATGCATACCATTACTTTCTCATGGTTCGCATTAAGCGGATCCAAGTTTCAATTTCAATGGAGACAAAATGAATTTTGACTTTATCAGTTTATTATTAAAAAACAAAATCTCCTGGTTTACATTAGGTGGATCCAAGTTTAAATTTGCAAGAAACACATAAATGCTTATATAAGTTTCAAAAATATAAATATATAATTAAGATAGTTTTCCTTTCTCTTTTTTACATCTTTCTTTACAATCGATCCCCATATGACCATTACAATTTTTAATTTCGCATGTTTCACAATTTTTTCCTTTTAATATTACTAAAAAATTAACAAATAAAAATAAAAATTTCAATATAATTTTTTCATAGATATATTACGATAACATTTATTGATCAAATTTTTCATCATTAAATCCATCAATAAACATCAATAAAAATATTCTCACAATATATATCAAGAAAATTACAATAATAAAAAAAACACCAAATAATATGATGGTTATGAGGTTTCATATCTTAAGAACATTGCAGTATCTTTTAATTATTATAAATACTATTCAATCTTCCATTCAAATTTCCAATTGATTCTTTAATATACTTACATTGACTACATATAATAAATACCTTTTCCATTGATGTGGTGATGATTAGTTAATTCACTCTAATTTTACAAATAAATATAAATATAAAAGGAGGAAGCAGCATGCATTGTATCTACCAATTTTGAGTAAAGATCATTCATTCTTTTAAGCTTTCGCCTCACAAAATCTCACGTCAAGAATATTAATTTCAGACGTATAAAAAGGAATAACTTTTTTCTTTTTTAAAAAAAAGAAGAGAAAAGGGAGAGAAAAAAGAATCACTAATTCTAATTTTATAAACTATTACAAATAAAAAAAAAGAATTTAAACATTAATTAAAGAGAAGAAACATATAGATAAATAAAGAGGGGGAGAGAGAGAATGATATTTAGCAATCAATTATAAGTTATTAGGGGTCCAAAAGATAAACCATAAACATTCTTCATCATCTTCTTTTTTATTACGGGTCTTCTCTTTTATTATGAATGACATGTGTAGTTGGAATATAATTGTTTTATAATTGATAAATTTTTTCTTTCTTTCTTATCTCGATAAAAACATTATAATCCTTATTGTTATTGGTATTTCAGATTCAGTCATTTTAGTTTTTATTTTTATATTTTTGTCATTTTTATTTTTATTAAAGCTTTATTTATTTTCAATTTAACTATTGGTTTTCTAATTTGCATATATAATATTTTTTTATTCGATCCTTCTACTTTTAATTTTTTTTCTTTTACCCTCTTGCTAAAGCTTTTATGATTTTTAATTTTATCCTTCAAATCAAGTTTTTTTTTTCAATGATAATAATAATGATTTCAATTTGGTCAATTTTATTTTGATTTCTTATTATTTCCCTTAACCCTTATGTCAAAGTTTTTATAGTTTTCAATTATATCTTTCAAATCAAGTTTATGATTTTTATTTTTGCAATAATAATAATGATGATGATTATAGTAGTAGTAATAGTAGTAATTTTAATAATAATAATAATAGTGATGATATTACTTATTAGTAATAGTAGTAATAGTGATATTGACGCTTTGAATTGATTTTTTTAAAATATTTTTATATGATTGAAATATTTTATTTTCAATTTTATCATTTAACATTTAATATATTGAGAAATATTTTATTTCAAGTCTAATGACTTGCGAGTCACATGTTTATAAAGTTAACATATTTTTTCTATATAAAAAACCTTTAAAATTCTTTTTATTTTTTATCAGGTTATTCAAGTAATATAATATGGATTGTGAATTTAACGGGATAATTCATGTTGACTTGGCTCTAATTAGCATCACTATACATTTATCACAACCGATTTTATATATATATATATTTTACTCTATTTCAATCCTTAAATATTATTTTTTTTGTATGATAAAATAATCTAGCCCCGCCATAAAATGTGGATACCAAAGCTAGTGTTTGTGTAATGATGATAGTGCTACTCCATCATTGATCAGAACATACAAGGGTACCTTCAAATTGGGTGGCATATCAACCAACCTTAAAGGCTCTACAGGTTCCTTATATTTGACTTAGCGATCTTATGAATCGACTTTATTGATTAATAAGAATGACCAAACATTGAAGTTTGGTCGAGCGCAGTACCTTCTTTAATTGGTATAAACTATTGTTGAAATTTGAAAAGGACAGAAGCAGCACTTCAAGGGAAGGTGAGCTACCAACGACTTTCTTCTTCTTCTTCTTCCTCTTCTGAGAAATAGAGTACAAACAGAAAATTTGAAAACAAGAACTGAAAGTAGTAAATGGGGTCGTAATTTCCTAGATTCTGTAGCTGCTGCTATTTGATTCAAATTGCTCTCATAAAATTAGGATGGATTTTGTATTGCATCTAAAATGTTTGATGAATTATCAAGTTTTGGTTATTCTTTTATTTTTGGCAAAGTTGTAATGCTAGTTTGATAGCAAAGTTATAATATTAAATATTACAAGGGCTTTTTAGTAATAGTCATTTCTGTTGATGTTTTTTTGGCACATTAGATATATGATATAAATTATTATGCAATTTCAACTAAATTATACGATGTTAAAGAATAATTTCCCTTCTTTTAATATCATTTGGTCGTCTATATTTTATCTTGGAACAATAATATATAGAATACAATAACACCTTGAATTGACTATAATAATAATTAGGTTTTTGTTTGTTTCTTGGTGTTGTGTTTTTTCTCAAGAATCCATGGTTTTTCCATGAAAAGATTATAGTTTTGCTTTGGTACCACACTATTTTTCTCAAGAGGCCATGCTTTGTACTTCATCATGGACTCGAAGAATCACATGCAATTTCGTACAATTAAATTTCTCTCTTCAGTTTGTACTAGAAGGATTTAGCTGTGAGAAAATCCAACATTAAACACATATCTATAGTTGTTGTCAAAGAGCTAGACTTGAGAAATATGAAGCAAGTAGATTCTTACATCCGGCATAATATCCTAGAACAGTAGAACTTGTAGGTAAAACAACAAACAACCAATTGAAGAACTTCCAGCAAAGCGGCCATTAACTCAATCTTCTGCAATGAATAGCTTCAGTTTAGCACATTAATCATCTTCTTTAAGCCATTAAATTGTCAATGCTCAACCCAATAGCATTTTCTCCGGATTGCTAGGAGGTCTAACTTCTATGGTCTAATGTTCATTAACTCATCACTAGTAATAACGTACAGCTCCAGAATGAGAAGAAAGCTTTTTTAAAGTAAATCAATTGCATCGGATGTCTAGAGAAGTACTTGAAGAGGTTTACTCCAATGACTTTCAGCCACCCCGAGCTTCCCTTCTCGTGGCATCGTGAAGCAGATCAACATCCACGCCCTCTGGAGGAAGTTGAACGTATCTCACCACCGATCCCCTTATGAAACAGTTCCTCACAGAAAGCTGCAATTTAACATAAAATCATTAGATCCAGCTAGCATGATCATATTGAAAATCCAGAAGAACAGGACTGTCAAATGGGAAAGATAAAAGTACTATGGGCATCATAACTTGAAGCAAACATAGGATAAAACAAGTAAACCCAGGGAATTTATTCACAGAAAAACATCAACAACAAGAGCTCAACACAATCCTCGTCCTGAAAACATTCTTCGGGGCGTTTGTGTGTGAATGTCCAGAGATGTGCATTTCATGAATTTATACAACGAAAATAGCACACACCCTCATAGGAACACAAACATGCATGAATATAGAGGACATGGCAGCAGAACTCCTGGCAAAGGCAAATACTCAGTTTCTCAATCCTTGCTCATATATTGCATGACAATTTCATCAGAGAAGTGAATGGATATTTTTGTGATCCCTATTTAAAACTTTTTGATTTGCAGAAAGAAGTTTACATGTTTTTATAGCAAAATTATACATGATTGGCCAGATCATTGATAGAAAAAATGTCCAAATGCTAAACCCGCCCTCTTTATGATCTTTTTTGAAATAGAAGAAAAAAGGAAAGAGAAAACAAAGAATGAAACAATGCTCTCTTCTATTAATAAGAAAAAGAACATTGCAGGAGCAGAATACAAACTCATTGAAGGCGGCAAGCACAGAAGCATAAACTTTTCAAGATGTGCTATTTTATAAGAAGTTAGGAACCAGATACACAACATCATCATCCATCGCAAATATAAAATCAGCCACAACATAAAATTCCAAAAATATGTGATATGTTTATTTGACATGCATGCTGTCAGCAAGTGTGATTTCTTACAACTAATTCATCCAACCCACCTTCAGATCATCCTCCTTAAAACAAACACCCAAAACTCTTGTAAATAGTTACTTTGACATTTTGGAAAAATAATATAATTATGATCTTCAAGAAGAATAGGGAGTTGGATCCATGATAATGCAATCCTAATCAGAATATGATTTACATATGATCTCCAACCTGTAAGTCTACTCATAATCCAACTCTATATGAGCAAGTTAAACCTTTATAAGGAGGGGACTTTGAAGCATAACTTAGGGTATGCACACTCAATTGCTTAAAAATCTTTCCCAAGCTTTCTCTCAACTAACAAGCTTGCTAACTTGGGCATCAGAGTGGTCTCCCAAGAACAGCTTCTGGGCCATCCTTAGGTTTTAATTGTTTTACAGGCACAACACATGAGTTCAATGTGGGAAGCAGCGAAGGAGCTTGATATTGACTAGCTAGTAGCCTTACTCAACAATTCTAACTTTTCAATAATATGGCTGTTTTTTGCCAAAAACATTTTGGCTGTCTATGGGAATAAACATAATGACAATTCATGATGAAATCAATAACACTTTAACTCTTCAACTTTGCTCACTGGTGTCAACAAGAAAAAGGGTGAGCTCATCCAAGAGATCAAATACAACTATCAATTAAAAACATGATTCATCAAGATAATTGCCATGAATAACAACAAGGAGTTGGCCAAAACAATTTGTCAGCACATGAAATCGAGATAATCACAACTCAGGTCAGCCACTTATCAAACTTCAATTATTAAAAAAATACACATGCTATGTCGTTCTTGAAAATTGCATCAACTTGCAAAATAAAACCTCCGTTACTACCCAACAGTCATGAACTCCTTAATTTGTTGATTAAACCAGGAGAGAGTGAAATATGGGGAAGCCTCATGTCAAACTGAGGCGAGCTTGGCATATAGTGCCTACCTCAACATAAGTCCTTGACATACCTAGCTGCACCAGCTTGATACCAGGGTAATTAGCTTGGTGTAGTACCGTGTCCAGATATAAATGACAAGGACTAGTTAGCTAACTTGAAGATTCAATGGAAATGAAACTTATCATTAATAAGTTGCATGTTTAACACATCATCGGAGATTATGATCATGATAACAGAATTAATGATATACTGGTATGCTGCTGTCATAAAGTTCACATTTTAGTATCTCCACACTCGGTATGAAATTCTGCTAACCTAGGGAACAAGTTTATTTCCCATTCATGATTAGCCTGATCACTATGAGCTGTTGTTTCTCTAAGGACTCGTATAGCGATCAAATTAAGCCATGTGGTCTACAATATAGCACCACTGAGATCAGATATGAGACAAGGATATCTAAAATAAGGGTCAAGAATGAGCTGCCAGATAGCTTTGAATAAAAAATCAACAAAATCTGCACTCCAATATAGCCTGACAAAGTCACAACAAAGTCACAAGACGAGAAATAAGGGGACGGTCAAGCTACAGGATAGCTCAGCATAGGCGCATGATTATAAGAACATCAAACAACCTTTTAAACAAAGCTAGGGTTGCTTGGTCATCACATTTGCTATGAGATAACTGACCTACTTGTAAAGTCAGGTACTAGACAGCTTGATGACCTAAAACCCAGTCTACAAGATACCCAAGGCCATGACTGAACCCAAGCTACTAAATAAAGATAATTTGGTCACAATAACTTACGTGACAAGATGGCTGAGCTATCTACAGCTGGCTTCAGGATCAAGATGGCTAAATTGCACATAACTCTATGAGAAAGATAGTTGAGCTATCAATAACTTGTTCTACTAGATAGCAAAGAAAAGAAAGCTCAAGCCACAAGATGATTGAGCCTATTCCAAACTGATGTAAATGATATCTCAGTAAAAGTCACGAATGAGATACCGGATAGCTCAACTTTTTCTTCAAGAACTAAGTTGCCATGCTAAGCGTGCAAAGCTTTCCAAGTCTAAAGAAGACTTGTAGTTAGAATAAGAGGATAACAGCTAGCCATCCATAGATGATCAGAAGTAAACTACATAGCCCAGTAATAATCACAAAAGAGCTACCGGATAGCTCAAAGAAAGGTCATATAATGTCAAGCCACTAAATGATAGTTCTATTGTTGATTTTACATATCAAAATATCTTAAGAGTGTTTAATAAAAAGCCTTAGTTTGGACACAGCTGATCCAGACAATGAGCTAAGATTGCAAAAGTCCGTAAAGAATTTAAGCTCTACGAATCGGAAGCCAAGGGTCACTTGCTGACGAAAAGAACAATCTGATTAAACCCACCAAATAGCTTTATGTATGTGGTTGAAATTTAAGGGTTGGCTCATAAGCAGGCTACTATATATCCCAAAATGTCAGCTACAAAATAGAACTGCACCAATATAAGAATAATTTACTTTTTGCAAGAAAAGGTCATCAAAATGACCTAATAATTTTGACTTTAATTCCTGTACAAAAAAATATCCATACCAAGCTTTCAGTCAATTACATTACATTGCGAGCTTGGTAACTTAGGGGAAGGTAATTACAGTTAAAAATGGAATAATAATAATAAAAAGAAAAAAACATGATTGGGAAATTATTAGGGTTTAAGAGAACAGGAGTAGAGTACCATGTGAGGGTACTTGTCTTGATCGACAACGCGGGTGTTCTCGAGCTTGATGTTGAGGTATTGATCGACAGAGTGAAGAGTTCCTCTAATTGCCAAATCATTCTTCAGCTCTACCGTCACTTCTTTCCCTACCAAATCCTTGAAATACGAAAAGAACAACTGCACCCAAAAACCCCCATTACTCATAAACCCTAAATCATATCATTATCATTAACCTTTTAATTACAATCACGAGAAAAAATAGAGATGACTCACCATAATCTCCAACCTATCTGCGTTGTGAATGTCTTTCTGTGACTGTTAAGCAGCTTATTAGGTCTCCCGCTACACTGCTATGCTTCGATAGTTATGGAATGGAATGAAATACTCTACTCCTTTTTATACCTGCTTGCTTTGCTGGGATTTAGAGTCCCCGATTACACGCCCGCGACTCCCTTCTTCTCTATCTAATGACCAATATACCCCTCCACGATACACACACACACAGCCCTCACTGTTTAGCATCGATTGTTACAGTGTAACGATGAATTTGTCTGTCCTAGACAAAAATAATGAACTGGTCATTGAAGGTAAAATGTTCTACTCGCTAGAATGAATCTATTGTTATTATCATATTAATCAGAAATAAATCGGTTTTCTTATAATTTTTAGTGTAGTAAAATAATTTAATTATTTAAAAAAACAAATAAATTGCATCTAGAGATTTTTTTATTTTTTTAACATAATAAAATAATTGAATTATCCTAAAAACAAAAATTACTAAACTAATATTCAAGGCTTTTTTATATTTTCATCATGGTCTTTCGGTTATGATTGGGTTGTCTTAAGGGTAATTAGGTAATTGAATAAATAAAAACTATTATTTAAAAAATAATTAATGAGTACAATGCATATGTCAGCACATGGACTCAAACTGCGTATTTGGTGGTGGCTTAGCAACTAACTCTTTATTTTCTTTTTTAATGAGAAACTCAGGCTATATTGCTGGGATGAAGTTTTTGATACACCTAACATTAAAATAATTCTGAAAACTTAATCATGGCTCATAAAAATCAAGAAAAAAAAAAAGAAATTTTCGCAAATTATAATTATGAAAGAAAATATTTGAATTATTGTCTGAGACTGATAGATGGCTCACAAAAATTGAAGAAAAGAGGCTGAGTCGCAGTAGTTTAACCGACCACAGTGGGAGTCGAACCCACGACCTTCTGATCCGAAGTCAGACGCGCTAATCC